>CM032642.1:1481766-1669955 GCA_019097785.1 Fraxinus excelsior
GTTACGGGTTTATGGGGTGGTTCTTTTTTCTTTCTTTCTTCTTTTTTTATCAAAATAAAAGCAAAAGAAAGGATGGGGTGGACATGAAAGTATGAAATGGAAAAAAAATACCATCTATATTTAGGGTTCTAATTCATGACCCTTTTGAAGGGTAACTAGCATGTGGGAATAGGTTCCATTTTTATACTAGGAATCCATCCCCTATTTGGTTTCCCTTTCCACCCCAAAAAGTGGGGAATTTCCACCTAAAACCCTCTTTAAAGCATTTATAGTAATCTAGTACCACAAGTGGTTGCAGGCTTTAAATTGGGTATCTATACTTAATCTATAGGGACACCTTTTCTATTGGTTGAGATCTTTGAGACTTAAATGTGAAAATATGCAATCAAGAAAATAATTTATTTTTTATTTTTATTTTATTTTTTTTATTTTTTTGTGGATGAGAAGATTCTTAGGACATTACTTAAGAAGCCTTTTTAGGCCCCTCTTGCTTAGATTATTTAGTTAATTTAATCATTTTAAAAAATAACAAGATGTTTGGTTATTTCGTAACATATTATTTAAGTAGATTAGTAATGAATCAATGAAATTACAAAATTAATTCATATGACTAATTCTAAATTTATTGAAAGAAGTGTTAGTTTGTTGTTGTTATAATATTTGGCTAATCTTAAAAATAAATAAGCAAGGTTTAAAATGAATATTTCTTTTTAAATTGATCAAAATTTAAAATAAGTTACTCATTTTGACAGTAAATTAAGAATTATTTTCAAAATAATTAACTCATTTTGAAAGTTAAAAAAAAAATTAAATTATCCAAATACGTTAAGAAATAAAAAAGTTCTATAGTAACTTTTAGTTTTACATTTAAATTTTAGACGAACATACTCTTAAATCAAACAAATTATTGGAGTGCCACGAGAGTACTGTTAAGATTGAAGAAGATTACGCCCAAATTATGAGAATATTTTTGCACATACATATATAGAATTTTCATATTTAGATTATTTGTAACTATAAATTGTAGGCACGTTTAATGAAAAATTCATTCAGTCTAAAACCTTTTACAAGTACGGCCAAGAATTTAGCTTCAAAAAAGATTTATACGATGGCTGGCGAAGAAATACAAAAATAGTAAATATTTTCTATTTTCTTGGGTGGGTGGGTGGGTGGGTGGGATGGGAGAAGGACAAGTGAACGCTATCAAATTTGGCAGCTAAAGTTGGGTGATTTTGAACTAAACTCCTTGAAAGAACTTGTCTACAATCATTCTTGATTTGCACTATGCATTTGATGTACTTCTTGGCCATATCCCATTGCACATGTTTCATAGGCCCAATCTCTTGTTCATGTTCATTCATCAATAATGTACCAAACTTAATTGGATGAGGACTTTTTCTTATTTATTTCATTTTTCACTTTTTTTTGTTCTTAATATCTCATAGTCACTTATCTTGGAAGAATGTTGGCACACGTGTGTTTGAATGCTTTGTGGCAAACAAATCATTGAATTGTTCACATCAAGAAAATTGATGAAGATAGGGCTACTACCCACCTTACATAATATGTGTTTGAAAATGTATCAACGTATTTCTAGCTTGTTAGGTATACATAATTAGAAACTATAATTGATATGTTTCTTGTCTAGTTTTTGTTTCTTATTATGCACATAAAAATATCGTTAGTACTTGTTTATAACACAGTACCTTTTTAAGTATACACGGTATGTTATTGTATTTTCGTTTCATATACTGTTCAATACTATTTAATCCACCTTATTAAGATATTACTATTAAATATTACATTTGGTACATTTAGATTTATCCAATATTTTAATGAATAGGGAGATACAATTTCATATTTTTTTTCTTCTAATTATTTTCTAATGCTCAGATGTATGATTATATAAGTAGAAAAATGGTGTAACTGCCTCCACCATGATCTAGTATTATTTGCAATTTTTATGGTTAGTGGTAATGAGCTTGTAAGATTTTGGGGTCCAAAACAACCAATTTCCGGGCTCAGTTTACACAACCAAAACAACACCAACAAGGCGACTCGACCCACAACTCCACACTCCGGTTGCCACTAATTTTCTCACCCACAAAGGGTACACTTGGTGGTGGTGATTTGTAGCCACAAATGCAAAGGAAAGGGAGACCACAAAGGAGACAAGGAAGAGACCAATACACAAAGTATATCACCGATTTTTAGAGAACCAAGCTGGCCGGATTTTCTCAAACAAGGCTGCCGATTTTCTTGACCAAGGAGCAGTTGTTTTTCCCTCCTTAAACCCTCTCAAATCACACACAAAGGTTAAACAAGAGAATAAATATATATATGATGAATATTATGTCACACCAATTGGGCCAATAAATCACCATCCAACCCAATAACTTGGATGAGCTACGAGTGTTGGGCCACGAGCAACATTAACTTAATTAAGTTGTTTCTAATGACCCCAAGTTGTTTTCAGATCGAGCCATCACTAAGGTGTCGATATAATTTATCCAATATCAATTTTACATCATCGCCTAGATTTATTAGGTATCAAAAAACCTAACAAATCTCCACCTTGATTCTTAATAAATCTGCAAGCAAACAAAACACAAAGTTTATACTTGCACAATCAAGGTAACTAATAAAATTGGTATCACAGACCTTACCTCGTATTTTGGACCCGAAACACATATTGTACCTACTACATATACTCACAAAGGCTAAGATCAAGAAGACACAAGTAGAAGCATATAATCACAGCAATCAATCAAAAGCAAATAAACATGCGACGGAGATATCATATAGGATAACACAGATCTTTTCAAACATGTTCACACATAACAACAGAATAACACCAAGTTAATCAACAGACCAATACGTACGCAACAAATGCATAAATGACCTTACGAAGATCTCACCACACTTATCATATCTCATTCCGTGTCACTCATACCTCGAGAACACATATCTCACCTAATCGTCAATCATGCTCACTAGACTAATCACTCAACTCATGTCTAACTGGTAAATCTCTATAGATCATAAGTTATCGGGATAATTCTGTATCTTCACATCACTCCTCTAACCTAAGTGAATAATGGGTCTCCACCTAACAAAAATGATAGAAGTACCTCTCTCACACTCCACCTAATTATGGTCTCTTCACAGATAAAAAATTCAAACATTTGATCACCTCTCCACTCGTGACCCAAATGCCACACTCCAATCCTCGGTACAACCACCAATGTATCCCTAAGTATCTATACTTCACCTTACCAAAAGACATACAAAACACTGCTAATGCATCCTAAATCCACTATGGAAAATCCATACCTTTCGACAACCACAAAGGTTATGGATCAATTAAAATTGACACACGCACCACAACGTTACTCCAATCACCAATGCTCATAAATCCACAAAGGATTAATCCCACAAAGGGAATGGTGAGAGTGACACTCACAAAAAGAAATAGAAGAAAGAGTTGGTTACTTCACAACACTCACAAAAGAGGCTCACATAGAGAATGAAGATAATCCTCATAGGCTACCTCACATAATCTCACAAACCACACAGACTCACAAAGATGGAGAAAATGGCTACCCCTCTTACTTCTCACTAACACACTCTCTCACATCACTCACAGAGTAAAACAGAGTATGCCATAAATCTCAACCCACTGTGCATGTAAACAATTACACCAAGTAATAAGATCACTCCAATTCATGCCAATATACATATCAAACACATTGAAATGCACATATAATCACGCAACCGAATTAAGCGATCACACACATGCAGAAAGAATTATACACGGATGCACATGCAGTAACTAAGCGTACACTCAATAAGGCTCATAATGGTCATCACTCGACCCAAAGATAGAATTCGCCTCACCCCGGGAAACGGTTACCCCTTCACGGTAACCCCAAACCAACGCCACCCCACACAATGACTTCTATGCGAAAACTAAATTATCATACACAATAATTTTAACTGTAATAATAAAAGGCAAATAATAAAATACCGAGCAGACCACGTCTGAAAGTCCATAAATATTGAGAGCTGGGAATTCACCTCTTTGGGACTACCGCAATCCGCCCTAAAGCTTCCGTCAACACGAAACGGCACCCGACACCTAAACATCCAAGGGAAAATCGTCCAACTTTTACCGTATTACTCGAAACTGAAATCCGACAATACCGCAGGGTCCGTCTCGATGTCCTGGAAAAACAGTCTGCAAAAGTCTCCGGCTAAATCCGTCTGATGCGCCCTCCACACGCTCATTGGAGTACCCACGTGCTGGCGTCGACGCACACACTCCACCTTTCCTGGATCGCCTTCGCCTACAGAGTTCAACCGTGGTGTCCGTTTCTCCAACGAATCTATGGTTTGCCCCGAAAACACCAAAACATGTTCGGCTAAAATTTGAAAAATCTGGACAACTTCT
Organism: Fraxinus excelsior; assembly: GCA_019097785.1. Classification (NCBI taxonomy): domain Eukaryota; kingdom Viridiplantae; phylum Streptophyta; class Magnoliopsida; order Lamiales; family Oleaceae; genus Fraxinus; species Fraxinus excelsior. The sequence continues at coordinate 1,486,217 of CM032642.1, forward strand.
TCCTCTGATTTTCTATCGATTTTTGGTTGATTTATAGCCCCCCCTTTCAGCTCAAAATCATTAAATAATTCCGAAAATGATTTAAAAAACTTATTTTTAGAATCAAGAAAGTCCAATGCCTTCATCAAAGACTTTTTAATATAATGCGTGGGGTATGACTCAAACTTGTATAAATATCTAACAAGAAGTGCCGGTTGCAAGAAATATTCTTTATCAGTAAAATATTTCTTTGAAAATTATTAGAAATAGTTTGAGGGCCAAGTTCTCTTATTGCAACTCGCACGTTACATAAGTTGTAAATAGTCGAAACTCATTCTTAAAGTACGTTAAGAGTAAAAAATGTTGAGATTGAAAGCAAATTTAACCACGTAATGTTGTAAAACTGATCAAATTGGTGAGTTTGGTTCTTATTCATATTAATGAGAAATTGCGAACCTCACCTATAGTATATATTTTATATTGAGCGATGTGTCAAGTCACCTAATTCATTGTCTAAAATATTGAAATACATCACAATTTTATTGAGATGCCTACCCTTTTTTTTTTTTTTTTTTTTTAAGAATGCATTTTGGAATAGTGATTTGATAAAAAAAAAAAAAAAATTGAATGTCTATAATATTATTTTATTAAAAAATGTGTGATTAAAATGAAGAGAGAAAAATACATGGTGGGAATTAAAATTAGTTTTTTAGCAAATTGTAATGTGTGGTTGAAAAATTGTGGAATCCATGAAAGATGTGGTTAATATTGATTGTCTGACTTTGACTTGAATTAAAATCAGATTTTAATCCGGACCAAACAGTAGCTTAAAAAAATGAGAATCAAATGAATAAGTTCGCTCATGTTTGAGTCACATTATATTTTTCATTATCATTCTTCTACTCATTTTCAACCACACATTCTTCAATAAAATAATATTTTCTATCAGATCAATAACTTTTCCTTCTTTTCAATCATATATTTCCCATCATATTAACCAAAAAAATGCATTCTCTTCGCAAAAATGCCTACCAAACAAGGCAAAATTAGAGAATTCACTGCAATTTCAATTGATGATCATTACCAGTAATTATTAACAACATTATTTTTCAAACTTGATTAGTCACTTATCAATTGATTTGACCCGTACTGTTTTTAAATTTTAATAATGTTGTAAAGATTTTTAACTAGAGGAATTTGTGGTCCGAAGAAGCTCCATTTTCAGCCCTAGCCAAAAGTTTGGGCCCACTTAATTAATAATTACTGACATTTCCCACTCAACCATTACATGGACCAGTTGCGAGACAGTCTGTAGGGCCTTTCTGGGCCCAATAAAGTATTCGTAGGCCCAATAACAAAAGATTTGGACAAAATATACTTATTCCCCAAAGCCCTTTTATGGCCCAATGGATCATTCAGTCATGTCCAAGATCAAGTACAACCACAAGGTCCTTTGACAGTTGGAGGGTATTTTAGTCTTTTCATGCATTTTCATCACTTTCTAAGTTACTTTTCATTAACAAAACTTCAGTAAATCTTAACTTACTTTTAGAAAGTAACTTTTACATACTGACAAACATGCTCATGCCACAGACAATTTAGAGATTACGGTTTCGGTTCATATTCAGTTAAACATTTCTAGAGATGCTCGTACACTAGTTACCCATGCACGGAAACTTAACCAAAACAAAGAAAAAACGAAGAGTGAACTCGAAGCTCCATCTTTTTGAGTTCAGCAGATGACAATTATGTGCTTCTTTTGCTCTTCCTACCCCTGAACTCTCGACTAGCGCTCCAACATTACTTCATCAAAGTTCCAGTCTGTCACAAGGTCCCGTCTAACAGCACGGCTTCGAACTAGACGTGGGGCTCCTGCAACTGCACTACTAGGGACAGAGGGTAGGGGCATCACTTTGGATGGTGTAATCCGAGGGTTGGCTCGAGGAGGTGGAAAGGAAGTCTTCCTAGTCAAGCAATTGGCGATCGCAGAACATCGTCCCTCATTGTCTGAACTTGATACCGAGTAACTTCTGAAGGAATGTGATGGACTTTCTACACCATGGCATACAAGACAAGCCAAACTCATGTTGGCCTTCTCCCAATTCTGAAATGCAGCCCGCAGTTAATGCACTGTACACAACCAGACATTAGAAAACAAACAAACGAATAAGATTTGACTAATCTGTGATCAAATGTTCATATGGGAATATGGGATCTTGGAAAAGAATAGAATGGAAGAAGATATAAAATCCTCTGTGCCCATTTCATCGCTATACCAAATCGGAGATGATATAGAAACGAATCATTATTCCATTATTCCCCTTCTTCTCTCTCAGAATTCCCAAGATAACCTCCCAAAAATTGAGAGAGAGAGATCAGTATAATGTGTTTACCTAGAACATTATCATCCAGTACAACTGAATAAGTAACAAAAAGGAACTATAGATACAACGATCAAGTTAATATATCATGAATAAGGAGACATTAACAGTGCTAAAGTTCAAGAGGAAGTGCCAACAATAGGCAAGAGAATTGAAAAACTTAAATATTTTGAATTTCCCATGCGTTTGGTTAGCGAAAAGATAGCAATGAACAATTTACTTGGGTACAAAAAAACGAAGCGATAGTTCTCTGCTTGATACAAGATGTGCAAATGATGGGAGCAGTTATATATGCTCCAAGGAGTACAGCGACATTTTGGCTCGATGCCAAGGCCTTTCTCCCGACCCACATTGTCTAAGAACGTAGTGCACAACAAGACAAAGTGATTGCAACGTGGAATTAAAGAGCCCCCCAGCTGAACATTTCTGGAAAGACCAGAAAAACTCAAAACTAGGAAATCACCAAGTGCAATCCAGCTGAACATTAAGGAGATATAGACTCACAACCACCAATCTCTGGTTTGGATAGCAAATAAAGGACCTTTGGCTGGAATCTTTCATTGAAATTCTTGCTACATTGGTTTAGTGTTTAACTTGTTTCCATGCCTTAGTTTCCTAAATGTTTTCAGTGCCTCTCTCCCTCAATTGTAATAAAGTTTTCTGTTCTTCCAATCCTATTGCTAGCCCAGAATAAAGAAATATCAAAAGAAAGGAAAATCAAGCATGTATTTCCATTACTACATGCAGTTACATGGGAGAGTAGATCACAAATACGTGGTTCACTGCTATTTTGATAAGCTTATTTAACAATGCGCCACCAATAATCTAAAAGCTAAAGGGATCCAAGTACACATTGGATTGGTCAATTCTATGAAAGGCAATAGAACATTTGCAATCCATTAGATCGATTTCATGCACATTAAGTCTCCAACTCATGGAAAAACACAAAATATAACAAGATACTAATACAACTGAAGAGTGCATGAGAAGAATGACGTGTAAACCAAAAACTATTCGTTATGTCCAGTTTTGAAGAAATATTTTCATGCTTATAGACAATAAGAATTCATGATTTTAAAGCGAAGTATAAAGTACAGATATTTGTGGCACTAACAAAATATTTTTGTCTATGGATAATATAAAGAGTGAGAACAACAGAGGTTATGAAGCCTTCACAAAGTGACATATTTATAGAGGCCAGAGATAACACGCATAATATATGCAATCTTGCCATGTTTGTTAATCATTATATCATGGCCTGCTTGGGTATAGGATTGGATTGGTATTTCCCTAATAATACATTTCAAACCATACGTGAAACCTTGATTCGAGTATACTTGTTGTCTACTGGCTAAAACAAATGAGAACCAGAAAAGACAACAAAACCACCCATCTCCTCAATCTTATGAAAGCAACTATTGAAGAGTTGAATTAGCAGCTCCCTGAAAAATTTAGCATATTCGAGAGGTAAATCAAAAACTATAGAAAAAATTAGACCTCATTTATATGTTGTTTTTATTATTAATAAATGAAACTTCCCTGCATAACACTTATATGACTCACATCCTAGATATGTTCCAAGATTATTCAAGCATTGTTTTGTGCATTACATGGAAATCTAACTTCTACATTTCTAAAGCCTTCAGGTCCAAATAACAGATTAATGTTCCCAAGCTTTAAAAAAACTAAAATCTTATTTATTCTATCGTCCAATCCTGTCAATGGTGCAGGCCAAACATCAAAGTTCGGCTGAACACAGATATCTTCAAAAAAAAAGACTGCCTTCATTAACACAGAAGACTGTATTCTTTCGATTTCAAAATTAATCTTGAAACAATTTACCATAAAATTAAGACAGCCTTCATTAACTTGCCCCAAAATATTTTTCTCCAAGTGGGTTCTCTCCAAAAAACGATAATCACATAATTAGCAAATAAACATACAAATACGAAAACGGCGCAAACAAATTAGAATCAAGATTCAAGAAATAGCCCACAAAAAATTATTCAACAGTATCAAAATTGGTAATTAGGCTAAGAAAAGAAAAGGGATCCAAGAGAAAAACCTTTTCAATTTGTCGTCAATCAGTTTATTGAAGATTGATTAGGGTTTCAGGTACGAGGGATTGAATTGATTGCTTCCTGGGAGCGTTGAATTCGGAAAGAAAAGTATTTCTGTTTAATTGTTCGTGTGTGAAGAGAGTTGACGAACCGTCTACACAAGTTCTCCCGTCGGAAACAAGTAGGAAAGTTCAGAAAACTGTTTAAAATAACTTTTACTAAAATAAGTAATGCATTTCCAGTCAATTCTTAATTATTATTTTTTTTTGTGATATATTTTCAAGATCATTCAATTAATCTAAGGTAGAAATTCAATCATGAAGTTCATTTTTAAGTTTTATAATGTTCAATTAATGTAGTTGTATATTAGTTCTTCAAGTTTTTCTACACTTATTTATTTTCAAGATTATTTAATTAATCAAAGGTCGAAAAATACATATGTTTATCTTAATTCGATAATAAACGATATTCATTTATTCTGTTTTTTTTTTTCCCGGATTTAAGTGAAGGAAATTTGAATCTCTTTACAACAAAAGAAAGGAAATGTTCAAGTTATAACATCTGTTTGGTACACATTAAAATTTTCATTTTCATTCTTCTACTCATTTTCAACCACACATTTTTCATTACATCAATAATTTTTTCTTCTTTTTCAACCATACATTCTACATCAATCTACTATTCCAGAATACATTTTTCCAAAATAATGTGACTCAAACACACTAATAATGTCGTCATAGGCTAGTTTGCTTTCATCTTAAAAACAAGTGTGTAGCGTATGCGAATATACTTTATTATATTATGCAATTCATGTTATCATTGCTTGTTAAAAATGTTAATTCTATAATTGGAGTAGATAGGTGATATCCATAGTAATGCATCTTGGTTTGAAAACCTAGTTGAAAATGGAATAAATCGATGAATCTAGGGAGATCTCCATGTGGTTTGTTGCTTGTTATATCTATTATGCTCATATTTGGGTCACATTTTTCGTGTTCGTGGGGAGGAAAATGGAACGTTGGAATAGTAAAACTGACAATTTTCTAGTCCTTCACTGTGCAAACAGGAACAAAGGAAAAATAATTTGTCACCTTTACCCTTACCCTTACCCTTACCCCTACCCCAACACTTGCACACGCCAACATTTTCATCGAACCATTTTCATAGAAGGGCAAAAATGGAAAAAAGTGAAATAATTGAATTTCAAATGCAAGAATCTTCACTGTAGCCACTGTGAATGATTTGACAAAAGAATGCACTATTTTTTGTTTTGATGTGCACCAAACAGAGGCATTATATAATTGAATGGGTCGAGCATTTTTTATTTTATCTATTGATTCTATTTCATGAAGGAAGACAATAGGATCCACCAATTTTAATGAACTTTGTGGCATAGGCATTTTGACAAGACTATTTACCAACATATATGTGCAATTAATGTGTGATTCTTATTAGTCATATCATTGATGTGCCAAAAGCAACCATTTCTATGTAGACACTGCTGGCCACTTATATAACAAGAGGAGCCTAGAGTACAACATGTTCCCATCTCAAATTTTGTAGTTCGATTGGCTTGAGTTACTCAAATTTTATTCGAGTTTAGTTGTTTAAATCTCGTAAAACTTCATTCGATGGCAAAATATACATTTTTTTAATACTTTGAAGAATTATCAAGTTCGAGTTTAATTCGACTGGTTCGGTTAATAAGTACCAAATATAGGCAAGTTAACGTCAAGTTAATGAAATTTAGTTGAACTGACTTCAATATTTTTTATTTTTATTTTTAACTGTGGATGTCCGAGCCAACTTACGTGCACCTTAACTAATTCCACGGAACCCTGAAATTTACAGTCGGATACTACCTCAGTGACCCTAAGGAGACTCGAACTGGTAACCATTTGGGTACAAAACTCAAGGTATGACCAATTGAGCAATCTCTCTGGATTTGAACTGACTTCAAATTTGGCTCATCCAAAAAGTCGTGACATATAAAGGAAAAACTAGAGTTGAGCTTCCCAACATTTCTAGCTATGAATTTTCGACATTTAAAAGTGAGGTTTTGCATTTTCGAATTATTTAAAATTAATATTTGAATTGGGGCCCACATGACGAAAGCTGCTAATATTAGAGATTAAATCACTAACGACTTTCTAGTGACAAAAAGCAACAAAACTAGGGCATTCGGATAGTTAATAATCAAATTGCATTGATTACAAATAAATGTTTTTCAAAGTTAAAATAATAATCATTTCAATTTTTCAAGAGTTCATTCAAATTTACTTTTGAAGGAAGGGAAGGTCCACCACCGTCAATTTTGACAAGAGGTAGGCGTGAATTATTGTAAACGAAAATGGGAGCAGTGTGTTATGGACTGTTGACTTGTAATTGTTGAAAAGAGTATACCTTCAAATATACATTTATAAAGATTGGATATTTTCTAAGATTAATATTATATGTAAATTATTGCGTACAGATAAATATACATATTAATGATGTGAATTATATTAATCGACTTTCTTTTATTTCTTTTTTATTTTTCTCTCTTTCTTTTACATTATCAATTTGTACAAAATGAGAAAATAATTTTACGTATGGATTTAGAGACTAGAAGAATAAAAGTACATCATTTATAGATTTTCATTCTATAATATGAATGTTATTTTTCCAATGAGGGAGAAAATAAAACACCTTGACAAAGTCTCACACTTGAACAATGAATAAACTATAAATGTACGAAAAATGAATCCCAAATCCAATTTTTAAAGGAAGTTTGGAAAAAATATATTTTGAAACAATACTTTTTTATTGAAATTTTGAATTTACGTGTAATATATTATTTTATTGAAAAATATTTGATTGATAAGAAAGAGAGAATTACAACTTTAACAGGGGCCAAACAGTATCTAATTGATGATCATTACCTTGAATGGTCATGAAGTGAATTTGTAAGCTTTTAATTTAACCACCATTTTATTTCATTATTTCAATCACACATTATCAAAATAAAATATTTTATATATAAATTCAAAACTTTTTCCTCCTTTTTAACAATACATTCTCCAATAATTCATTATTGTAAAACTTATTTTAACGAGGTAATGGACGAGCTTAATGTTTTAACCCATCAGCACACCTGTTTCGCTCGAAAAGTCGGGTCTCGCTAACAATTAAAGAAAAACTCAGACGATTGTGTAAGAAACAGACATCTTGAGACAAAAATCCCAAAAATGGGTATTTTATTAAAGATTCACAATAGATGAGAAAACAAAGTGCATTCAAGAGGCGCAAGCACACAGAACGATTGAATGTTAAATGCGATGAAAATAAAGATAATGAAAATTACATAGTCTCTATTCGAGAGTATTTGATTTGAAACTGCTGTCTTAACCGTCGTCGTTAGTGGTATCATTTAACTGCTTGTAATTAGAATCCTGGATTGTGAGACATGATGGGATTATCCCTTAACTACTTTTGGTAACCGCTGCTTAAAATGAAAGGTGTCTAGGTCCCGAGCATCCCGAAAGCTTGGGCGATAAACAGCATTGTCGCCCTGAACATTAATAAAACACTGGACTCACTCAGGGCTTGGGCATCTTGTAGACTTGGGCGATGAGGGGTCTCCATTGCACAACTCTACCTTGGGCCTTTTGTATGGTTTTCCTTAGGCTTATTTCTCAAATCTCTTATTTGGGGTTTCACTTCTTGGGTCATCTAATTGGACCATACGTTTTTATGTGTCAACAATTATCCCCCAATATGGTAAGATTAATATCAATTATTAATCTTATGTCATATTCATTCTTGTATCTTCCCACAACACTTAAACTCCTAAAAGGAAGAATCCTAGTCGTGACTTCTATTTGGCGATGACTTTTTATATCCCAATGGTGGAATAATACGTTACTCTTATAGACTCAAGAATATACTATTATCTCGTGCCATTATACCCACGATCGCATTTTTACATCTTTCTAAATGATACCGTTCATCTTCTTGTCTCCTCACTCCAACACTTGCATTCTTACGCCCTTAGAAAGGTTGAAATCTTTAATAAATGGCGACTTCAGAGAACTTCCTTAGCTTTGAAGATTATCAAAACCTTCTCTCCAGACCTTATATAGCCTCGGTTCATCTTTCATCAACTAATTCTAACAGTAATGAATTCTATTTGGGCCCATCATTTAATAATGCTAATTCTGTTGGCGAGGTCACGATGGGCCAATTGTTTCCCTGCATTCAAGAACCTCCATTTCTAAATCATTTTCCATAAAAGTCAATCCAGGAGCGAGGTATTCGTACTTGGCCCAAATTTGATGCTACTTTTCGCTTTTGGCATACATGTATGGTAAAACATGGCCCTACAAAATCAATTTTTGATCGTGCTAAAATTTCTGATTTACTGAAAATTGCCCTTCGTCCCCCAACTTATGATTCAGTGCTTTCTCATGTCACTCTGAGTTTCTGTTCTTCTGAATATAATACTTTCATTTTTCCTCTTAGCCCAATGTCTATTACTTTGAGGGATGTTGGTGCTTTAGTCAATCTCCCACCCTTGGGTGAGACCATTTATCCTAAGATTTTGGTCACTGGAACCGCCCTAAAGTTTGACAAAAAGCTTACTGATTCTTATTCGGCAATGCAAGCACTTTATAACAACACTACTGCCGAACCTACTCATGTTGAGCGTGTGGCTTTTCTTTATGTTTGGCTTTGTAAATATGTCCTTTGTGTTTTCAGCATGAAACCTTCTATGTCTTACTTGCCCATATCTCATGAGTTAGCATGTGGTAGGCCCTTGAATCTTTGCTCGTTATTCTTAGCTGCCTTTTATAGAGGCATGTCTTCTCTTCAATCCCAATTGTGGAGTGGTGCATCTCCTACTGGCAGTGGGCCTTTTTAGCTTGCTCAATTGTGGTTGAGAGCCTATTTTCCTCAACTTGGTGCTTTCCAAACCCCTAACTGGGATAGAATTGTTCCACGATTTTTTGATTGAGACCAATGCTAAGGCTAGGGTTAAGATATATGCTCCCCAGTTTTTTGCCTGTCAGTTGGGTTTCAGCCAAACTTGGCATGTCCCTCCTTGCTTCTCTAAGAGCTTAACCGATCGTTTCCATATTATTACAAAATCGGAGGCACAGACTATTGAGACTCGTAATGTTGTCTTAACCTAAGGCTTCTCCATGGCTCCTTTCAACTCCACATTTGTTACTCATCCTGTTTTTGATCGCTCTGGCCATCGGTGAAACATAGACTGTTTGCAACTGATGTCAACCGTGTTTTTCACTTGCTAGAAAGCCCGGGAGCTTCTTCTATTTTTGCCACTCCTGATCCCATTCTTACTACTCTTATTTCTGTCAAGATCCCCATTTCTCCTTCTAGGTCTTCTCCTGTCCGTGTTAAACGTTCTGCAGCCAAATCTGTTTCATCCAGTCTTTCTTCTATTCCTGCTAGCGCAATTAAAGATACCTCTAGTCGCAAACGGCCAGCCTCCTCTTCGCCTATTCTGCCTGATGACAATGATGATGATGATGATGTTGTTTCTCTCGTCATCAAGAGAAAGGTATTTGACCCTGTCTCTTCATGCAAAGCTTGTCCATTTGTGGAAACTCTTTCATATGGTAATGTGTTGTTTAAACTTTCCAGAAAAATTCAACTTCCCCTTTGAAGGGCATGCCTACATCGGACCTGATTTCTCCACTTACTGCTGAGATTTGCTCATCCAAATCATTTAGGGAAAGGGCTGTAGCTCTCATTCAAATCGAGGAACCTCCACTCCCTCAGGGTGTTGACCCTCTATGCGTTGAACCAGAAGGTAATATAAGTTATATGACTCTTACCTGCATTGTGGAATTGTGACTTATCATATTTTAATGTTTTGTAGAAAACCCTGTGGATATGCCCATTGTGGAGGAAACTGCTAATTTAGATAAGGGAAAGTCTCCTCAAGTGGTTAGATCGTCTGGTAATGTGCTGCTAGTTTCTCAGGTCGCTGATGTGGTATTTTTTGATTCGCCCTTCACTTTTTGCTTTATCGACCATAGTGAGGTTATTGACTGCTTCCCTTTTCTTCGGAGAAAACTGATTCCATTTTATGCTCCATCCAATCCCTGCTTACCTCTTGGGAACAGGCGAAAACAAGTGTCACTTCTTGCTCCTCTTCAGCTAGTCGCCCTTTCGCTTTATCTGCTACCTCCTCAGAAGAAAACGTGGAAGCTCTCAGGCGATCCTTGGTTGAATATGTTGCATTCATGGACCTGGATGTCCATCGAGCAAGTGCTTCTAACCACAAAGACAAATTTGAACAGTTGAGTGCTAAAATGGTTCAAATGCTTGAGCGTCCATCGGTTGCTATTTCTGCCGATCTCAAACTGGCATTGAAGACTACTCATTCAGAAATCAACTCCTTGATGGCCAGAAATGCGGAATTGAAAGCTGAACAAGCCCAATATCTTAACGCCTACAAGGAAATGACATCTCTGTTCCAAGAGTTTTAAAAGGCCACGGTCCATTTAAACAAGCTTTCTTCTGAGGTTATGGTTGAAAATTCCTTGATGATGACGTTAGCCGCAGGGATGATGGAGCTCTAAGCCAAAATGGATGACTCTAGGGCTAAGATGGCTGCAAATAAATGTGCTGATGCTCAAGAGATTGAGCAACATCAGCCCTTGCTAGAGCATTACAGAAAGCTGGAGATAGATGAGGATTATGTAATCGCGCTGTCTAACACCTCTAGTAAGCCGAGCGATGAGTGTGGCAAGTTCAGAGAGCAAATGAGCTCTATGTGGGAGAAGTTGTAATTTAGGACATTTGATATTTACTATTCTTTTGTTGGACGATGTCGTTCTGAAATTTGTCCTGACAATTATGATTGACATTTATTAATAAAGTAGTTTTTTCATTCATCTGTATGCCATATTTTTGCGACAACATAATCAACGTGTTTTGTAATCGTTAATATCCCCACAGTTTATTTACTAACCTCGTATTCCCATTCTCGTACATTTCTTTCAGTACATTTTTACGTGGAATAAGGCCTTTGACTTTCTGATGTCTCTTCAAGATTTGTGCTTTCAATCTTGATTTCTGTACATTTGGCCATTTGTATTCTGTCCTTTCACATTCAACTTCTTATAAAGCTGCGTGTCCTATTATATCTTCACAATCTTTCTCCTTATTTTCCAGCAAATATCCTTCCAGCTACTCTCTGCATTGTTCCATGATGGGTCTTCAGTATCCAGGAGACCAACTGCTTCCTTCTCCAAACAAAATGACTCATTTGTTTTCTGATTTCGTCGTCTGTTCTTGATGTATCGTTTGGTATGGGAGGTATAGGAAATGTTCTTGGGTCAATGAATGTCTTCTCAGCACCATCTCCATTTATGATTTCCAGTAGGAGATCTGGATGCTAAAATAATGGTATGCTGATGACATTTTTTGGCCCCAATAGTTTGCTGCAAGTGCTTCTCAGCCTCTCAGTCTGTCATCTGCAGCAATGCATTTAGGAAGGCGAGGAAGACCAATTTCTCTCTTTCTGTTGCAGTTAACAGAAAAAAAGATTATGGCCTACTTTCAGTTGTGGCTGATCGTACTTTTCCTGCTGTAGTTGATAAGAGAAGAATAATAGCCTGCTTTGAACTGCGGATTATGTGAGATCTTATTCAAACATATTTCGCTCTTGTTTATTTGAACGTAATCATCGGCTTTATTTTTATAGTGCGTGACTATATTTGGTCATCTTCCCATATGGAAGGAATGTACTTTTTAAGATAATTACAATTAATAAATCTAACATGCTTAGTACCATCTAAATCCTTCAAATGGTAAGCTCCATTAGGCAATACACTTGTCACTCTAAATGGTTCATCCCAATTGGGCGACTACTTACCGTACTTTGGATCTTTACTATACAAGGGCAGTATAGTCTTTCAGACTAAATCGTTCAGGCTAAAAGACTTGGCTACTACTTTTTGGTTGTAGAATTTAGCCATTTTTCGTTTTTGAACCTGCAATCTATCCAGGACATCCAACTTTAACTCGTCCAACTCTAGTAAATTTTGGACTAAAATTTCTATATATTCATGATCACCTAAATCATTCTACCAACCTACTCTGATTGACTGCACATTAATTTCCATAGGCAGTATTGCTTCTTGCCCATAAATAAGCTGAAAAGGGGTTACTTTGGTACTTGACCGTGGCGACATCCTATAAGCCCACCAAACTTTATTCAAACGTTCATGCCAATCTCTGACATTTTCATTTATCATTTTTCTTATGATATTTTTTAGAATCTTATTAGAAGATTTTGCCTGCCCATTAGACTGAGCGTAATAAGGTGTGGAGTTTACTAACTTAACTCTGAACTTGCCTAAGAACTCCTTCACTTGATCTCCATTTAAGGAAGTCCCGTGGTCCATCATTAGAGTTTAGGGTATCCCAAATCTATAAATGATGTGATCATGAATGAAATCTATAACACTCTTTTGCGGGATCTCCTTTAAGGGTATTGCTTCCACTAATTTAGTGAAAAAATCCATTGCAACTATTATAAACGTATGTTGCTTGGACGATAGGGGATAAATCTTTCTTATCAAATCTATTGCCCAACCTCTGAATGGCCAAGGCTTAACGATGGGTGTCATTTCTCTTGCTGGTGCTCTTTGTATTGGACCATGCTTTCGGCATGCTAAACAACTCCTTCCATACTGAACACATGATTCTCCCATTTTAGGCCAAAAATATTCACTCCTAATGATCAACCATCTCATTTTTTGTCCAGCCTGATGGTCTCTACATATTCCTTTGTGCAGTTCAGTCATAATTACCTTGGCCTCTTGTAGACTTACGCATTTTAAAAGTACACAATCTGGGAGTTTCTTGAGTAACTCCCCGTCTATTAGCATGTAATTAAACGAGTGTAATTTCATTTTTCTACTCTTCTTGTTGTTGGGTTCTTTTAAACATCTTATTATTTCTTGTCTCCAATCTATTGCATTCCCATCTTCTATGCAATGAACATTGATCATTCTCACCCTTTGTTGTGCTGCGGGAAAGATTACCCCATACTCACAAGTAGATTCTTCCTTCAACACTTTTGAGTAACCCGAAGCCATTTGAGCTAACTCATTTGCCAACTCATTGTATATTCTGCTAACATATTGAAGCTCTAATTGATTGAACTCCTCCAACAACTCTTGGGCAATTTCGTACTGATTTATGACAAATTCACTTTGACATTTAAAATCGCCAATCAATTGGTAAATTACCAATTGGGAATCACATCTCACAAGTACATTTTTTATTCCCAATTCTAATAGCAATTTCAAACCTACAATTAGAGCTTCATACTTAGTCTGATTATTGGTGCACATTCTATCCAACGTAAAGGCGAATTTATAATAAACCCCTAAAAGATTTATTAACACGATTCCTACCCTCGCTCCGCTAGAGATTTTTGATCCATCAAAGTATAAAACCTAAGGTTTCAACTTGAAAAAATCTACTTCTAGTTCAATTTTCTTGGGCATATCGAGGCATGGATGATTGGCCAAGAAGTTAGTCAATGCTTGATTTTTAAATGCCTTTTATGACGTGTTGTATTTCAAATTCTGATAATACCAAAGTCCAAAGGTCTATCCTTTGATGTAAGATAGGGCGAGAAAATATATACTTAACTAGATTAATATTAGAAATTAAGTAGACAGTCAAAGGCAAACATAATTTCTCAATGGCAGAATAATTATATTCACATTTTGTCAATTGTCTACTCAAGTAATAAATCGCTCTCTCCTCACCAAACTGGTCTTCCTGCGCAAACATTCAGGCTATTGATTCTCATTCCGTCGATACGTATACTTTCATTGGCCGTCCTTGAGTAGGTGATACCAACACTGGAGGACTTGACAAATATGACTTCAAACTATCAAAAGCCTTTTGATGCTCTTTCTTCCAGATGAATTCGTCCTGTTTTTTCAGCTTCAAGAGAGGCGAAAATGCTTTTTTTCACCTTGCACAGTTAGAGATAAAACGTCTCAAAAAGTTTATTTGACCTATGAACCTTTGAAGTTCCTTTTTGTTACTAGGCGGGTTGGCCTCTAGAATGGCCTTTGCCTTGTTTTTGTCAAATTTAATCCCTATTTTGTGTACTAAAAACCCAAGAAAATTCTCTGCATTAACACCGAATGCACACTTTAAAGGATTCAATCTTAGCTTATATTGCCTCATTCGCTCAAATGAGCATCTTAATTAATCAAAATAGTCTTTCTCTCTAACAGATTTGATGTCTACATATACCTAAAAAAATTGGCCTATCATGTCATGAAATATTAAGTTTATTGCTCTTTGATAGGTTGCCCCTACATTTTTAAGGCCAAAAGGCATAACTATCCATTCAAAGCACCCTAAAGACCCAAGGTATCTAAATGCAGTTTTATACACATCTTTTTCAGCTATGTAGATTTGGTTATAGCCTGAGTATCCATCTATGAAAGAATACATTACATGGCCGGAAGTTGAGTCTACTAGAGAATCTATCGTAGCATTGGATATTCATCTTTAGGTGTTGCTAAATTTAAATTTCTAAAATCTATGTACACCTTGATATTACCATTCTTTTTTAATATGGAACGATGTTAGACAACCATTCAACATATCTAGCTATTCTATTGAAACCTGCTCTCGATAGCCATTCTATTTCTTTCTTTACTTCAGACAATATATTGAGGGCAAAACGCCTAGGAGGTTGTTTATGAGACTTAAAATGTGGCTTAGTTGGAACCTATGTTCTACTATATTCTTATCTAAACCAGGCATGTGTTCATATTCCCAAGCAAAACAATCTCTATATTCTTTTAGTAAAGCTATTAACTTGGGTACTTACCTCTTGATCGAGCATCTGGCTAACGAATATTGAACGGTCTTCTCCTTTGTCGCTAATGTTCACCTTTACCAAAGGATCTTTTACTTGAGCATGCCCATGCTTTGCAACTCTAATTGTCTCCTCGTTCACACTATTTGAAGATGGTTCTTCCTCCAAACAATCCACCTTGTTGACTTCTCGGCCAATGTTTTGCTCCAACTCAAACACTACTATTTTATTTCTTAGTGTCTTTATTGTTGCTTCCTCTTTTGTTTTTTCTTTACACTCTTTATTAAAAATCATCAATTTGGCTTTGAAGGCCTGAATATCAACCATGTCCTTTTGCCAATGACAATTCATTCAACTTCTTTGGTTATCTTTTTGCCAATTACTAGCTCCTCAAGGGCTACTATATTTGGCCTCATTCGACTGAAGATTCAGTAAGTGCATCTACTGAGAATGGTTCTTCGCTCTATGCGACAATATGAGTCTCCCATTCGTCTTGAACTACACTAACATGTACATAATTTCCTTCGTACATGAACATTCCCACTGAATTTGCTTCTGTAATAAAAGGTCTATGATCCACTTGTATTACTTTTGTTTCACCTTTATCATTTCAGAAAATCAAGCATTGATGGAGCGATGAAGGTATACACCGACTTCCATGAATTCAGTCTCTTCCTAGGAACACATTGTAACTGGTTGGACCATCAATTGCAAAGAAGACTGTAGTCCTAGTAGTTGTTCCCACAGTTATATCTAACGGTATAACCTCTTTATCCGAGTTGCTCCCCCGTTGAAGCTGGTAAGAATGACCACTATTGGGATCATATCACTGTCTGTCTTTGCGAATTTTCTCATCATTCTGGATGGAATAGTATTGATGGCTACCCCATTATCAATGAGTACTTTCGCTACTGGTACGTCATTTACCAAGGCTTTCACGTACAGTGACCTCAAATGCTTCGTCAACTTCATAGTTGGTCTCTTGAAGATAACTTTCTCAACTGCACCTATCTCTACTTCCTGTTTATCATTTTCTACTTCATTTTCATGTATCAGGTCTACGTACAATACCTCGTCTTGACTTTTTGTTTTGTTGGCACTTTTGCTACCCTTTTATGACATTTCAACTTCAGTTACCCAACCAGTAGGAGGGGGTAGTATTCTTGGAGGTTACCCATATTTCTGTGCACAAGGCACTCTTATCCTTCTTTTTGGCATTCCATATAATACATAGAAGTCAAAGAAACGTCCAAATGGTTGGCCCAGAAGATCCACTTCGTGAATGCCTTCTTGATACAGCTACTTTAACAATGTGTTGCGTGATACCCCATTTTTCTTCTTTCTGCTTCCAGGTCGATTTCCTCCTCCATATCTGTCATGATATCGTCTTCTTCTTCGCTATGTGTTGCCCAAGATGTTTGACCTCTTCGCATTCCAGTACGCATGCTTCTTCCTCATTTGTTTTCCCTTCCTCCTCTTCATCCTGCTTGCTTTTGAACTTGTTAGCTAATAAATAATTGTTAGCCACAACAGGAGGTAAGGTACCAAACTAGATAGTGAGGGTTTGGCCTGGATCTTCTTTATTTTTGGGCTTCTCTCTTCGTTCAAATTTTGACATTCTAGAGGAGCTTTTTGGCAGCCCTTCTATTGAGTCACCTATGTTAGCCTCTTTATCACCCTTCAAAGTATTTTAGTTAACTACCTTAAACACTTTAGGCCCTTCAGGCCGTAACGCCTTTGCTTGGTTCTAGTCATCTCGTTAAAGGGCACTACTTTTCCTGCATTGTACTGGAAGGAATGTCATACATTTAGTTAGCGGGGATGCGGCCTGAATGTTCTCCCACTGTTTATCGACATGAATTACCTTTCATTGCTTATTGGCCTAAATTGCCTCTCAAAGGGCTGTTCCCCATAAAATGGTGAATAATATTCATCGCCAAGTTGGACATTTGGGGTAACATTGGAGTGGTAGAGGTACGCTGCCTTCCTAGTGCATTCACATTCTCCTTCACTTCCCTATTGCATCTGGCGCATAGCACACCTCCATCAATCATAGATTCATTTTTTGTGATTCACTGAAAGGCATTAGGATGCGTTCTAGAACCTTCTTCTTCTCTGTCGTCTTGAATTTCAGTAACCTGCCTTTGATGCCGATGCCACCATATTCACTTCAAGTGGCTGTGGGAAAGGATTTTCATCCACTGCCATCTTCTTCTTAGCTTCGAACGTAATTCGTCTTGATTCAATGGCATCTTGTAATACATGACGAAAAACCAAACAATTATTAGTCATGTGTGACCAAGCGTTATGCCATTTGCAATATTTTTTACCCTTGATATGTTCAAGGTCTGGTAATTTATGTTTATTGCTCAGCTTGATTTGTTTATCCTTATATAGTTTGTCGAATATAAGGTCAGTCTTGGTCACATCAAATAAGAATACCCTAGCCTTTTTGTTTAGATTTGGCCATTACAGGACAAGTATATGTCTATCCTTTAACCAATTCTGCCAAGCATATCTTAGCTTGATCGTCCTGTTCATTACCGACCATATGAACATCAAAATTTGGATCTTTATAATAAGTCCCTTTGCTAGAGTTTCTTATCTGTTCTTCTTCTCTCACCAGGCGTTTATCTCTAATCACTTTAGCACTTAACTGGAATAAGACAGGAAATTCTCTATCTTGGAATTTCTTTTTCAAATCAAAACTTAAATAGCTTTGAGCGATTCTAACAAATTCTTTTTCAGGCAAAGGCACGGAACACTTACTCATGGCTATTTTAAACCTCTGGAGGAAGTTTTCTGCCCATTCATTTGGCAATTGACGTAAATTCACCAAATCAGCCAAGGTAACTTCAGATTCAGTTTTGTAAAACTGGGCGTGGAACATCTGTTCTAATTGTTGCCATGTTTGAACGGAGTTCACTGGAAAATTAATGAACCACGAAAAAGCTACCCCTGTTAATGAACTTGGGAATAGTCTCAGCTTATGGTAGTCAGTTACCTCGCCATACTGTAATGTGAACTACCCTACATGTTCTAAAGTAGAAACTTCTCCCATACCAATAAATAATGAAAATTCTGGCACTTTATATCCTCTAGGCCACAGATATGCTTGGTCTACCCAGTCAGGATATAGCTTAGTATAAATCGACATGGTAAAAGGTCGTATCCCAACAGCCATTTGATCTTGTACTATTTTTGCAATATGAATTCTCAACATAAAGTTAGGGGTCATATGGGACTCTTACAGGCTGATTTATTAGTTGATTCATTGGTGGGATTGTCTGAGGTCTGATATTTGGTAGTTGGTTTGTGGTAGGAATATCGTTACCTAAACCATTATTAAAGTTAATTTGGGCGTTCCCACCATCATTAGCCCGCATAGCATTCTGTCCATTGATTTGGACATTATCTCTTACATTAGGGTTACCCCCCAAATTTGGTGTTCCATTGCCGACATTTAAATTAGTCATTCTACTACCTCCCTGGTTTGAAGTAGATGGTCCAAATGGTGGTTCTGCTACTTGATTTGGACTTAGGTTTGGGGAATTATACCCTACAATTGTCCTAGACTGAAAGTGACTCCCTATGTTCGGCATAATTGGTTGACATATTTGGCCTACTAATTTATTCATGACTTCATTCAAATTGTTTAATTGTTTGGCCATGTTATCATAATGTGCACTTCCACTTTAGATAAACATTTCCATATTATGAACATTTCGTAAGTTTACCTGCTCAACAACGTCTTGGGTGAGTTCATTTAACAGCGCGCGCATGGTCTGAGGACTCAATTTCGTCATTGGTTCGTAACGACTTTGACTTTGTCCATTTGTTCCTGGAGAGTTCTGCTGCTCCTCATATCGCTCAATTACAGACTGGACCAGTCCCTAGCTTGCTGGCTCTTTATCAGAATTTTTATAAGGCATATTGCTTTCACTTTTGTATCTTCAACACCAAAGGTCCCACTGGGCGTGCCAAATTATTTTGCGCGGAAAGTAAGACCTCGCTAACAATTAAAGAAAAACTCAAAATATTATGTAAGGAACATACATCTTGAGACAAAGTCCCAAAAATGGATGTTTTATTGAAGATTCACAATAGATAAGAAAACAAAGTGCCTCCAAGGGGCGTAAACACAGAACAATTGAAGGTTAAATGCGATGAAAAAAAAATAATGAAAATTACAGTCTCTATTCGAAAGGGTTTGATTTCGGAGTCCTTTCTCCTATGCATTGTCTTCTCTTTTATACTCTTTCGACAGTTATTGCAGAACCGTCTGGAATTACTGGTCGTCCTGTAACTGTCACGTCCTTCATCATGGCTGGTTGGTCCTGAAACTGCTGTCTTAACTGTCGTCGTTAGTGGTATCATTTAACTACTTGTAACTAGGATGCTGGATCGTGGGACATGATGTGATTATCCCTTAATTGCTTTTGGTAACCGCTGCTTAAAATGAAAGGTGTCTAGGTCCTGAGCGTCTCGAAAGCTTGGGCGATAAACAACATCGTCGCCCTAAACATTAATAAAACACTGGACTCGCTTAGAGCTTGGGCATCTTGTAAACTTGGGCGATGATGAGCCTTCTTGCACAACTCCGCCTTGGGCCTTTTGTATAATTTCCTTAGGCATATTCTTCAAATCTCTAATTTGGGATTTCACTTCTTGGGTCATTTAATTGGACCGTACGTTTTTATGTGTCGACAACACCTTTTTATTTTGATTAGTAATAACAATATATACATAATTGTAGTATAGTCCCGAAGCCCCTACTCTTCCTAAGAGAAGCAATAAAATTAATAAAAAAAAAAAAATTATTAGATTGGTTCAAGGCGGGATCTCATTCCTCGCCCGACTTGCTCCTTCACCGCCTTGCCAACCCAATGAAGTAGGAATCATCTTCCCGTTCTGGGCAAGTCCCAATTGGAATCGGGTTGATTGGAGATTTTTATGTCATCCATAAAAGTCGTGAGTGAATTTAAGGTCTATATTGAAAGTTTTTATTATTATTATTATTATTATTATTATTATTATTATTATTATTATTATTATTCTTTTTTTTTTTTGGGGATTCTAGATTTACATATTTAAATATATTAGGAATTTAAAATCTCACTGTTGAATATGTTGAACCACGTGAAAGGTTTTAGAACTCAATCTAATTTCCTAAATATTAAAATAATTTAAAATATAATATTTAATTATGATAATTTACAATAACAATTTGAATTTAAACAATTTAACGTCAATATTGTTTTAGGATAAATCGACCACACTTGGTGGTCCATTATATTAATAACGAAAGAAAAATATTTACTAGGAAACGAGCTAAGACCTAACCTCCAAAAATATAAATGCAATGTTAAAAAAATTAAATAAAAATTTACCCTATCACTCCCTCAAAGTTCAGAGAGTATTTATAGCATTTGGTGTGGGCTATTAAGAAGCCAAACTACCCACTGCAATGCATGATTTTTTGGTGAGGTTATTGCATGGTAAGAACCAAGTTGGAGAATATAAAATTATTTAAAATTATATAAATATATCTCATTATTTTATCAAAGTTCCACATATTTTCTTCTTCCACATATTTTTGGTGAGGTTATTCCAAGATACACTAGCCTTTTTCTTCTTCCACATATTTTCTTCTTCGTCGCTCCATTCCGCACATCCTTTCAGACCTTTTGAAGCACTCTTGGGATCCCGAATAGGGATGGTATGAAAAAAATTATACGTAAGTTCACTTTGACGATAAAAAGGGATTTCTTAGAAAAGCGTTTTTCTCCTATCGTAACCTAACTCAAACAAAAATTATTATGAAATGTACCAATATCAACAATAAGTAAAAGATAATGGAATACGATCAATTTAGTTGTAAAATCAGGGTTGTATTAAAAAAAAAAAAAAAAATCAAACTTACGAACCACCATATTTCATGTAAGGTGTATACGGCGATACGAACCAACGCGTACTTCAATCAATCAATACTCCCTATCTCTCTGTAAAAGGAATGCCACACACACTGGTGACTAGCCACTTTGTCCTCGTATCTATTTCTACAAGAAAACTACCAACAACCCCAGCCTCAACAATGTCTCAAAAAATACTCCAAATTCTTCAATTCTTTTGTCTCTTTCTCCTAGCTTTCCTTCTCCCATGTAATTCCTCGACTTTAGAGAGACAAAAACTGAAAAACATGAACACAAAATTAAAGGAATGTCTATTTTTGGAAGTTCTTTAGTCGACAATGGCAACAATAATTTCATCAAAAATATTATGGCCAAGGTTGAGTATTTACCCTATGGAATAGATTTTCCTTTTGGCCCTTCTGGAAGATTTACCAAGGGTAAAAATGTTATTGACCATCTTGGGGAGCATTTGGTGCATTTGCAGTAAGATTTTATTTTATTTTTCATTTTTTTAATGTTAATATTATTTTTTCTTGGATTGTTCATGCAAATATTTGATGGGCTCTAGTTCTCTGTGGGTAATTTTTACTTGGCGCATGCAAGACACTTTACTCGTTAGGACTGGACATTAAAATAATTAATAAGCAAGATTTTACATTAATTTTCTTTCTTGAAAATGTCTAGTATTATCGAATCATCTCCAAACATACCAATAGTATTCGTATAAATATTAGTGTGTATGTATTATTATGAATTTGGATTTCTATCTTAAAAATGTCAATCTTATTAAGAGAAATAATCTAAACACTTATTAATGTGTTTATTCACAATCATTATTTGAAAACTCTTTTCTCCACGTATTGATTTTCAATTACATATTCACAAGATAAAATATTATGTATGTAAAACCTAAAATTTTTATTTACTTTTAAAAAGCACATTCTTCCAGAAAATCACTATTTAAAACATTATTTTTCTTAAACAATGATCATCAAACATGGGCTAAACATGCACCAAGTCACATGTTGTCTTAAGTCGTAATTTCAAACCATATTATTTAACTCCATAAGTTCAAAATAGGCTGCTGAATTATTTCAAGATGTGAATATAACAGCCCAAATATTGTTAAATCCTTGTATGCCTCTCAAGAAAACATGAGTAATGATTTGCTTCAAGTTTGATGCCAGCTTAAGTTGGAAAATAAAACTTAGCATCAAAGAGTTGGATATGTGTGAGTCGCAATCACAACTTGTAAATAAACTTTAAACTGAATTAGAAGAAATAACAAACAAATTGCAGTGGACAGAAAATAAAATATTGCAGTGGGCAGAAAATAAAATTGGCGTCTTTGGAGCCGGGGCCTGTGTTCAACACAGTGTCTTTAAACCAATATTCGCTCCCTCACCGAAGTAATGCAAGCGCTTGCTTCCCAGGATACAACGGCGTGAACTACAGTTTACGCAGTCGAACTGAATGAGTGTGCCGGTACGGAATCACCAGAAGACAAGAATTCGAATAGGAAGCAGAGAGATTTCGTGCTTATTGTGGTATGTTTGAATTGAAGAGATTGTTTAGTATATATAGGCAAGGAGGAGCATTTGCCTTTTAATGTAGCCATAACTCCTACCATTACGCAGCAATGTTAATTCTGACGTTTTGGAGTTACAACATAAATGAAAAATCGTTTTCAAGTTATGTTTAAATGGAAAAACGTAAAAGAAAAATTTCAAAATGTGGCTTGCACTTCGTGATCAATTTTTTACTCATTTGATCCGACATTCGTGTACGCAGGTTGTGCCCGCACACAAGTTCAAGGCTCGAAGGCCAAGTCGGTCCAAAATTTGCACTCCCCTACGGGCGCGTAGGATATGGAGGAATCTCTATGCAATAAATGATTACATCTTACAAATTGTTAACCATATATAAATTGGTCCACAAACTTATTCTTATCCTATGTGGGATAACTATTTAAGTTTTTCCACTCGCCACATTTCTTTTCCTTTTTCCAATATGGGATGTACTATTTATAGTTCCCATATATTCCCACTTTTCCATTTCTAACCAATGTGGGATTGTAATCCCTTTTAAGGCTCCTCTTCAAATCCCAATTTTCAATCAATGTGGGATTAATTTGACATACACAAGTGAAAATCCCTTTGCCAAACAATATATTTTCCAACAATCCCCTACATGTATGGAAAGTAATAGAGACATGGAATACTTGGCGATAAAGTTCCACAGTTGAAACCTGCATAGGATATGTAGGTGTTATCCTTTGAACCTTACTTTATGAAAATACATTTACTTTACTAGCTGATCTGTAGATGTGATGTCTTTGAACTGTTCTGCATTTTGTGTAAACGATAATATACCTCACATAGGATTCTTCCTAACACAATTCAGTTCTCATTGTTATGTTCGTTTGTGGCCATGAACATATGTCTGGTTCAATGAGAGTTATTAAGAATCGAGCCTCACAATTCCCTTCGAAGTGGCCCCACTTCTCTCTTACATATGTGATTTCTTAATTAAGAGTAACCCGCATTACTCCGCTCAGATTTCCGACGCATAAGAATCATTAAAAGCATATTATTTATCATTTTCTCACTGGCATCACTGTTGTTACAGGAATAGACATAAGATAACACCCACAGTGATATTGTTAAGTATTTGCAATTAAGTTTTCTCATTGAACTTAGATCTTGAGATCTCCAATCAGCTAAGTTGAGTTTCCATTACAATAACTTATTCTTTTAGAGGCTTAAGTCCCATTCCTCTTGATGACTTTGCAAATAACTCTCTATTTAACCCTTTGGTTAGCGGATCCGCAATATTATCTTTAAACTTTACATAGTCAATAGAGATAACTCCAGTTGAGAGTAACTGTCTTATGGTATTATGTCTACGACGTATGTGTCTAGACTTACCATTGTACATGTTGCTTTGTGCCCTTCCAATCGCAGATTGACTATCACAATGTATGCAAATTGCCGGCACGGGTTTTGATCATCTTGGAATATCCTCTAAGAAATTGCGTAGCCATTCAGCCTCTTCACCACATTTATATATAGCTATAAACTCAGATTTCATGGTAGACCTCGCAATAACTGTTTGTTTAGAGGATTTCCATGATATGGCTGCACCTCCCAAAGTGAACACAAATCCACTAGTAGACTTTGAGTCTTTAATATCATATATCCAATTCGCATCAGTATATCCTTCAATAACTGTAGGATATCTGGTATAGTGTAGTCCATAATTACGAGTATATCTCAAGTATCTTAGTACTCTTACTATTCCTTTCCAGTGGTCAGACCCTAGATTACTAGTATATCTACTTAGCTTTCTAACTGCGTAAGCTATATCTGGTCTTGTGCAACTTATTAGGTACATAAGACTTCCGATTATTCTAGAGTACTCTACTTGAAAAATACCATCGCCTATATTTTTCGATAGATGTTGACTTGTATCTATCAGTGTTCTAGCCACGCCGTATCATCATTATTGAATTTTTTCAAAATTTTGTCCACATAATGTGTCTAACTTAGAACGAGTCCATCTAATGTTCTTGAAATTTTAACTTCAAGAATCACATTAGCTAAACCCATATCTTTCATGTCGAATCTTGAATTCAACATATTTTTAGTATATTTAATCATCTTATCGTTGCTACCAACGATGAGCATGTCGCCAACATAAAGACATAAAATGACATAATCATTTCTTGTGTCTTTGATGTAAACGCATTTGTCACATTCATTGATTTTAAATCCACTTTCCATCATGACATTGTCAAATTTTTCATACCACTGTTTTGATGCTTATTTTAAGTCATATAATGACTTTACCAATTTACATACCTTATTTTCTTGTCCTAGTGCAGAAAACCCCTTAGGTTGTTCCATATAAATTTATTTTTATAAATCTCCATTTAGAAAAGCAGTTTTCACATGTATTTGATGTAATTCGAGATTGTACAAAGATGCAATCGCTAATATAATTCGAATGGAAGTTATTTTCGTTACCGGAGAATAAGTGTCAAAGTAGTCAATGCCTTCTCGTTGCCTATAACCTTTAATTACAAGTCTGACCTTGTATTTATCAATAGTTTCACCTGCTTTCATTTTCCTTTTAAAAATCCATTTGTAGCCTAGTGGTTTACTTCCCGGGGGAAGATCAACCAGCTCCCATGTATGATTTTGAAAAATGGAATCTATTTCACTTTTAATGGCCTCTTTCCATTGAGGATCTTCTGAAGAGTTTACAGCTTCTTTGAAGCTTTGAGGTTCAGTTTCTAACATGTAAGTCAGAAAATCAGGACCATAAGATTTTTTTGTCCTTTCTTGTTTGCTACGTCTTGGTTCAACCTCAACTTCATCTTCTACTTCTTTGTCATGACTATTCTCAATCATAGTCTCATGTGTCCGTTTAGAAGAGCTTGCTTCTTCTTTGGACTTACATGGAAATACATGTTCAGAGAATGAAACATTTCTTGATTCCATTATTGTGTTTTTGTGTATATCGGAAATTTTAGAATCTAACACAAGAAACCGATAAGCACTACTGTTATGTGCATATCCGATAAATATGCAATCAGCCGTTTTTGGTCCTATTTTCACCTTCTTTGGTGTAGGTACAACCACTTTTACAAGACATCCCTACACTCGTAAGTATTTGTAGGAAGGCTTCCTTCCTTTCAATAACTCATAAGGGCTCTTTTCTTCTTTCTTTCTGGGTACTTTATTTAAAAGGTAATTAGCTGATAACACAGCTTTCCCCCACATGTTCTAAGGTAACCCAGAACTTAATAACATTGCATTCATCATTTCTTTCAATGTTCTATTTTTTCGTTCAGTAACACCATTTTGTTGTGGTGAATAAGGTGTTGTTGTTTCATGTTTATTTCCGTGTTGTGCACAGAATTCAGCAAATGGTGATTCATATTCACCACCTCTATCACTTCTTAACACTTTGATCTTCTTGTTGAGTTGATTTTCAATTTCATTTTTATAGAGAACAAATTTCTCTATAGCTTCGTCTTTACTTTTTAGTAAATACACAAAACAATATTTTCTGCTGTCGTCAATAAAAGTTATAAAATATTTGCTGCCTCCCCTTGTTTGTATAGATTTTAAATCACATACATCGTTGTGAATTAAATCTAGAGGTTCGATTTTTCTTTCAACAGATTGAAATGATGACCTTGTCAATTTTGCCTCAACACAAGTTTCACACTTATGTTTATTATCAATTTGGAATGTAGGTATGTAATTTAAGTTAATTAGTCTACGCAAAGTGGCATAATTAATATGTCCTAGTCGACCATACCACAAATTGGAAGACTCAAGCAAGTAAATGGAAGAGTTATTCATTTTATTAATTTTTAGCTTAATAGTCATTACATTGAGCTTAAAAAGCCCATCACTTACATAACCCTTTCCTACAAACATTTCAGACTTAGACAAAATAACTTTGTCTGACTCAAATACCATACGGAAGCCATGCTTGTTCAACAGCGAGCTGGAAACCAAATTCTTGCGAATCTCCGACACATAAAGCACATTGTTTAGAGTCAGCTCTTTCCCAGAAGTCATCTTTAGAACAACCTTTCCATGGCCCTCGATTTCGGAGGTCGTTGAATTTCCCATGTACAGCTTCTCCCCATTCGCTGCTTCAAACCCACTGAACATCTCCTTATCGGAGCAAACGTGTCGGGTGGCGCCAGTGTCTATCCACCATTCTCTCGGATTTGAACCCACCAGGTTCATTTCAAAAATGACAGCTGCAAGGTTGATGTCAGATACATCTTCAATCATATTTGCTTCTTTTTTCTTCTTCGACAAACGACACTCCGTAGATTTTTGACCAATCTTGTCACAATTGAAGCATTTTCCTTGAAACTTCTTCTTGGAAATCCCACCTTTTGGCCCCAACTTGGCCCATTTGCCACCAGATGGCCCAAACTTGTTCTTATTGGTCTTGGAGCTTTTGCCATGCTCCACAACATTGGCTTTAGCCACAACTGGATTGAACACTCTTTCAGAACTTTTGTTGTCTTCTTCAATTCAAAGTCTAACAATTAGTTCCTCAACGTTCATTTCCTTTCGCTTGTGTTTTAAGTAGTTTTTGAAATCCTTCCATGCAGGAGGTAGCTTTTCAATTATGCAAACCACTTGGAAAGATTCACTCACAACCATTCCCCCGGAATGAATTTCATGCAAGATCACTTGTAATTCTTGTACTTGACTGATTATAGATTTGGTGTACTTTTTGTCCAAAGACTCCCATAATTCCTTAGCCATTTTTATTGTGCAGTACACATTGTACAATGAATCAGCTAAACTGTTTATCACATAATTCTGACACAGGAAATCAGAATGCTTCCAAACATCCAGTGCACTGATTGCTTGAATGTCTCATTGACCCTCTTGGAGCACTGTAGCGTTTTCAGTTAAGAATTTAGCATGATTCAAGGTCGTGAGGTAAAACAATATTTTTTGTTGCCACCTCTTGAAATTCGAACCATTGAACTTCTCCAGCTTTTCCTCGTGATTAATAGGGACTGTCACAGTTGGACCAGTAGCCAGACTTGGCATTGGAGCCACAGTCTTAGTTCCACTTGGACCGCAGCTAGACTTGGCATATTAGCCACAGTCTGTGTTACTGGAGCCACCACTTGAGCCACATCAGAACCTGGCATAGCCACAACCTGAGCTACAGGAGGCACAATTTCATTTGCAGATCCCACAACGTTATTGATAGGTGTATTTTCCATTTTCTGAAACACAATCAGAATATCAGTACGAAAATATTGTTTTAAGATTGTAAATAAACTTTAAACTGAATTAGAAGAAGTAATAAATAAATTGCAGTTGACAGAAAATAAATTATTGCAGTGGACAGAAAATAAAATTGCATCTTTGGAGCCGGGGCTTGTGTTCAACATAGTGTCCTTAAAGCAATATTCACCCCCTCACCGAAGTAATGCGAGCGCTTGCTTCCCAGGATACAACGGCGTGAACTACAGTTTACGCAGTCGAACTGAACGAGTGTTCCGGTACGGAATCACCAAATAACTGGAAGAAGACAGGAACTCGAACAGGAGGCTAAGAGATTTCGTGCTTATTATGGTGTGTTTGAATTGAAGAGATTGTTTAGTATATATAGGCAAGGAGAAGTATTTGCCTCTTAATGCAACCATAACTCCTACCATTACGCAGCAATGTTAATTCTGACGTTTTGGAGTTACAACATAAATGAAAAATCGTTTTCAAGTTATGTTTAAATGGATAAACATTTTTCAAGTCATGTTTAAATGGAAAAACGTAAAAGAAAAATTTCAAAATGTGGCTTGCACTTCGTGGCCAATTTTGGATCATTCGGTCCGACATTCGTGTACGCAGGTCGCGTCACACACAAGTTCAATGCTCGAAGGTCAAGTCGGTCCAAGATTTGCACCCCCTGCAGGCGCGTAGGCCATGGAGGAGTCTCTATGCAACAAATGGTTACACCTTACAAATTATTAACCATGTATAAATTGGTCCACAAACTTATTCTTATCCTATGTGGGATAATTATTTAAGTTTTCTCAATTGCCACATTTCTTTTCCTTTTTCCAACGTGGGATGGTACTATTTATAGTCCTCATATATTTCTACTTTTCCATTTCTAACCAATGTGGGATTATAATCCCTTTTAAGGCTCCTTTTCAAATCCCAACTTTCAATCAATGTGGGATTAATTTCACATACACAAGTAAAAATTCATTTGCCAAACAATATATTTTCCAACACAACTCAATGGAGATTGGAGACTTGTATGGTTTCTCTAGATAAAACTGATTGGTAGCGACTAATAATGAAATATTTCTTAATATTGTAGTCAAATTAGACAAATTTCTAGCCTTTTTTTAAGTGCTTGTTTGATAAAAATATTTCTTAAATTTTATCGACTTTGAATTGGTCAAAGTTCAATTTTAATCATACATTTCATAGAATCAAAAATTTTTATCAATTTTTTAACCTCAAATTTCATTAATTTTGTGGTATATTTGAGGAGAGACGAGAGAGTATTAGACTCTATTAAACATGCACCAAGTTGTCTTAAGTTGTATATTCAAACCATATTATTTAATATTGAACTTCAAAGTTTCAAAATAAGCTGCAGAATTTCAAGATTATGTGCATATTTGCGGTAAAAAAGTAACAATTGTTGGAAATAAGTCCTTGTGAACCTAGAATAACAATTTTTATCAATTTTTCAACCTTATCTTTCATCAAAATTTATTTTATAAATTATGTCGAAACTTTCATTAAGCCCATGTTTGGATGAATGGCTACTCAATCTCGAGTCTTAGATATTTTGGGTATTCAATTAGTTTTTGATTCATTCGTATTCTATCATTCTTGAGGATTTTCTAGAGTCTTTTGTTTATTCTCTATTCTTTCATCGTCTTCGTCTCCTTCTGTGAGGAATTCGTGAATTAGTTTTTGGAGTTGTGTTTCTTTGTGAATCTTGGTGAAAGAATCTTTCATCATCATCTTCTTGTTGGTAACATTTAGCTCTTCTGGTCCATAGAAGAAGCTACGCATTTTGGTCTGTGAATGGTGAGGTTGAGGAGATCTGGGCTTTTAATGAGTTGATCTTATGGTGATAGTGTTCTGAGCCTTTGATCGTTGATATCTTGATGTTCAGTGGTTGTTAGAAGTAGTTCTATGTATTAGGGTTTTCTCAAGTTTGTTCGATTTGTAATTTTCAGTTTCTGTTTTGTATAACAGTGGTATCAGAGCCTTTCTAGGCTATTCTTGTGTCTTCGATCGAGTTTTGGAGGCTGAGAAATTAATTTTCAGTCTCCATTCCTTGATTGCCTGAAATCTGAAAATCGTTATGGTGTTCTTTAGTTCTTGGGGCTTCTGTGTCCTGATTTGGTTTTGGAGTTGTGAAAGACGTCTGTGGTTTTGTGTTCCTTAGTTCTAGTTTGATCGTGGTATTCTATATGTTGGGGTTTCCTTGATTCATGATCTCCTTTGTGGTTATCTGGTGGAACACCACCTCTCTGCTGTGTATTTCGAATCCCACTACTGTTCTAAAGCATATTTGCTAGTTGTTAACTATTAACTACCCTTTGGTTTATACTTCCTAACACTGAACTACCTGCCACCTATGCCTGATTCATTATTCTTGTTATCATTGTTTGGAATGATCAAATTGTGCATTGACATGGGAACATGATTCTCACATAGTCATGGTAAATTTGGTCATTCTTAGTGTGATTGTTGTTCTAGTCATTTAATTATATCCTACTGCATATATTGTTTCTACCTGTTTTGCTTAATAGCTTACTTTCTTGATTCTGTTTTGTGTTGTTGCTTAGAATTCTTTTGTAAATATTGAATATCTGTGATAATTGTTTATTGTGTTAACCTATGGTTGATTTCATTCTTAATATTTTGATCATAATAAATAAGATTAATATTATTTCTAACAATTGATTTTGAGTGATGATAGTTCAATGTTAAAATCAATCCAGCATTGCCAAAATCTACACATTATAAATCGGGCTCATGAAGAAGATCAAGATCGAAATCAAATATTAAAGTCAAATGTCAAGAAAGACCAAGATCAAAAGTTTAAGAGCCAAATATGAAAGAAACTTTGAAGCAATATCAAAGACTAGTCTTTCGAGATCCTATGTAAATGTATAACACTCTGATCTTTAGTAATGAATGACAATAGCTCAAAAATTATTTTGTTCACAAAGAGTTATTTTCATATCACTTGCATAAAAAAATTTTGATCAAAAGTAAGATTGATTTTTCAAAGTGATACTTGAACTTAGATCACATCTCTTAAAAAAAAAAAGTCAACGGTCAATGGCCTTACCGGACATCCGGTATGGCAGTTTAGTGCTAACGGTCAAAAATTCAACCGTTCTGTTTTTCTGACACAACGGTTAGTTCACTGTTTGATATTGTAGCGGACGTCCGGTACAGTGCTTCCGGTTGGACAGTGCTTTCACCGTTTTAACCCTATAAATACCACATCTTCTTGCATTCAAAAGATACACTTCTAAGAGCATTATAGAGATGTTCTTCTGAGATAAAATATTTTATCTTTACTCTTTATTTTATCTTTATCAATTTATTTGCTTGGAAAGACTTTCGATTGATTTTATCTTTGAAAATCATTTTTCTCATCAAAGTTTTTCATTTCTCTTTGTGCTTAACTTATTTATATATATCTTAAAAGAGAAGAAGTTATTCATATTTACATTGTATAAACTTTTCGACTTCTTCATATTGAAACTTTGATTGATTGAATTTAAGTTTTGATTATCATATTCATCAAAGTTTTTCTAACATAACACTTGAACTTCATTAATTGATATCTATTAAAGTGTTAGCCTACTTCTCTTCTTGTACTCAACTTTGAGTTTATCATTCATTAAAAAGAGAAGATTTCATTTGTAAAATATATTTGAATTGTGGGTCGTGCTGAAATCCCTTAAAGATCAATATTATAAAAGGATTGGTATTCCTTGTTGTAAGTCACCGTGTGGGTCATATTAAAGTCTCGTAAAGCTCAATAGTGTAGGTCGTGTTGAGGTCCCGTAAAGCTCAACATTGTATAATGATCAGTGGTTTTTGCTTGTAAATCACCGAAAGTGTTGTAAATGGTTGGATTGCACCATAAGTCAATCAACGTAGTAAAAAAGGTATTGCTCATGTCGGAGAGCTTGGTAACGGGGGACATAGATCATTGTGTTGGATCGAACCTCCATAACTATATCGTATCTATCCCTTTTACTTTGTGCAACTTACATAGTTTCACTTATTTGCTTACTTGTGTTTAGTTGTCTTCATTTATTTGCACTTATTATTTGATTGATCTACTTACTTGAATTTGCTTACAATTATTAATTTATTAACGTGTTTTTAATTTGCGTGATTCTAGTTAATTATTTGAAAATTTTTTAAAAACTCATTCATCACCTCTTGGTTAGCCAATCTTAGGTTTTCAATTTGTATCAGACCAATGTGCTCAATTTTAAAGATTTCACAATCTTGAGTAATGGCTAACCACATCTTTCATAATCTTGAGGGGTATTCTACAAATCGTCATCCATTATTTAATGGTACTCATTATAACTATTGGAAGACTATGATGACGATATTTATTCAATCTACAGATTATAATATTTGGGAAGTTATTGAATTTGGTTCCTATGTGCCTAAAAATATTATTAAAGAAATGGTAAACCGAATCAAATAATTTCTTAACCTTGAGAGGAATACACTGAAGATGATAAAAGAAATTGTCTTTAAATGCTAGAACCAAAAATCTACTATATTGTGCTTTAGATATAAATGAATTTAATCGCATTAGTACATGTGATTCCGCTTATGATATTTGGCATGCTTTAGAAATCACGTACGTTGGAACTAGTAAAGTGAAAGAAACTAAGATAAATCTCTTAGTTAAAGAGTTTGAAAATTTCTTCATGAAATATAATGAACCTATTGTTGACATGATTACTCGGTTCACTTATATTGTTAATGGTCTTAAAGGTTTTGATCGAAAATTTACTAATGGTGAACTTGTCAACAAAATGCTTAGGCCTCTCTCGAAATATTGAGACTCATTGATGATGTTGATAGAGAACACCAAAGATATCAACATGTATTCTTTGGAAGAGCTCTATGGAACATTTATAACTTATGAGCTAAATCACGCTGAAACAAATGAGAAGTCTAGAAAAGCAAAAGAAGAAGAAAATAAGAATCCTCCTAGAAGACAAATTTCTTTGAAATCATCAAATGATAAAGAAACCTCAAACTCAAACAAGAGTGATGAGTAATTTGATGATCTCGTTCTCCTTGTCAAAAAGTGGAAAGGCTTTCGCAACAAACGTCACTCCAAAAGAAAGCTCTACAAGCCACTTGGGATGAAAGTGATGATGAGAAAGAAGAAAATGAAAGTCAAGATGAAGTTGTAAACATGTGTTTCATGGTCATTGAAGATGAGGTAAACACAAATGGCACTCCTTTTTATGATGAACTTTCTACTTCATTTGATGAAATCATTGAAATTTTTGAAAAAACTTGCTCTCAAACATTATACTCTCAAAAATCAACATATTTTATTGAAAAATGAGACCAAAAAGATTCTAGAAACTCAAAAGATTTTGAGAAAGAAAAAAATGATAATGAATCTCTAATCAAAGAAAATGTTTTTCTAAAAGAAAAAGTCATATATTTAACCAACATTGTGCACAAATTCACTCAAGGAAAGAAAAGTTTTAATTTAATGCTTGGTGAGCAAAAATGTGTTTTTAATAAAAGAGGAATTTGATATAAACCATTTTTGAAACAAAAGTTTCTTAAAAATTTCTTTGTTAAAACTTCAACTTCTCTTATTTCAAATGTAACATGTGATTTTTGCAATAAAAGTGGACATGTAGCTTTCTATTATTCTATTAAAAAGAAATTACATTTTGAAGACAAATATAAGTGGATTCAAAAATTTAGAGTGAATTGCCCAAATAGTTATTAAACTTTACATCATGCTTCCAAGAGGTCACCGAATTTTCAAAATCACTCTAGCTATCACTGAAATTTGCAAAGATTTTCATGAGGTCACCAAACTTTCAAAATCACCTCATTCATTATTGGACTTTGTAAAAGGTTTCTCAGGGGTCACTAATTCAGTGATCTTCTAGGAAATATTTTGCAAAGTTTAATGATCTCGTAGAAATATTTTACAAAGTTTAGTAATAAATGAGATGATTTTTAAAATTCAGTGATCTCGTGGAAACCTTTTACAAAATTCAGTGATGGTTTGAGTGATTTTTAAAGATCAGTGACTATTTGGGCAGTTCACTCCAAAAACTCAATAACACTAACTATCGAGGACCCAATGATGTATGGGTACCAAAGACAAAAAAATTGAATTATTTTTGTAGGTATAAAGGAAAAATAAAGAGCAAATGAACCATTGGATGGTGGATGCTCAAAGCACATGGCCGAAAATCAAACTCTATTTTCAAGTTCCAAAATAAAGGATGTTGATCATGATATTTTTGGATATAATGCTAAAGGAAAAATCATTGCCATTGAAATCATTGGAGATGTTTGAAATTAATGACTTGAAGTAAATGAACACTCACATGACCTCATCAATCAAATGGACAAAAATAATCAAGGTACTCATATAAACATAACAAAATATCGGTGTATGATCAAATCTCTTCTTTAATCGCAAGTAAACTCGATATTATGTTTAGTGTGTGATTATGTATAATATTTCAACCCAATACTCAATAATCACACTTTAGTGCCATAAATAAATTTTAGTTATATTAGTGGCAGTAAGACATTACGTCTTTGAAATTCTAAAAACACCCAAATGTGGGATATTATATTAGAATTTGTGAATAAAGAAAATCAATTGGCCGATATTCTCATTAAACCTCTAATACTTAATAGATTTTTCATATATTCAAAGAGGTTTGAAAATTATCGATGAATTTGAATGAGTTCTCGTATGATTCTACGTGCATAATTGGTTTGAATTTATATAAATTCTATTCAAATGATTTTAATTTTGTCATATGCATCACTCATTCTTTGATTAATATTTTATTATAAGTGATGATTTTTTTTTAATTTGTATATATTTAGCATCTTGTACTTAATTGAGGGGAATATATTATTCTTTTATGGTTGATATAAAATTTTGATCTTCTATACAAAATCCTCCTCTCATATATGCCAACATTTTGCTTATGCTAAAAGGAGAAATTGAGTAAGATAAAGTTTAAAATCATTAAAAATGGGGAATCTTTTATTGTTTCCTATAATCGTCTTTTGATCTTAAAAGTTATACCTTTTTGCTTATGTCAAAAGGGCGAAATGGAGTGAGATGATTATTCATGTTTTGATTTGATGGAAAAAAAAAAAAAAAAAAAAAAAAATATATATATATATATATATATATAATATATATATATATATAATATATATATATATATATATATATATATATATATATATATCAATTGTTCAATCTTACCTTGCAAATCATCTTATTTGTCATAATATTGTTTCTAACAATTAATTTTGAGTGATGATAATTCAATATTAAAATCAATCGAGCATTATCAAAATCTACATATCATAATCGGGCTCATAAAGAATATCAAGATCAAAATCAAGCATTAAAGTCAAATATGAAAGAAATTTCGAAACAAGATCAAATACTAGGCTTTCGAAATCATATGTAAAGGTATAACACTTTGATCTTAATGAATGGCAATAGCTTAAAAATCATTTTGTGCACAAAGAGTTATTTTCATATCACTTGTATAAAATATTTTTGATTAAAAGTAAAATTGATTTTTCAAAGTGATACTTGAACTTAGATCACATCTCTAAAAAAAAAAGAAGTCAATGGTCAATGGCCGTACCAGACGTCCGGTATGACAGTTTAGCACTAACGGTTAAAAATTCAACCGTTCTAATTTTCTGATAGAGCAGCTAGTTCACCATTCGGTACGGTGCTTTCGTTTAGACAGAGTCTTGACTGTTTTGCTCCTATAAATACCACATCTTCTTGTATTCAAAAGATACACTTTTAAGAGCATTATAGAGAGTTTCTTTTGAGATAAAATATTTAATCTTTACTATTTATTTTATCTTTATCAATTTATTTGCTTAAAAAAACTTTTGATTGATTTTATCTTTGAAAATCATTTATCTTATCAAAATTTTTCATTTCTTTTTGTGTTTAACTTATTTATATCTATCTTAAAAGAGAAGAAGTTCTTGGCATTTACATTGTATAAACTTTTCTAATTCTTCATATTGAAACTTTGATTGATTGAATTTAAGTTTTGATTATCATATTCATCAAAAAATTTCTAACATAACACTTGAGTTTCATTCATTACTATCTATTAAAGCGTTAGCCTAATTCTCTTTTTGTATTCAACTTTGAATTTATCATTCATTAAGAATAGGAGATTTCATTTGTAAAATCTATTTGAATTGTGGGTCATGTTGAAGTCCCTTAAAGATCAACATTGTATAAGGATTGATGCTCCTTGTTGTAAGTTACTGTGTGGGTCATATTGAGGTCCTATAAAGCTCATAGTATGGGTTGTGTTGAGGTCCCGTAAAACTCAACATTGTACAATGATCAGCGTTCCTTATTTGTAAGTCACCGAAAGCGTTGTAAAGGGTTGAATTTCACCATAAGTCAATCAACATAGTGAAAAAAGCATTGCTCGTGCCGGAGAGCTTGATACGGGAGACGTAAATTATTGCATTGGATCGAACGTCCATAACTATATCGTTTGCACTCTCTATCCCTTTTACTTAACACTTTTATTTTGTACAAATTACATTGTTTCACTTATTTGCTTACTTGTGTTTAGTTGTCTTTGTTTATTTGCAATTATTATTTGATTGATCTACTTACTTGAATTTGCTTACGATTATTCATTTATCAACATGTTTATAACTTGTGTAATTCTAGTTACTTATTCGAAAAAGTTTAAAAAATCAATTCACCCTCTCTTGGTTAGTCGATCTTGGGCTTTCATACTGCTTATTCACTGTGACTTATTCCCTTTTATCTATTTGTGTAGATCAATTTTTCCACACTCAATCACCGCCCATCAGCAGTACAGGTAACAATTTTTTGGTCATCGGTGTAAGGCATAATCTTTGCTTGGAAAACATTGTTGTGATGACCAGAATGGAAAGACAGTCTAACAGGACCGATTTCCCAATCCTAGAGTAAGACCCTCCGGTCTTCAAAGCCCAATATAAGAATGTCACCATCATCATTGAAGTTAACTGTGTTCACACAACCTTTGTGCTTTTCAAGCTTTCGGAGGATATCAAGACGAAGAACAACACCCTCGGAAGCGGAGAGCCGGTGAGCAAATTTTTTGGATGGTAGCTCACCTACTTCACGTTTCCATACATCGACAATCGTCGAATCCATGCTCGTTCTTGCTCTCTTTCTCATCACATCCATAACTGAGAAACCTAACAACAACAATTCAAATTTCCAAAAAGGTATAATATAAATACTAATTTAATGATCTCAAATTAATTATACAGTAATCGGGGCAATAATTAACAATTAATTCCATCAAAATTTGTGTTGATCTCTATTTCCTTGTAGAGGCAACTGTCAGAAAATAATCTTTTCCGATGGCCTTTTTGAATGTGGTGAAAACGTGGTTAATATTCCGCACATGTTGATTCTCGACCTTAACGATTAAGGATGATAACGAACGGAATCTTCGATACCTGAAACAAAGGTTTCGAGGTGTGCCCATGTTGCCTCTCCGATGCTTAAGTTAGAGAAAAGGGAAAATATATACGTAAGACTATAAATTGAATGTAAAACATACATGAATAATGAATTGTGGTCATATATTTATAGAGTGTGTAGTACACTCCTAGTAGGGTTAGATTATCGGATATCTTATCATTTTTAGAGTTTTAGAATGTGTTAAAGTTCTATAGGATATGTTCTAGTGGGATTCAATCTTATCGGAATTGGATAAATTTGAAAATGGAAGTAGAATCCTACTAAAGCATGTTTTTTGAGGTAGAGAAAGGGATAAACGTAAAAACTCGAGGTGGCGTGGAATCGTCACATGCGACAATTAAACTCGAGAAGGACACCTTGGGTAAACTACCTAGATGACTGGAAACAACCTCAGACACAATTGTTCGGGGTTTATAAAAAAAATGACCATATCAGATGGCATTATTCTTAAAGAAACAACCATCTACCTTGTCTAAAAGTGATGCATCATTAAATTTTACACCGAATAGATCGATACCAACATAATGGCCCATCTCGAGATACCTTTCACTCATGGCATAATTCTATCAAATTTATGATAGAATTATCTCGTCTAAATAGTAATACACCCAAAGAATCAGTCAATTCCACATTCAATTATTGACGTTCCACTTTGGTTACTTTCCAAGGTCTTTCAAATTGCAAATTCATACTGTTGACACACTAAAATGCAGCCCAAAATCAAAGGGAAGTCCAATTGAGAAGTTCAAGATAAAGACCCAGTGGAAGTCAATTAAAAGGCCCAAGAAGAAAAGCCCACACTGGAAGCCTGTGGAAAAGCCTGAATACTGGAAGCCCAAGAACAGAGGAATACTATCGCCCAAGACTATAGGACGCCCAGGAGCTGAACGAATGTAACGCTGGACAATCGCCCATGACGACAGCCTCATTATCACCCAAGACCTCAAGTCGCCCGGAATCAGACAATTCTAAAAGGTATTGTTTATCCAATTTAACAGTTATGGAAGCGGTTGGCAAGTGAACCCGGCACGATCCCACGATCCAGAAAACAGCAAGGGTAGTGGCAACGGTTACTAAGCAACTACTCCACAAACAAGCGGTTCATCACTAAAGGAGTGGTCGGTTGCGAAGATAATGGAGCAAGGCCGAGCAATTCGATAACCAAAAGATGCCCAAGAGGTATAAAAGGAAGTAACGTCATAGAGGAAAGGGACGAATCAAAAACTCTCTACAAGAGATCATGTAATTTTCATTCCTTAGTTTAAATTTAATCCTTTTTTCAGTACTCGTGTGCTTGCGCCCCTTGGAGGCGTTTTGTCTACTTCCCAATTGTAATTCTTCACTGGTAAACGCACCACTTTTTGGGACTTTGTCTCAAGAGGTCTGTTCCTTGCACAATCGTCTGACCCCTCCCTCTCGTAATTGTTGGCGGGTTGCAAAAAACGCGCGAAAACAATTTGGCACGCCTAGTGGGACAGTTGGTGTTTTGTAAGTGAAGATATAAAAAGAGAAAAAATATCATGCCTCATAAAAATTTCGATAAGGAACCAGCAAGTCAAGGAGTAGTCCAGTCTGTGGTTGAGCGATACGAGGAGCAACAATACTCTCCACAGACAGATGGACAAAGTCCAATCAGTCACAGCCGCTACGAGCCAATGACAGAATTGAGCCCTCGCACAATGCGTGTGTTGCTGGGAGAACTCACGCAGGATGTCGTTGAACAGGTAAATCTACGTAACATTCATAATATGGAGAAGTTTACCCAGAACGAGAATAGGCATTTTGATAACATGGCTAAACAAATAATTACGTTGAATGAAATCATGAATAAGTTGGTAGGCCAAATATGTCAACCTGTTATGCCTATAGATAATCACTTCCAATCTAGGACTATCGTGGGGCATACTTCGCCATACAATTCTCTTGGTGTAAACTCCGACCCAAATTTGGAGCCACCTTTCGGCCCTTCTACTTCAAACCCAGGGGGAAACGGAACCATAAACGTGAATAATGGTAACACTACGTCCACCCTGGGGGGTAGTACCAACATGAGAGACAATGTCCCAAATAATGGGCAGAACGGGTTGTGTACAAATGACGGTTTAAACACTCAGTTTACCGGTCATAACAACCTGAATAATGGCACTTTTGTGGCCAATCAAAGGCAGACCACTAGGCCTCCCACGAATCAGCCAGTAAATCAGCCAATAGGAAACCCATATGACCCTAACGCTGTGCTAAGAAACCAAATTATGGAGATAGTGCAAGATCAAATAGCAGTTGGGGTACGTCCGGTGATTAGGCCAATCTACACCAAGCCATACCCTGATTGGATAGATCAGGCATGGATCAGGCATATCCATGGCCTAGAGGGTACAAAGTACCGGAATTCTCACTATTCACTGGCCTAGGAGAAGTGTCTACACTAGAACATGTAGGGAGATTCACGTTGCAAAGTGGTGAGGTGAATGATTACCATAAGTTGAGGTTGTTCCCAAGTTCCTTAACAGAGGTAGCTTTTTCTTGGTTCATTAATTTGCTAGCAAACTCCGTCCAAACTTGGCAGCAAATGGAGCAGTTATTCCATGCTCAATTTTACAAAACTGAGTCTGAAGTTACACTGGCCGATTTGGTGAATTTACGTCAATTGCCTAACGAATGGGTGGAAAATTTCCTACAAAGGTTCAAAACGGCCAGAAGTAAATGCTTTGTGCCGTTACCAGAAAAAGAATTTGTCAAAATTGCACAAAGTTGTTTAAGCTTTGATCTAAAGAAGAAATTCCAGGATAGAGAATTCCCAGATTTATTCCAACTTAGCGCAAATGTCGTTAGGTATGAGCGACTGGTAAGAGAGGAAGAACAAATGAAAAATTCCAGTAAAGGGACTTATTATAAAGACCCGAATTTCAATGTTCATACTATCGATGATAGTTATTATGACCAGACTGAAATATGCTTGGCTGAGTTAGTAAAAGGAGAAGCATATACTTGTCCCATGTTAGTTAAGCCAAAAATAGTGGGCAAAGATGAACCTGCAAGAGGTGAAAACAGAAAGACGCGAACGTTCTCGTTCGACATAACCAAAGCTTACCTTATATTCGATAAATTATATAAGGATAAGCAGATAAGGTTGAGCGACAAACACAAATTGCCAGACCCTGAACAAATCAAGGGTAAAAAATACTGTAAATGGCATAATGCATGGTCACATGCGACTAATTATTGTATGGTTTTTCGCCATGTGTTGCAGGATGCTATCGAATCAGGACGAATTACGTTCGACGAAAAGAAGAAGATGGCGGTGGATGAAGATCCGTTCCCACGGCCATTAGCAATGAATATGATAACGACTGGCTTGAAGAACAAATTGCCAAGGTTTAAACTGGTGATTGATGACGAAGAAGAAGAATCCAAACCACCTCCCAGCGTTTTTGAACGCATCAAAGGGAAGGAGCCCAAACAGGGCGAAGATGTTCTGTGCGATAGGTGTAAGCACGAGTTGAAGGCAAATACAGGGTCATCAATGACACGGCCATTCCACCATCGACCTGATTTCGTGCCAGTCGCTCAGCCTGTCAGAGGGCGAAGGGTTCCGTTGTACGGAGGATTACCTAGAGAAAGGGGGTTTGGGCCGGCTGGTCAAAGAAGAACATTTAGGCCGCAGCCTCGCCAGCCCAATGTATGGCATTCGTTCCAGAACAATGCAGGAAGGGTAGTGCCATTTAATGAAATGACCAGAACCCAACAAAGGCGTTACCAACGTAATTACGGGCGGATGATGAGGCAACAGCAAGGAGAATCACGCCCTAGAGCGCCCAAAACGCTCAGAATAGCCAACGAAAATGTTTTTGAAGATAGCGAAGAAACAGGCACCGGTGAATCAATGGGATAATTGCCGGAAAGCTCGTCTGGTAGATCGAAGTTCGAGCGGGACATGAAAGATGAAGATGATCCCGACCAACCTCTAACTATCCAGTTTGGCACATTACCTCCTGTCCTGGCTAACAACTACTTGTTGGCCGACGAGTTCAAAAGCAAAGAAAAAGAGGATAATGAGGAAGACGCTTGTGTGCTAGTCTGCGATGAAGGTCACACATCCAGAGAAATGAGTGATGATGGCGAGAACGATGGTATGACAGACGTTGAAGAAGAGATTGATTTAGAGGCAGAGAGACGGAAAAGGGGAGTATCGCGCAATACCCTGTTGAAACAATTGCACCAGGAAGGAGTCCGCGAAGTGGATCTATTGGGAGGACCATCTGGTCGACCGTTTGATTTCTCTGTGCTGTATGGGACGCCAAAGGAAAAAGAGGGTACCTCGCTCTGAAAAATATGGATCACCCCCTAGAATAATGCCTCCTCCTACAAATTGGGTAACTGAGGAAGAAGTATTGGAAACAGAGAAGGAAGAGACCTAAGGAAAGAAGGCTCAGTCCGATGTGCTGCACGTTGATCTATCACCAAGAGATAGCCCGCCAGAAAATAGGTAGGAAGTTGAAATAGACGCTGCTGAAAAAGTCATCTTCAACAAACCAGCGATGAGGTTAACCAAACACTTAAGGCCACTATACGTCAAAGCCTTGGTTAATGGTGTACCAGTAGTCAAAGTACTTATTGACAATGGAGCAGCTATAAACACCATTCCAGCTAGGATGATGAGGAAATTTGCTAAGACAGAGAGCGACATGATCCCAACAGAAGTCATTCTTACAAGTTTTAATGGTGGGCCAACTTCAGCAAAAGGAGTTATGCCACTGGATATAACTGTAGGGACAACCACTAGGACTACTGTTTTCTTCGTGATAGACGGTCCTACCAGCTACAACGTGCTACTAGGAAGAGACTGGATCCATGGCAGTCGATGTATTCCCTCATCACTCCATCAATGCCTAGTCTTCTGGAACGACAAAGGGGAAGCAGAGGTGGTGCAGGCAGATCATAGGCCCTTTGTGGCGGAAGCGAATTCAGTGGAGAGGTTCATGTATGAAGGGAATTATGGGCCTGTCAGAGTGGTTCAAGATGGGGAAGAAACTCAAATTACTGCCCGGAGCGAAGAGCCTTTCTCAATAGATTCACTCACTGAAATGTTTAATCAAATGAGGCCAAACATAGTGGCCTTGGAAGAGCCAGTAATTGGCAAAAAAGAAGCCAAACAACCTTAAATGAGTTTTCGACAACAAAAACAAGAGGCCGAAGTTCAGGCCTTCAGAGCCAAGTTGATGGCTTTCAATAAAGAATGTGAATGTATGAAAAAAGAAGAAGCGGCGTTAAAGATGCTGAAGGACAAATTAATGGTGTCCGAAATGGAGCAGAGCTTGGATTGGGAAGTTCATAAAGTGGATTGCCTGGAAGAGCAAAACTCTCTGAGCGACGTGGATGATGAAGCAACGAAGATCCCTAAATCAGGATATGCACAAGCTCAAGATCCCTTGGTCAAGGTTAACATTGGTGAGGAAGGAGAGGATCGCCCAACGTTCGTTAGCCAAATGCTGCCTCACGAGGTTAGTACCAGATTAATCGCTTTATTGAAAGAATATAAAGACTGTTTTGCTTGGGAGTATGAACACATGCCTGGTTTAGATAAGAACTTAGTAGAACATAGGCTGCCGACTAAACCAAATTTTAAGCCTCATAAGCAACCTCCTAGGCGTTTCGCTCCCAATGTATTGCCAGAGATCAAAAAAGAAATAGAACGATTACTAAAAGTAGGTTTTATTAGAACGACCAGATATGTGGAGTGGTTATCTAATATAGTGCCAGTATTAAAAAAGAATGGCAAGTTAAGGATATGCATAGATTTCAGGAATTTGAACTTGGCTACTCCCAAAGACGAATATCCAATGCCTACAGTAGATTCTCTAGTA
Source organism: Fraxinus excelsior (assembly GCA_019097785.1). NCBI lineage: Eukaryota > Viridiplantae > Streptophyta > Magnoliopsida > Lamiales > Oleaceae > Fraxinus > Fraxinus excelsior. The sequence goes on from CM032642.1 coordinate 1,529,624, forward strand.
GACTCGACTGCAGGACATGTGATGTACTCTTTTATGGATGGATATTTGGGATATAATCAAATCTACATAGCTGACGAAGATGTACACAAAACTGCCTTTAGATGCCCTAGGTCTTTAGGGTGCTTTGAGTGGGTAGTAATGCCATTTGGACTAAAAAATGTAGGGGCAACTTATCAAAGAGCAATGAACCTTATTTTTCATGATATGATAGGCAAGTTTGTGGAAGTTTATGTAGATGATATAGTGGTCAAATCTGTTAAAGAAGAGGACCATTTTGAACAACTACGATGTTCATTCGAACGAATGAGGCAGCATAAACTAAGATTGAACCCTTTGAAATGCGCGTTTGGCGTGAATGCGGGAAATTTCCTTGGATTCCTGGTACATAAAAGAGGGATTGAACTTGATAAGAATAAAGCGAAGGCCATTTTAGAGGCTAAGGCTCCTAGCAATAAAAAGGAGCTGCAGAGGTTTTTAGGTCAAATCAATTTTCTAAGACGCTTTATATCTAATTGTGCAGGGCGAACGAAAGCGTTTTCGCCTCTCCTAAAGCTGAAAAATCAAGACGAATTCGTCTGGAAAGAAGAACATCAAAAGACTTTTGAGAGCCTGAAGACATACTTAACAAGCCCACCAGTGTTGGTGTCACCAATCCAAGGGCGGCCGATGAAATTGTACGTGTCGGCTGAACGAGAATCGATAGCGGGGATGGTCGCACAAGAAGACCAAGTTGGCGAAGAAAGGGCGATTTATTATTTAAGTAGACGGTTAACCAAATGTGAATGTAATTATTCTGCTATCGAGAAGCTGTGTCTCGCATTATACTTCACATGTACAAAACTAAGGGCCTATTTACGGCCTGTGACAGTCTATCTAATTTCCAAAGTTAATTTATTCAAATACATGTTTTCTCGCCCTATTTTACACCAACGAGTGGGTCTTTGGACTTTAGCACTGTCGGAATTTGAAATAAAGTATGTGCCCCAAAAGGTAGTTAAAAATCAGGCCTTGGCTAATTTTCTGGCCGATCATCCATGCCTTGACGTGCCTAACGAACTAGAACTTGAGGTTGATTCATTTGAATTAAAACCATGGGTTTTATATTTTGATAGATCGAAGACTTCTAAAGGAGCGGGAGTAGGAGTGACTTTGATAAATCCTTTAGGGGTTTGCTATAAGTTCGCATTCACCTTGGACAGAATCTGTACTAATAATCAAGCCGAGTACGAAGCCTTAATTGTAGGCTTGGAGTTGATGGTAGATATGAAAATAAAGAATGTAATCATCAAGGGCGATTCTCAATTGGTGATTCATCAATTGACCGGTGATTTCAAATGCCAAAGTGATTCTATCATAAGTTTATACGAAATCGCCCAAGAGTTGCTGGAAGAATTCAACCAAGTAGAGCTTCAGTGCGTTAATAGAATGTACAATGACATGGCCAACGAGTTGGCCCAGTTGGCTTCTGGCTATTCAAAGGCGATAAGTTGGGAATCTACCTACGAATACGGAACTATGTTGCCCGTTGTTCAGCGGAGGGCAAGGAAAATGGAAATTCAATGCATAGAAGATGGGGTCGCACTAGATTGGATAGATGAGATTAAAGAGTCCTTCAAAGAGCTTGATGGGCGAATTGATAGACGAACGAAATTACGTTTATTGAACTATGCATTAATAGACGAAGAATTGTTCAAAAAACGTTCTGATGGTGTGTTATTAAAATGCGTGAACTTACAAGAGGCTAAGACAATTATGGCCGAAGTGCATGAAGGGATATGTGGAGCCCATCAGGCCGGTCAAAAGATGAGATGGCTAATTATTAGAAGTGGATATTTTTGGCCAAAGATGGGTGAATCGTGTGTTCAATATGCAAAAAGTTGTTTAGCGTGCCAAAAACATGGTCCAATACAGAGGGCACTAGCAAGCAACATGGCACCCATTATCAAACATTGGCCGTTCAAAGGTTGGGCGATAGATTTGATAGGGAAGATTTACCCTCCATTATCCAAACAACACACCTTTATTATAGTCGCCACAGACTTTTTCACCAAGTGGGTCGAGGCAGTGCCTCTAAAAGAAATTACCCAGAAAAGTATCATAGAGTTTATCCGAGACCATATCATCTACAGATTTGGGATCCCGCAAACTTTAATGACTGATCATGGGACTTCCCTAAATGGGGATCAGGTGAAGGAATTCTTGAGCGAATTTGGAATTAGGTTGGTAAATTCCACACCGTACTACGCTCAGTCAAACGGTCAGGCAGAATCATCTAACAAGACTTTGAAATCTATCATAAGGAAGATGATAGATGAAAATGCCAGAAATTGGCACGAATGCTTAAACAAGGCTTTATGGGCTTACAGAACATCGCCCCGCTCAAGCACCAACATTACGCCTTTCCAACTCACTTATGGGCAGGAGGCTGTATTGCCCGTGGAAATTAACGTGCAATCCATAAGGGTGCGTCGGCAGCACGAGTTGAGCGAGAATGAGTACAAGGAATCGTTGACTCAGAATTTATTAGAGTTGGACGAATTGAAGTTAGATGTGCTAGACAGGTTGCAAGTCCAGAAACAAAGGGTGGCTCGATTTTACAACAAGAAAGTTATAGCCAAGTTCTTTAGTGCGAGCGAATTAGTTTGGAAGGCAGTGCTTCCTCTAGATAGTAAAGACCCAAAATATGGCAAAGGTCGCCAAATTGGGAAGGGCCGTATAGAGTAAAGAGTGTATTGCCTAATGGAGCTTATCACTTGGAAGATTTAGATGGTACTAGGCATATAAGATTTATTAGTGGTAAGTACTTGAAAAGATATGTTCCATCCCTTTGGGAAAGTGAACAGATAAACACATGATTAATAAAATCGCAATGTGATCATGCCAAGCGATGGCAGTTAACAAATTGGACGATCACGTCCTGATAGCAAAATAAACAGATAGATGCATAAGTGGTAAAATTGCAGTTGCGATGTATTCATACCGAACGATGGCAGTAAATAAAATTGGACGATCACGTTCTAAGTAAAGTCAGAGAAAACAAGGAATATTCAAAACAAAGTCCTTTATTACCCAATGCTCCTTACAGACCCTTCTTTACAAGAATTAAAAGACACAGTCAAAATACAAGGGCGAGACACGCTACAAATTATCTTCTGACTGAAAGGAACAGAAAGAGTGAAACCAGTACGGCCAACCTTTCAGTCCATGGCCGAGTAAGAGGGTGAACTGCCCCTGCAACCTTCCCAAATGCATTGCTGCAATGGTAGACGAGGAGAAGCAACCCTTCAATCCATGGCCAAATAAGAGAGTGAAATGTTCCCTACAGCCTTCCTAAAAGCATTGCTGCAATAGTAGGCGAAGAGAAGCACTCTCAACAAGCAAACCATGGCAAAAACCTTGCCTCGGTTTGACATTTCCTATACCTCCCATACCAAAAGTGATGTCAAAACCAAGGAGATGAGTCGAGAAACCCATCCCTGTAGAAGAAGAAATTGTTGGTAAACGATCGGAGTGCCATGCAGTGGCATGAAGCTTTGATGGTAAGAAATTGAATTTGAGAAGGCATGAGGATGAAAATGATGAGTATAAACATGCGTATTTATAGGGGCTGGAAGATCAAAAGCCAGAATGTGGAAGGTCATATTTATGACCAGTGAGTGAAACCAATATGGCCCAAAGATTTAGGGAAGAAAATTCAAATGCCAAGAGAATATGCATGAATGTTAGCACAAAGACTGAATACGAGGAAAATCGACGATCAAGGATAAATGCCACTTCAAAAATAACTATTCATTAATGACGATGAATGACATCAGATTACATAAAATCAAGGCAGTCAGCGCGAAAAGTTACAAAAATTAGAACAGTAAATGTTCAATTACAATTCGCCCCAAGCTGAGCGTATCTGTTGCCTAAGTCTATCCCACTCTTCGCCCTGCCTAGAAGAAAGGATACCTAACTCCTTCACTAAATCATCATCAACCTCCAACTTCTGATACTGCTCCAATAGAGATTTGGTTTTTGCAATTCATTGGGATGCAGTACGCCTTTTAGCAGCCATTCTCGCCCTGCAATCGTTCATTTTCGCTTGCAGCTCTTTCATTTCAGCAGCCAGGCTCAACATCAAAGAGTCTTCCACTACAAGTTCTGAAGAGACCTCAGTCAAATCAGCATGGTTCCTGTCAATTTCCTGGAGCAAGGACTCTTTCTCAGAAGAAGCGCGGAGATATTGGGCACTTCTGGTCTTCAATTCTGCATTCTTGGCCAACAAGGAAATGATGTCGGCGTGAAGAACCCTCAGCTTCACTTTAAAATCAGTAGAAATGCTGAGCGATGGGAGCGAAAGTACTTGCAGTAGGTTCGCACTCAACATATCTAGCTTGGCCTTTTGCTGAGCAGCGCTGGCATGGCCGATCTCCATGTCCATGAAGGAAACATACTCAAACAATGCCTGTTTGAGAAGTGTCATGTTCTCGTTCGCAGGAATGGAAGATGATGCAGAAGATGTTTTCAGGCGCGCCCAAGAGGTGAGTAAGTCTTGGATAGAATTAAGAATGCTATCAGATTCCTGCAAAAAGAAGTTACCAATATTGAAGGTTTTCTACACAACAAAGCAAAATCAGGGATAAGAGCGTAGTAAAAAGACCTCATCGGCGGTGGTTGGAAATTCAGGCGCTCCCCTTATTTCTTCCATCACTTGAGGAGATTGCCCTTTAGCTGGGCAAGAAGGACCTTCCCCACCGGACGAAGACACAAGAATCTCTGCACATTTCATACCGCAGTAAATCAATGAGACAGCAGCGATAAAGAAAGGCCAAGACATCAAAAGTAAGCATTACCTTCTAGGTCCACGCTTGGGGGGTCGACACCCTGAGGAAGGGGGTTGGCTGATGATGATGTTGTTGGAGCTTGATGCTTGGGCGACGCAGCCTTGACGAGAAGGGATGAAGAAGAGTCTGCCAAAACTATAGCCTTGGAAGGGGAAGTTGAATCCTTTTGGAAAGATTTTTTTTGAAAGCAAATCATTATCGCATGAAAAGAAACAACTTGTGCAGTAGGTGAAGTTCAGTTACCTTTCTCCTTACGATGAGGAGAGCGTCATCATCATCATCCTGCAGAGATATTACGGTCGCAGCTGGCCGTTTGCGACTGGGAGCACCTTTAGAAACGGTAGGCTTCAAAGTTGGGGATGAAAGAGTAGAGCGCGTAGAACGAGAAGGGGACGCAGTGAAAATGGGAACAGTACCCTGTCTATCCAGGAGGTGGCCACAGTTGGTCAAAAAGAGGATGAGTTGAAAACAACCTTTGCTTCACTGATGGCCACAGTTGGTCAAAAAGAGGATGAGTAACGGCAGTAGGATTGAAGGGAGCAAAAGTAAAGCCGGTCACCAAAAGTTTATTACGGGCGTCTATGGCTTGGGCTTCTGCTTTGTTGAGGATGTAGAAGCGATCCATTAAATTATTAGAGTAGCAAGGAGGAATAGGCCACATTTGGCCGAAACCAAGCTGGCGAGCACAAAATTGAGGCGCATATATCTCTACCCCCGCCTTAGCATTGGTTCCTATCAGAATGTCATGGAACAATTCTCTCCCTACCAAAAATTGAACCCAAACAGGCAGAAATGTATCCGCCTCGGCCAAAGTAGAAGGAGGCCGTACAAAATGAGGAATTTGCTCAGAAGGAAAAGGGAAGAACGAAAGGGTTGAATTCAAAGTGTGGAAGAAAGTGAAAACGTCTCTTATAGACATATTTACAGGGCTCAGTTGATGAATAAAAAGCCCATAGCAGGAAACCTCGCGGGGAGGAAAAGGTGGAATACCCAGTTGAGGGAAATAAGATCTCAACCACAATTGAGCAAGCCATAAAGGCTCGCTGCCAGTGGGAGATGCATTATTTTTCAGTTGGAATTGGAGCATGGCCATGCCCCTATAAAGAGCAGCCAGGAGGAATGAACATAAGTTCAAAGGTCTACCCCGAGCCAACTCATGAGATAGGGGCAGGTAGCTCATGGAGGGTTTCAAGCTGGGAACACAGAGAACATATTTACAAAGCCAGACTTGGAGAAAAGCGACTCGCTCAGAATGGCCAGGTTCAGATACAGCAGTGACATAATTGCCCTGCATGCTCGAATAAGACTCAGTAAGCTTTTTATCAAATTTTGGGGCAGCACCAGAAATTAGCATGCCAGGAAAAATAGTATCGCCCAAAGGCGGAAGATTCAGCAAAGCCCCAACGTCCCTCAAAGTAATGGTCATGGGACCAAGAGGAAAAACAAAGATATTGAACTCAGGGGACCAAAAACTTAGTGCGATTGGAAAAAGCACAGGGTCATACGTTGGGGGGAAAAAGGGTGATCTCCAATAGGTCCAAAATTTTAGCACGTTCAACAATTAATTTGGTGGGACCATGAGCCACCATACGTGCATGCCACCTACGGAAAGATGCATCAGTTTTAGGCCAAGTGCGAATACCTCTATCATGGATCGGCCTCAATGGCAAAGATTGCGAGAAAGGAAGATCTTCAGAGCACGGGAATAAATGACCGACCGCAGCCCGTTCGACGGCTTCAGCATCATTAAACGACGGACCCAGATAAAACTCGTTGTGGTCAGCATCGGATTGTGAAAGAAAAGACGGGTTCACATATGGTCTTGCGAGGAGGGTTTGGAAATCTTCAAAACTGAAAACATTGTCCGAAGGAGTTTGAGAAGTAGTCATTATGGCACAGAAAGTGAGTTGCTCTCGAAGATTGTCTGGTTTAAATCTAAGGCTGCCGCAATGGAGACAGTGAAAATGGCGAGAGAAAGACGTAATGCCGCAGAGATGTAAATGAAAAAGAATGCCGCGTACTTTTGGGATTTGAAGGGTTTATAACGTCGCAACTTTTCAGGCACTAGAACGCAAGCGACGATTGAAATTCTGGGGAAGTTCAAATTTTGCGGGAAAGATACAGAATGAATATGGCAAAATTAATGATTAGTATTAATTCTGCCATATTGGGGGGTAATTGTTGACACACTAAAATGCAGCCCAAAATCAAAGGGAAGTCCAATTGAGAAGTCCAAGATAAAGACCCAATGGAAGTCAATTAAAAGGCCCAAGAAGAAAAGCCCACACTGGAAGCCTGTGGAAAAGCCTGAATACTGGAAGCTCAAGAACAGAGGAATACTATCGCCCAAGACTATAGGACGCCCAGGAGCTGAACGAATGTAACGCTGGACAATCGCCCAAGACGACAGCCTCATTATCGCCGAAGACCTCAAGTCGCCCGGAATCAGACAATTCTAAAAGGTATGGTTTATCCAATTTAACAGTTATGGAAGCGGTTGGCAAGTGAACCCGGCACGATCCCACGATCCAGAAAACAGCAAGGGTAGTGGCAACGGTTACTAAGCAACTACTCCCCAAACAAGCGGTTCATCACTAAAGGAGTGGTCGGTTGCGAAGATAATGGAGCAAGGCCGAGCAATTCGATAACCAAAAGATGCCCAAGAGGTATAAAAGGAAGTAACGTCATAGAGGAAAGGGACGAATCAAAAACTCTCTACAAGAGATCATGTAATTTTCATTCCTTAGTTTAAATTTAATCCTTTTTTCAGTACTCGTGTGCTTGCGCCCCTTGGAGGCGTTTTGTCTACTTCCCAATTGTAATTCTTCACTGGTAAACGCACCCCTTTTTGGGACTTTGTCTCAAGAAGTCTGTTCCTTGCACAATCGTCTGACCCCTTCCTCTCGTAATTGTTGGCGGGTTGCAAAAAACGCGCGAAAACACATACTATAGCTCAAATTATTCGCTTTAGAAGATAAAGATAATTGCAGTCTTGAAAATATTTTAGAAGATTTTTTTTTCTTCTTATTTTAACTTATAAGTTAGGATATAAATAAAATAAGAAGTCAAAAAAGACAACAAAATTAAAATATTGTCTATTTTCAAAAGAAGAACGCTATTCATAATAAGTAATATCGATGGTCGTCTTACGTGACATGTATGTGTCACTGTATTATTTGATGTATAGGACAATAAAAAAATATTATATTGATACATCAAATAACAAAGCCGACATATATGTCACGTCACGTAGGACGACTATCAATAATTTTCACATGAATATCATTAGTCTTTTCAAAACTATACATCAAATTGACACACTTGGTGCAACTTGCATGCACATTTATTCTCGTTGAATGGCATAGACAAAATTAAGGCGGCTAATTATCGTGGGATTGGATGCCAGAAAGGACCCAACCTATTGAATTCAGGATCCATCATAAATGCAAAATATACACCAAATGAGGTCCATATTTTTCAAACAAGAAATGTTTTTTTTTTTTTTTTTTCTCTCTAATTTGGAGAACCAATTTCTAAAGTCCACCTCATGCCTCAAGATCTCAACTACGATCATACTTCTCATATGTTGGAGTGCGATGACCCGAATTCTGTTTGATCCTCCCCGAAAAGCTCGCAATGTAACATATGTAATAAATCTAAAATTATAAGAAAAAAAATGGGAGGTATGTAGTGGTAACAGAGAGATCGGGCCAAGAGATCCAATCTCGGTATGGGCCTATTTCATTATGTATATGATGTATATTAGAGTTTCATAACATCATATCGTTCGAAGTGATCGCACCTCTTGTAATCATCTTTGATATAGTGAAATTTTTCTTCTCTGTTCGTGATCTTTTCCTTTTTATATTTCTATATAAATTTTATGTTCTTGTTCTTAATTTTATATTGCCTAATCACCCTTTTTGGTAACACCATATATAGTTATAAACATTGTACTGGTCGCCTGCTTTGGTTCAACTGGTTACCCGCTTTAAAAATATTACACATTGAATATGTGTATCGGCGGAAGTATGGACTACAACATGGTCTTTTTATGATGTAAAGAATATTATTAAAGTACCACCAGGCTAATTCGACATTCTTGTCAAACGTCCAAATAAAACTTCAGTTATCATATTTAAAAAAAAAAAAACTAATTATTCTTGTTATTATGTTGATACTTGTATGTATGTAAAAGATGGAAATAACTAATTATAATATTATTATGTTGGTAATTTTAGAATTATATTTAAAAATACAGTGTCAAAAAACAGGAAAATGACAGGTTCTTCTTTTTATGTCGGCAACTTCAAGTATTATATTAAAAATACAACATCAAAAAAAAAAAAAAGAATAATTATTCTTGATATTATGTTGGAGCATATTATTTTAAAAATTTAATAGTTCACTAATCAGGTCAAAACACGTCAACTTTTCAGCATGATATATTCTCTTATTTTTTGTTTAGAAAATAATTTTTATTGAAGTTTTTTACCCAATAATGATGCGTCATTTCAACATATGATACACTAGTTGAACCACTTGACTACTGACCCGATGCTTAGGTCGTGTCAATGGTTGGGCCGAGCATGATAAAGTTAAACTCGTTTTTTAACGGTGTACATGTCGTCGAACTTTGTAGTATAGTTAATTGAAATTTTATAAAAAGTTTCTAAAAAATAAAGTCGAACTTAAATTTCAATAGTCTTAACTTTTTATCCCTTTTTCCTAATAAAAATAAATAAATTGCTTATCACTTTCAGCAATTGAGGGTACAGAAAATACTACTAAATTCAACTTTTTATTGAAAATTATATACAAACATGAAACAACAGACAAAAAGAACCTCTGAATCTGCATAATTTGATGTCCACTGCAGATCCTTTTTATTACCTATTTAATACAGTGATTGTAAATAGTGAACCAATTTAAATTATTTGACTTTTTTGCACAAGAGTGGCAAGTGGCAATAATTCATTCTGTGAATAGGAACAGTAAGAGACTCGAGTAACAAGAGCTCCACGCTAGAGCACAACAGAACATCTCTCTATCGGATATACTCGAGTGTCAAGCCAAAAGTTGAATTGTTAACTATATATCCTATAATCCAATCAATTCTCCAAGTTTCTAGAATTTTTTTTTGTATTAGAGGTGTTAATCGAGTTGAGTCAATTATTTGTAGTTCAAGACAAAATTTGATGGGAAAGAAATTCAAGTTCTTACTGTTGATCTTATGAAATAAAGGATATTAATCAAGTCGGTCATTAAAAAGTAGTTTGAAAATTAAGAGTGGCTTATAGGTAGTGAAGGGTCAAGAGTGGACCTATACGCTCTTATGTGCACCAATCCGCCCCCATCCATGAAGAGACAGAGACCTCTTATGCTCATAAAGTGAGAAAAAATCCCCCTACAAGTTGTTCTATGTTTATTTATCGACCCACTTTATCGGTCTCCATAAATATACTTCCTCCAACTATTTTGTGAATCATATTGAATTTCGGTCGCTATAGATAAGTGTACAAAATATACTTGTCTGGGCCGTAAAATGAGATTAATTGTTGTGGGTTTTGATGAATTGTGGCGTAATTATGTATATATTTTGTTTGTTAGGAAAAAAATCGATGCAAAAATTGATGAAATTGGACAAAAAAAAAGGGTGAAAATGAAGAAATTCAAAGTTGGAGAACCAAAGTGTAAATAGTTAATTCGGACTACAAAATGATGCTTGAAAATTGCATATGATCATTTGAATGCAATTAGAAGTCAAATGAGTGAAATATAGTTCAAGTAATTTCACAAATAAATTTTCAATCTCGCAAGTTATACTTCGAATTTTCAGTCTCAGATTGACTCATTGTTTGCATAGTAGAAGTTCGAATTGGAAAATTATATTTTTAGAAGAATTGTATCTCTTTTAAGTTAGCTTTCCAAAGAAATTTGAATAGCCTCAATCTATTATCGAAAGAAAAAGATATGACAACAATACTAATGGTTGTTCAGTCTGAAAAATTTCAAGTGGTGGGCCTTAACCTTGCGTGTGCGCGCGGCCACTTGTTGCAATAAACTAGAGGCTTAAAGCACTGGGTGATTAAAGATCAAGAACTTGAAGATTTCAAGATTGGAATTAAAGATCAATATATCTTGCATTCATTCATGTTTCGGGTGACACTTATTCATTATATTTCTTGCATTCATTCCTTATTTGTCTTGTAAAAGTTGATTTCAACATTATAATTTTGAAGTTATTTATAACTTTATACAAAAATTTCAATCCTGAGACCAACGACAGATTATTTAACCATGTTTGTTTTGAAATTTGAGTTTGAGTTAAGTTATATTTTGCTTGAGGACAAACAATTATTCAAGTTTGGAGATATTTGATAAGTGTATTTTGCATACTTATGTGGATCGTAAAATAAGTTTGATTGTTGTGGATTTTGATGACTTATGGCTTAATTATGTATATATTTCATTTGCTAGGTAAAATTCAACGTAAATTGGTGGAGTTGGACAATATGAACGAAAAATGGGTGAAGAAGGAATAACTTCGAAGTTTGGATGCCAAAGTGCAAATATTCAATAGTTGATTCGACAAAAAATGATGATTAAAGATCATATAAGATCAATTTGATACAAATAGAAGTCAAATGAATGAAATATTATTAAAAGTTTTTTCACAAAACAATTTCTAGCAGCACAAATTATGCTTCGAATTTTCAGCCTCGTATTAAGACCCATTTTTTGCATAGTAAACGCTCGAAATGGAAAAATGATACTTATAGAAGAATTGTAGTCCTTTGAGTTAGATTTTCAAAGCAATTTGAATCGCATCAATCGGATATCATATGTGAAAGATATGACAAATATACTAACGACGCGTACCATAACCTTGCACGCATGGCCACATGTTTCAACAAACATCAGTGGCCTTTGCGCACACATGCTGAAATTTTGGCAAGATGGGACCGAGTTTTTTCCCTGATTCGAACTCTTTTGGAATACAATTTAAATGCGATTTTGGCCTAATTTTCGACTTCTATAAAATAGAAATTGGGAAAAGCATTGGGGATCTTTCTCTAGCCTCTTAAGGCAAATTCACATCTTTTGGAAGAGAAGATCAATCTAGTAAGGAATTGAATGCCAATTACTCAAGGTCTTGAAGATTTCGAACTTGAAATTGAATATTAAGATGTATTGCATTCATTCATAATCTGGGGACATCTATTAATTATGATTCTAATAATTTATATAAAATCATGCTAGATTATATTCTTATTTGCATTGGATGAAGGTGAACTACTTTTTTTATATTAAATTTAATTCAAGACAAGTAGTCAATAATTCTTGTTTTTCTTAATTGATCTTACATTCTCGTTGCATTATTTAATTGTTTGGTCATCAATTTGATAATTAGTTGTTTGTTGTATTGCTAAAAAATTCATACTTAAGTTTAGAACCTTGCAAGGTTAAGATACTGACAAGAGATATTTGAATAACATATAACGTGTGTGCAATCATCTAGATAATCGTGAAATTTGATGTGTTTCGCTCATTCGAATTTGGACTATGAATATGATAAAGTCGTGACTAGAATGGACTTAATTTGTCTTGAAAAATAAAGTCAAATTTTATAGGATTATCGATTGTCAAGAATGCATGAATAAAACTATATTACGTAATTAAAAATTGAAATTGATAACAATAGGCCGATTCAAAAAATCAATACAATCATCCATTCGTTTATACATAAACGCTTTTTACATATTAGCATAATTATAAATTAAAATCTCTTTTCTGTTACATACTTTGAATTCAATACATGACTAGTACACTTGAATTAAAATTTATTCATTGTGGGACGATGGCTCTTCTCATGACATTTATTACTTAAAACGATCCGTACACTCGTGAGTTTTGCACGATCATCCATCTATAATGTCACTATACGAAAGATCAATCTATCTATAAATTATCTATTCAGTTACATGAAAAATACTACTAAACAAAACATGAAAAACAAATTATTTTGACAATAATAGACATGTTCTCGACACATTAAGGACTCGACTATATCATTATGGAAAAAATAAAATATAAAACTAGGAAATAATTTTAATATCGTGAATAATGTCGTTATGTAGCACCAACGGTGCTAAAAGACTATATAATATATGATATTTAATTTTATGATATAAATTTAATTTAATGTAAGATCGATTTAATTGTACCTGTCAAACAGTGTCTTGGTCCTATATAGCATTACTCTCAAACTCCACATGGTTTAATAAGATAAAAAAATCATGCATGCGCTCGTTTGGTCTCCATTATTTCAAATTGCAACGAGAGAAATAATAATTTTTTGGAGAATATATAGTTAAAAAAGAAGTAAAAGTTTTTGATTTTATGTGTAATATTATTTTATTTGAGAATGTGTGATTGATAAGAAGAGAGAAAACAAATTATATTTTAGCCCCTATTTCAGTTATATTATTTTTTTCATTCTTATTCTTTTACTCATTTTCAACCATACATTTTTCATTAAAATAATATTTTTATCACATTAGTAATTTTTCTTTCTTTTTCAACCACATATTCCTCATTACATCAAACAAAAAAATACATTATTGTGTAAATAATGTGGTTCAAATAGGGGCTTAATAGGGGTCAAACGGGGTGCATGCTTGGTGTACATCATATTATACATCAAGTTTTACACTTTGTCAAATGCCAATCTATCATTTGACCGTTTAAAAAACTAATTTGTTCACCAATCAAATCTTATTAACAAGGACGATGTCAGCATGATGTAGAACAGTAGAAATGTGGTGTAGATGTGACTTTGCCCCTATTTGTCTATTATTTTATCAAATATTGTTTTCTATAGTAAACAATCTCCATCACACATTCACCCAATAAAATATTCTACATACAAACCAATAAAGTTATTTTAAATTTCAACCACACATTTTTCAAAAAATATCATTCATTACATCATTCTTCTCTCAATAATGGGAGACAAACACACCCTTTATTCAAAATCGAAATTCTACTGTGTATATTTATAATTTTGATTTCTGAAATCTATGATTAATTCTGGAAATTGTTTAATGTGAGTCCTTGTCTTTAGAGGTGTAAGCGGTCCGATTTTATTGATTTTTGACAGATTTTCAAATTAAACCGTTTAAACCGGTTTCAGAAAAATTCAAACATAAACCAAACCATTTTGAACGGTTTGAAAAAAAACTCAAACCTAAACTTAACGGTTTGGTCCGGTTTCGTCATAATTTTTTTTACATATTTACTTTTATGCTATTAATTCATTGAATTTAATATATATTTATATCTTACTAGCAATAAATCTAAAACAACTAAATATATCTACTATAAATTTAAATACCAACTAAATCCAAGTGAAATCATAATAATAGCTTTTTGTCACCCTTTTTAGACTAAGACGTTACGATAACGTTACAATACAAGTCTAATAAACTAAATATAATGCCTAAAACACCTATAAATTAAATATTTAATTGAAAGCATATAGTTCCATAATACAGTTACTGAGACATCAATAAGGTAACACCTTAAATGATAAACTTTATACCTACTGGATCAAAATTCAAGACTTTAATATGATAACTGAATATATATTATCCTTATTAATTCAAAACACTTAAAGAAACAATTCAACAAAATATTTAAGCATACAATAAAACACAACAATTAAATTGATGCAAGTATAGTTGCCATTGGAGTCATTGTTGGTTTCTTTTAGCTTATTAAACCGTTCATCCACATAACAAATTGCACATGAACACTTTTTAGCTTCTATTGACATATTTTATCATGCCTAATTCAGTCAAAAAAATAAGAGTATATCTACATAAATAGAATAGAATCATGTACATAATAGATAAACACTTTCCATCAAAGTGAATAAATTTATTTCTTAATCATTTAATAGTTAAGAGAAATGCGAAACTCATATAATTTCAGATTTCTTACCTCAGTTTGCTCAAAAAGATTATTGATTTGAAACTTTATTCATAGCAAGTATGATATGATCCAGGAGTCAAGCCAGATGAGAACAAGTCCGAGATGGGACCCGTTGATTATCAAATGAGGTCCGATGACACGTTCGAGGGAAAAGCGGGTGAAAGAGGCGATGTGATTGCTTGCTCAAGCTATGGTGGACAAAGTTTCAAAGTTAACAAATCAAGAAACAAGTTTCATGTTGGGTTTGGAAGAAAAAAATCAAATGGATCAACTCGATTTAAGTAGCAAACGAGTAGCGTGGATAAAAACAGGCATAACTTTCAGCTTAGTTGTCGGATTTTTGTCCATGAGTACATTCCAAAAATGGCACGAGATTCTGCACAAGGTCTCGCGAGCGAATAATACTTTTGGGCTTACAGTCGCACAAAAATAGGCCGAGAACAAGTTGATGGGAAACTTTCCTTTTTGTGCGAATTTCCTTGTTAGACTAGAATTCTATTTTCTTTCCAATTTTATAATATTTTGTAATATAATTACATTTTTACTAGGTTTTCTAGCCATTAGTATAAATATAACTTCACTATTCAATGTATGGACATTTTGACAAATTTATTATTGAGATATATTCAAGAGGTTTTAGTACTTTTCAACTTCGTTCTTCTTAGAACAATCTGAACTTATCAAGAGGATTCCTGTGGCTTTCAACACCAAGTGCGGATCAACGTATTGTGTAATTAAGAGGTCTTTTAAATAGCGTTTTTGATTTGTTGCTTGATTCATTTAATTTTTGGTTCAAACTCAAAATCGGGATTATCTTTTGGACTTTCTTGGGTTCTTCAATCTCATTGTGGATTGTGTAGTGTTCGTTGCTACGTGCTTCTCATCAAAATATTACCACGGAAGACCCAAGATCTCTGTCTCCGATTTGGTGTAGTGCTGATGGCTCAAGGCTGTGTCGAGTGTGGGATGAGGTTCATCTGAATTCTGAAGAAGAAAAGGGCTTTTGATGATTATTAGATATAAATTTAGATTATTGGGTAATAATAATATATATGTAATATAAAATTAGAAATTGACAAAAGTACTCACACATGACAAAACTATTGAATTTTACATATTTGAGTTTTTCAGAAATTTTTATTTTTTTATTTTTATATGTTTTTTCGTCGGTCCGGTTTGGTTTTAAACCGCAATTAAAATTCTCAAACCTAAGCGAAATCATTTTTGACCGGTTTGGTTTGATTCAAAATTATTTCGTTGACGGGTCCACGTGGCACCAAATCGACGATTTTTAAAATGCGATTTCGGTTCGATTTTTTGATTTGATGGTTTTTGCTTACAGACTTACTTGTCTCCCACTTCAAAATAGTTGTCAATTTGCTTTGGATTCGACACTTTTGTCTACAGCCCGTACTCCAACAATAATTTGACACGTGTTAACTGCTTTCACCATAGAAGTACACTACATGACATTCAACACCGCACGTAACAACTCACCAGTCTGATGATCGTTATTTTGAATAGAATATGATTGAAAGATAGAAAAAAATTAATTTATGTGTAAAATATTTTATTATGTAAGTCCTTATTTGATGCACTTTTGAGTTCAAGAATGTTTTTTTTTTAATTTGATGTAATGGGAATATGTGGTTAAAAAAGAAGGAAAAATTATTAATGTGATTAAAAATATTATTTTATTGAATAATGTGTGGTTGAAAATGAGTAGAAAAATGAGAATAAAAAATTAATGCGGCTCAAACATGACATAAATGTATAATTGAGAATGAATACGCAAATTAAAAAACTTTATTTTAAAAAGAGATAAGAAAAAATACTAAATTCAAATGTTCAATCATTTAAGAACGTCAAAAAGCATTTTAAGGTGTCTTTCTATTTATAAAGATTTTTTTTTAAAAAATTTAGAAAGTAATTTTTTTAATGTACTTCAACGATATTCTCTATTTTAATTTTTTCTTTATTTTTTTAATGAATATTTATTGATTTCTCCTTATATCATATTTAACACAATCAATTCAAATATGATTTAAATAATTTTAATTGTATTATATTAGAATTTGTAACTTATTAAACGTGATCAATATAATTAAGAATAGGCAGTGAATTTGACACTTTAAAAAAAAATAGTTAACTTGAAAATTCTCTTGAAACGTATTTTTATAATTGGGTACCCTATAAAATAGAGTGTTTTGTTCTTTGAGATGATCTAATAGATATATTCACTTACAGAATAATGATAATTAGTATCACTGGATTAAAGTCTAGATGCATATTAAGCGTAGTTGTTATACAAAACTTGGACTTCGACTCGAAGGAGGTACTGGATTTCGGGTTATTGGTCGAAATCGGTGGATTAATGCTTAAAAAAATTGAAGTATTTTGTTTTGGCAAAATTAAAGTTTTAAGTTATTTGTCACTAATTATTTAAGTCTATAAAATAAATAACAATGTTGGTACACAATTTTCAAATTCAACTCGTACGGAGGTTTTGTGTTGTGTTTGATAAATTGAATTGAATAGACTTAAATACGATAAGCAAATAATTTGTTTCCTCCTATTTTTATTATGTTGACTATTCCTAGTGTAAACATTGAACTTGTGTGTTTGGGAGCTACTATAAGTTTAAAGGATAATTGCAGTAGATGCTCCAAAACTTTCAAATAGCTGCAGACTTTTTCTTGACCTTTTCATTCGTTGTAACCGTCGTCCTTAACCTTTCGAAACATTGCAGCTGAAGCCCCCAATGAACGGATTCCATCCAAATTCCTATTAGTTGACCAATAAATTGAGTTTGACCACATTTTTATATTTTTTTGTAAAGTGTATAATGGTAATTTTCAATTTACTACATTAAAATAAGTTAAAACCAAATCAGAGGAACAAAAAGGAAAGAAAAAAGGAAAATAAAAACTGGCAGAAGACTATTAGTTTCTACATCTATTTGGTATGGTACCCGAAGTTCCAGTCTTTGTTAAAGCCCAGCCAAGGAACATGTCTCTCCACCGTGGATCTCGAAAAACTCCCAAAGGTCACTGGCAAAGATTTGGTTATGGGCACTGATAGTGTGGTGTGTTTGGATGACATCGAGAGTGGTCAACTGGCTAGAATGGTTCCCGGTTGCAACCATAGGTTCCTTCTAATGTGCGCCGATTCTTGGCTATCTAAGCACTCGATTTGTCTTGTTTGTCGGGCCAAGATTGGGCGGGCCTGAACTCCTCAATCCTCCCGAGAGCAATTCCTATTGATTGTTAATTCTCTCTACTTTTGTTTGGATTTGAAATTCCATTAGAGTATCAATTACTTTATTTTTGTTTTAAGTTCTGAGGTTTTAATTTGATGACATGGTTCTTTGTAATATAAAAAAATTTACAGTGTTAATTATTCCATTTTTGTGCTTGCTTCCTTTCATGCTTTTTTTCTCGATTATGGTTGGATGGGTTTTAGAGTGGCGGTGGGTGGGTGTGGGTTTGGGTTAGGGTAATGGTTTGCTGTGTGTGAGGGGTGACGTTGGTGGACTATAGCCGATGACGGCAATCAACACCGATAGGTGGCTGGATGAGTTTTAGAGTGGCGGTGGGTGGGTTTGTGGCAAGATAAATAGTCTTCTACGAGTTTTTATTTTTCTTTTTTCTTTGTTTCTCTAATTTGATTTTAATTTAATGTAGTAAATTGAAAGTTACCATTATACCATTTACAAGAAATATAAAAAAAATGTGGTCAAACTCAATTTTTTGGTCAACTAACGGGCATTTGGAGGGAATTTGTCCATTGGAGTTTCAGCCGCAACGTTTCGAAAGGTTAGTGACGACAGTTGCAACGAATGAAATGTTAGGGGAAAGTTTGCAACTATTTGAGAGGTTTGGGTCTTTGCTACAATTATTCCTAAGTTTAATGAAAAAAAGTCGACACCCACCCCCCAATCGATTTTAAGGAATAACTACACTCGTTCTATAGAAATAATAAACAAAAATAACAAGGTGTCTTCTCCTTTCCATCTTAGTAAATCGTCATTTCTCAATACAAAAATTCCTCCATATTTTCAAATTTATTTTTTAATTCTTAGATATATAAAGTATTTTCTTACACGAACCATGAGATTGAAATCAGTCGTAAAAAAAGTCAAATAAATATTTAGGCTTCAGATTATAAAAATCCTAATCTTTTTCCATCAACATACTTCTTTTCCGCAGTGGTGCTAGTGGTACATTAGAGGAGCCATAATGATGTCCATAATGGACAAGATGGCTCCCCTAATGTACAAAAAGAATTTATTCTTCTTTTTTCGGTACAAAGATATTTTAATTGGCTGTAATTTTTTTTTAATTTTTTTGCTGGTTTTTTTAAAAAAAAAGATAAGAAAATGATTAAAGAATCTTTATTTACGAGTTTACAATTGGTATCAATTAAGTGTCCCATATCAAAGTAATTACGTAAATTAATTGATGAAAATCTTTTTACGTGACTTTTAACGTATAACTTTTACTATAGTGAGCGCGAGATTAAAAAATTCACAAACTTTAAATCAATAGTCAGTCCAACTGTCCAATCCATTTGTTAGATACAAACAATTTAAAAAATAAAAAAAAAAAAAAACTATTAAATATTTTGTAGCATTTTGTATTCTTTTTTTTTTTTAATATATGATGAGGGCAAAATAGCGTTTTGCGCCTCCTTCCGACGAATTTTTTTAAAAATCGTTATTAAAAATGACATGTTTAATTATTTGTTACAATAAAAAAAGTTACGATCATCTTGAAGGTAATTAACATGTAGCGAAACAAATAATATATGGTGTGAATGTAATTACCTAATAGTCCAACATCAACGGTATGTAATGTTACAAAATTTAATAATAATGTGTGATTTTTTTACTTTAATTAAAGGGAATTTGGTCTATTTTTAGCTATTTACAGTGGCATATTTGTAAGTATTTATATTTTTTTCTTAAAAAAATTAAATGTTTTTGTTAATTACAATAAAGTTAAAATTAAACGTATGCAAATTGTAAAATTTAACAAAGCACAATATAGTATGAAAAATTTCCAGTAAACACATTCCAAATGGAGGATGTGTTTTGTAAATTTTTTTTTTTTTTTATAATTTCAAAATTAACATACTTATATACATGATTGTTATAATTCCTTAAAAGTGTGCTAGGGGTATTAAATAAGACGAATTTTTTTTTTTTTAAAATACTTCTCATTCTTCTTCAGATTCTATAGATACTACTAGGAGCCACACCGATGCAAAAATAAATATTTGTTATTATTATGTTTTACTAATAGTCTCATTTATTTTTGTTAGGGTGCAATAATTCCGCTATTAATTAAGTCATGGGTTGATCCACTAAAAAGATCACGATCGAATGCCATACAATATTTAGCTCACCCTTATGGATATCAATATGATTTTCAATGAGATAGATGAAATCATATATTAAAAAGCGATAGGGTCGTGTTCAAGTTACAAGAATGTCATGTTGAGGGAAAGATTGTTGAGATGCAACAAGGTCACTCTCCAATCCACGAGTTGTGTCACTTATATTATAGCGATCAAATGCTATAAAAAATCTAGCCTTTTTAACAATACACAATTAATATACATATGAGATGGTTGACCTTAAAATTTTAAATTAACATTCCCTTATAACAAATTTTCTCTATGTTCTTTCCATTTCTTTCCTTTTTCTAAAATTACTTACAATTGGGGATGGAATTTTTTTTAATTGAAATTTCATAAGACTTTTTCAAAATAAAAAAAATAAAATTTATTAAACGTAAGGCTGTTTTGATGCTAGACCATTAAAGCAAAGGAAAATGCAATTTGTGCCGAAGAGACGGAAGGTGATACGCAAGGAGATCAACAAACTCGTCAATGCTCAGTTCATTAGGGAATTCACAGGGATGAAATCCAAGTAAATACTTAGCCAAATTTCACCCTATGACATTAATTCACTACTTAGTCAGACTAACCGAATTCGTACCCAACATCTACAACACGAAGTAAAAAGGCAAAGAACACAATATTTACGGGAGAACCCAACTTGTTTATTACTCAACAACAATACAAGACACGAGGGAAGACACTGAAGGATCACAATACTCTTATGTCTTAACAGGTCTGGCCTTTAGTATTTATAGACCAAGAACGTAGCAGTTGACATCTCCAAACTGTCCAAAATAAAACCAACCCGTTGCCCGAAACTGCATCCATTTCAACTAGTTCTAGGCAATTGGCCCCACACTTTTCACTAGTCTGGACTCCGAAAACCAGCCAACACATGTACCAGACATGTGCTCCAATTGAACACCCGAATTTGTAGACTAAAGCCCACTAACACCATGCTGGATCCGCCCAAACAATGCCTTGTTTGCTTTGCAACCTCTTTGGCCCCATGAACAGTTAACTGGACTTTGCTAAGCTGCAACCAATCTGACACCCACTAAACTGAAGCATCCTTCCCATGATTTTCCTTGCTCTGAATCCGAAGTGTGCACCATCAACACAATGTCCCGGCATAAGTGCAAGGTGTTCTCATGCCATTGCGCATGTCAAACTTCAAGGGCTGATAAACGTCCCACACCTGAAGAGTCTGACGTTCCTTTGTCGGAAAGAGAATCAAAATATCATTCACCATTGTCTCAAATTGCCATAGATCAACATCTCGTTCATAAGTTGCATAATTCCAGTGCTACCTTTCCACAAAACAAGATAATCTGTCCTTCGATTCTTCTTGATTGCGCCCATAGTTCGATGTCCAATGATCTTTGCAACCTACTTTTCATACTGTTTTCGAATCATAAGAGGAGCCCTCTTAACCTGCAACCGATCTTCCCCCATCAAACTCTCATTAATGGCTTTCAGATAGCTGACATGGAATGTAGGATGAACTTTCAAACAATCAGGCATCTTTAACCAGTAAGCTACCCTTCCAACCCGTTTGATCACTTTGAAAGGACCATCATATTTCTGGACTAACCCACAATACACTGTTTTGTCTATTATCTTCTTACCAAATCTAAGAACTCATGGTTCAACAATGATTCATCCTGCCGACCTGGAATTCCACATCCCGTCTGTTTTGATCAGAATACTTTTTCATCCGTCGGACAGCCTTCACAAGACTGTCATTTGCCTGCTCCATCATTTTCGATTTGTCCAGAGCAAACCGAAAAGCAGTTGGACATACACTGCTTCCCCCTTCCTTCACAATTTCAAGAGGCGACTTGGGCATATGTCTCATGGTTAACTCTACCGGACACATCCCCATTGCAGATTGATGAGATTGTAGCAAAACTGAGCCGTATCCAGTTAGGCAACCCAATTTTTCTGACTTGCTGTCACATAGTGTCTAAGATATTCCTCCAGCAATACATTGATCCGTTCTGACTGACCATCTATCTACGAATGATTTGTTGTTGAGATTTCAAACTCAGAACCCATCGTGTTGAACAACGTAGTCTAGAACTTGCCTATGAATCGCGAATCCCGATCGCTCACAATATCTTCGGGTATTCCGAAGTACTTCACCACCATTTTTTTAAGAACAATCCAGCAACAACTTCTGTTGTGCACTTCTGCAGCATGAATGAAAATTGAGTACTTTGAGAATTTGTCTACCACCACCATAATGGATTTGTACCCATCAACCTTTTGGAAACCTGCAATGAAATCCATGGAAATCGACTGACAAGGCCTTTATGAAATCGGCAAAGGCTGGAGCAAACATGCATCTTTCATCTTTTACTATTTTATCCATGCTAGCACACTAAGCAAGACTTAACATACGCCTCTACCTCATCACCCATCTTCGGCCAGTAATACAATTTCGAGAGCAAAGCCAACATCCTTCTCAATGCCGGCATGTCACTGCCCATAGTGGTGGATCATGAGTTTCATTCAAAACAATAATTTTGCCTCAGGTCCCCCGCCTGATAAAGCGCCAATATAATTTGCCATCATGGCATAGATCAAAGCCATCCCCAATCCCAATCCGCTTTTACCAAGCATTCACTGATTCCCTGCAACAACTTAGTATAAGCATCATCCTTTTCTCAGACCCACTGTTCTGATTTTGTCAAAGGAAAATCTGATTCGATCGTCATCAAAGCCAAAACATATGCTTCCACAGACTTTCGACTGAGTGCATCTGCAACCCGATTCTATTTGACAGGCTTGTGAACCCAAGTAAAATCAAACTCAGCCAACAATTCCTACTATCTTGCCCGTTTTGCCGATAGCTTCTTTTGGGACCGAAAATATGTATTAACTACATTATCTGTGAGAACAGTGAATTTGTTTCCCAACAATAATGTTGCCATGTTTCCAAGAAATGAACGACAACCAGTCATTCGTTCTTTTCATGAGCTTGATATGTTTGATATGCATTCTTTTCAATTTTCGAACTTTCAAAGCGACCCAGATAGGCCCTCATGTACATACCCACCAACGGCCCACAGTCAGATGCATAAGTGTGTACTTCAAATGACTTCTTAAAGTCAAGCAAGGTTCAGTTAAAACAGCCATGTTTGAGCCTTTCTCAAAGCTGCATTGGCATCCTCTAAAGCCATATTTCCCATTTTCTTCATTTTTTCAGTAAAATTCCTTCAAGGCGTATCACTTTCTGGAATAGGCTTTGAATGACCGTTTTGATAGTAGTTTGCTAATCCAGAAAGGAATGGAGGGAGTTCAGCAACTAGTTGTAACGGACTCACCCGAGATGAACCATCTTCCGAGCTATCATCACTATCTTCCAATCTTAAGGCATTCAACTTCTCCCTCTTTGGACAATCTTTTGCACGATGGGGACCGTTTCAAATGAAGCATCCACCGAAGCTTTTTGACTTGAGACTCTGATCACCATTTTTTTGGACTTAGGGCCTCGCAATTTCTTCTTCTTATCCCCTTTCTTTCCAGTCTTCGATGTACTAGCCTTCTTCTCAGTAGTTTTTCTCGTAATAGAGAATCCTGCCCATCTTTAGTCAAAACCAAGACAATTTCCGCGTGCAAGAAAAGAACATTTTGCGAGCTCGCGGACAAATAGTGTGAAGATCACTCTTCATTCCCTTTGCTTTGACTCACGCAAAAGGTGTTTAAGAGCTGAAGTCCCAAGATATGCCTTACTGTTTTTAGATCGACAATACAAAATGTATATGAAGAAGTTTCTTCCTCCCTCGGACATGTTCGCCCTATATATTCTTGACGTACATTTCAGCACTATACCCAATTCATTGCCACTGTGTATATATTCTCTCTGAATTTGGCGCTGTCACTCCGGGACTGTCTTCTCAAGCTCTTCTTCAGAGAGCGCTTTCTACTTATGCGGCTAATTGTCAAGTCTCGAGCAATATAGGGCAGATCAAAACTAGAGTTTGGCTCTTTCCATTGTTTTCTCCTGCAACACAAGATGTGTGCTTTTCCACAAGAAGACTAAATAGTTGTGGCATGTGGTCTGTAACCCTTGTCCAGAGCCTGTAGTTCTGAAGACATCGAAAAATCTTGTGTGATATCACTCACCGAGTCGACGCGCAGCCCATTCATCTGACTATTGCTTATTACAATACCCCTTCACACAATTTACGTCAGCTACACAATCAAAGTGATATTTACTCGCTCCTCCTCTAGAATGTATACTAATAGTATATACCTTTCTGAAGTATTTAAACTCCACATAGGATCACTAATCCACATAGTGGTAAACATATTGTTCTCTGCCCAATCCCTCACTACCTTACTTAGGTATGCAGCTAATTACTTCGCAGCTCACATATTCATCTACCATATATGCGCCTGTCCACTTCTTCTGTTGAAGTGCGAATCCGTCGTACTAATTATCGACAACCAGATATGTATGAGATCTCTCTTGTTGTGTTTCTACACCTCACGAAATCAACTAGCAACGAGTAGTTCTGATTTGCTGTTATGAATCATCGTTCATTTACCTGTGTTACAAATTAAACAAAAAAGTCACAAAATGCCTCGCTCGTTAAGGAAAATCAAGATGTCATAATCGTAGACCTTTAAAGATATAAATAATTTTTACCTCAGTTGGGTCCTCCATTAGGAAGAGTTCTAAGTTCACAAATACCTTCAAAATGAACACGAAACAAAGTACAGGTTCCCATGACATTATTTCTCTATACTCGCGTAATACGCCTACACTCCATTAGTAAACTTGAAAACTCGACCTGTACTAATACTCAAAGTTTGATAACTAATATACTTATTCTTGTATTCTTTGTTGCATATGTGTAAAGTTGTAAGTCAAGACCAACTCACAAGTATAGCAGACTGACGATGTCATTAAGCCCCCATATTAAATTGCCACATTAGCCATAAACAACCAAAACAGTTGATGGTTCGGGCTAATAGAACGTCGTAGTCACCCAAGAACAGAATCCGCTCACTTTAGAACACAAGAGACCATCCTAATTCATTGGAGATTACTTATGTGTTAGAAACATTATCATCACTCACAATCAAACGAAATATAACCAGACAACTGCTAAAGCGTATCGAGCCTTAGGCATTATACCTAGTAATTATGATGTTAACACAGGGATACCTAGGTTCAACGAATTCCAAATAATAGCTATGTAAATATAATACTATAGAGACTCTTACAATTTCGACCTATGATGGTACTAAGTCACACTTAGTCAGCTAACTTGAATTTACACAACACACCCCACGAATAGTAATGAAAGTGGAAAACGAGTAAACATTACCATTAATCATTTACGTGACAGGTTAACGAAAAAACACCCCAAATGGATCACTGTTGCGGATCTCAATTATTAATTCATTGAATTTAATATATATTTATATCTTACTAGCAATAAATCTAAAACAACTAAATATATCTACTATAAATTTAAATACCAACTAAATCCAAGTGAAATCATAATAATAGCTTTTTGTCACCCTTTTTAGGCTAAGACGTTACGATAACGTTACAATACAAGTCTAATAAACTAAATATAATGCCCAAAACACCTATAAATTAAATATTTAATTGAAAGCATATAGTTCCATAATACAGTTATTGAGACATCAATAAGGTAACACCTTAAATGATAAACTTTATACCTACTGGATCAAAATTCAAGACTTTAATATGATAACTGAATATATTCAAAACACTTAAAGAAACAATTCAACAAAATATTTAAACATATAATAAAACACAACAATTAAATTGATGCAAGTATAGTTGCCATTGGAGTCATTGTTGGTTTCTTTTAGCTTATTAAACCGTTCATCCACATAACAAATTGCACATGAACACTTTTTAGCTTCTATTGACATATTTTATCATACCTAATTCAGTTAAAAAAATAAGAGTATATCTACATAAATAGAATAGAATCATGTACATAATAGATAAACACTTTCCATCAAAGTGAATAAATTTATTTCTTAATCATTCAATAGTTAAGAGAAATGCGAAACTCATATAATTTCAGATTTCTTACCTCAATTTGCTCAAAAAGATTATTGATTTGAAACTTTATTCATAGCAAGTATGATATGATCCAGGAGTCAAGCCAGATGAGAACAAGTCCGGGATGGGACCCGTTGATTATCAAAGGAGGCTCGATGACACGTTCGAGGGAAAAGCGGGTGAAAGAGGCGATGTGATTGCTTGCTCAAGCTATGGTGGACAAAGTTTCAAAGTTAACAAATCAAGAAACAAGTTTCATGTTGGGTTTGGAAGAAAAAAATCAAATGGATCAACTCGATTTAAGTAGCAAACGAGTAGCGTGGATAAAAACAGGCATAACTTTCAGTTTAGTTGTCGAATTTTTGTCCATGAGTACATTCCAAAAATGGCACGAGATTCTGCACAAGGTCTCGCGAGCGAATAATACTTTTGGGCTTACAGTCGCACAAAAATAGGCCGAGAACAAGTTGATGGGAAACTTTCCTTTTTGTGCGAATTTCCTTGTTAGACTAGAATTCTATTTTCTTTCCAATTTTATAATATTTTGTAATATAATTACATTTTTACTAGGTTTTCTGGCCATTAGTATAAATATAACTTCACTATTCAATGTATAGACATTTTGACAAATTTATTATTGAGATATATTCAAGAGGTTTTAGTACTTTTCAACTTCGTTCTTTTTAGAACAATCTGAACTTATCAAGAGGATTCATGTGGCTTTCAACACTGAGTGCAGATCAACGTATTGTGTAATTAAGAGGTCTTTTAAATACCCTTTTTGATTTGTTGCTTGATTCATTTAATTTTTGGTTCAAACTCAAAATCGGGATTATCTTTTGGACTTTCTTGGATTCTTCAATCTCATCGTGGATTGTGTAGTGTTCGTTGCTACGTGCTTCTCATCAAAATATTACCACGGAAGACCCAAGATCTCTGTCTCCGATTTGGTGTAGTGCTGGTGGCTCAAGGCTGTGTCGAGTGTGGGATGAGGTTCATCTGAATTCTGAAGAAGAAAAGGGCTTTTGATATTTTAGTCTTGAGATTATAAAAATCAATCTTTTTCCATTACAACATATTCTTTTCCGAGTACATTAATTTTAATTGAGGCTGTAATTTTTTCATTTTTTTTGCTGAAAAGGATAAGAAAATGATTAAAGAATCTTTATTTACGAGTTTACAATTGGTATCAATTAAGTGTCCCATATCAAAGCAATTACGTAAAATTAATTATGAAAATCTTTTAAGTGACTTTTAACGTATTATAACTTTACTATAGTGAGCGGAGAATAAAAAATTCACAAACTTTAAATCAATAGTCAGTCCAACTGTCCAACCCATTGTTGATACAACAATTTTAATCATGCACCATTAGAAAAATAAAATTAAAAAAAAAGTAAAACTAAAATAATGTCGTTGTGCTTTTAATAATGTTGGAAAATTTTCAAATTAGATTCTAGTAATTAATTTTTAAAGAATAATAAAATAACTATTAAATATTTTGTAGCATTTTGTATATATATTTTTTAGTATTATGATGGGCAAATAAGTCGTTTTGCGCCCTTCCGACGAAATTTTTGTATGAAAATCGTTATTAAAAATGACATGTATTAATTATTTGTTACAATAATAAAAGATTGATGATCTTGAAGGTAATTAAAATGTAGCGAAACAAATAATATATGGTGTGAATGTAATTACCTAATAGTCCAACAAACGGTATGTAAATGTTACAAAATTTAATAATAAGGTGTGATTTTTTATTTTAATTAAGGGAATTTGGTCTATTTTTAGCTATTTACAGTGGCATATTTGTAAGTATTTATATTTTTTTTTCCTAAAAAATTTATGTTTGTTATCAATAAGTAAAATACAGTATGCAAATTGTAAATTTACAAAGTATAGTATGGAAATTGTAAGTACACCCTAAATGGAGGGTGTGTTTTGAAAAATTTCCCATAAAAGTATTAAGGTATTAAAAATAAAATACTATACATATTGTATAATTCCTTAAAAGTCTTGGGGTATTAAATTAAGACATTTTTTTTTTAAAATACTTCTCATTCTTCTTCTATTCTACATACACTAGAGCCACGATGCAAAAATAAATATGTTATTATTATTGTTTTACTAATAGTCTCATTTATTTTTGTTAGGGTGCAATAATTCCGCTATTAATTAAGTCATGGGTTGATCCACTAAAAAGATCACGATCGAATGCCATACAATATTTAGCTCACCCTTATTGGATATCAATTGATTTTCAAATGAGATAGATGAAATCATATATTAAAAAGCGATAGGGTCGTGTTCAAGTTACAAGAATGTCATGTTGAGGGAAAGATTGTTGAGATGCAACAAGGTCACTCTCCAATCCACGAGTTGTGTCACTTATATTATAGCGATCAAATGCTATAAAAAATCTAGCCTTTTTTAACAATACACAAATTAATATACATATGAGATGGTTGACCTTAAAATTTTAAATTAACATTCTTATAAAATTTTCTCTATGTTCTTTCCATTCTTTCCTCCAATTTCTCAATGAAAAAAGGTTAGTTTTTAATTGAAATTTCATAAGACTTTTCAAAAATAAAAAAATAAAAATTTATAAACGTAAGGCGTGATGCTAGACCATTAAAGCAAAGGAAAATGCAATTTGTGCCGAAGAGACGGAAGGTGATACGCGATGAGATCAACAACTCGTCAATGCTCAGTTCATTAGGGAAGTTATCACATAGACGAATTCCAAGTAAAATACTTAGCCAAATTTCAACCTATGATGACATTAATTCACATTTAGTCAGCTAACCCGAATTCGCCCAACATACTCACACGAAGTAAAAGGCAACAGAATACAATATTTACGGGAGAACCAAACTTGTTTATTACTCAACAACAATACAAGACACGAGGGAAGACACTGAAGGATCACAATACTCTTATGTCTTAACAGGTCTGGCCTTTAGTATTTATAGACCAAAAATGTATGCAGTTGACATCCCAAACTGTCAAAGGAATAAACCAACCCGTTGGCCCGAAACTGCATCCATCAACTAGTTCTAGCAATTGCCCACACTTTCCACTAGTCTGGACTCCGAAAACCAGCCAACACATGTACCAGACATGTGCTCTAATTGGACACCAGAATTTGTGGACTTCAACCCACTATTAGCAAGCTCGATCAGCCAATGCCTTGTTTGTTTGCAACTCTTTGCCCATGAACAGTAAACTGGACTTGCTAAGCTGCAACAATCTGACACCACTAAACTGAAGCATCTTTCCCATGTTTTCCTTGCTCTGAATCCGAAGTGTGCACCATCAACACAATGTCCCGGCATAAGTGCAAGGTGTTCTCATGCCATTGCGCATGTCAACCTTTAAGGGGCTGACAAACCTTCTCCACCAGAAGAGTCTAACGTCCTTGTCGGAAGAGAATCAAAATACTCATTCACCTTGTCCTCAAATTGCCATAGATCAACATCCCGTTCATAAGTTGCATCAATCCAGTGCTACCTTTCCACAAAACAAGATAATCTGTCCTTCGATTCTTCTTGATTGCGCCCATAGTTCGATGTCCAATGATCTTTGCAACCTACTTTTCATACTGTTTTCGAATCATAAGAGGAGCCCTCTTAACCTGCAACCGATCTTCCCCCATCAAACTCTCATTAATGGCTTTCAGATAGCTGACATGGAATGTAGGATGAACTTTCAAACAATCAGGCATCTTTAACCAGTAAGCTACCCTTCCAACCCGTTTGATCACTTCAAAAGGACCATCATATTTCTGGACTAACCCACAATACACTGTTTTGCTACTTATCTTCTTACAAATCTAAGGAATCAGTTTCAACAATACTTTATCTCCGACGTGGAACTCTACATCCCGTCTGTTCTGATCATCATACTTTTTCATCCGTCGGACAGCCTTCACAAGACTGTCATTTGCCTGCTCCACCATCTCCTGTTTGTCTAGAGCAAATCGAAAAGCAGTTGGACATACACTGCGTCCCCCTTCCTTCACAATTTCAAGAGGCGACTTGGGCATATGTCTCATGGTTAACTCTACCGGACACATCCCCATTGCAGATTGATGGAGATTGTAGCAAAACTGAGCCGTATCCAGTTAGGCAACCCAATTTTTCTGACTTGCTGTCACATAGTGTCTAAGATATTCCTCCAGCAATGCATTGATCCATTCTGACTTACCATCTATCTACGAATGATTTGTTGTTGAAGATTTCAACTCAGAACCCATCGTGTTGAACAACGTAGTCTAGAACTTGCCTATGAATCGCAAATCCCGATCGCTCACAATATCTTCGGGTATTCCGAAGTACTTCACCACATTTTTTAAGAACAATCCAGCAACAACTTCTGTTGTGCACTTCTGCGGAGCTGGAATGAAAATTGAGTACTTTGAGAATCTGTCTACCACCACCATAATGGATTTGTACCCATCAACCTTTGGAAAACCCGCAATGAAATCCATGGAAATCGACTGACAAGGCCTTTATGAAATCGGCAAAGGCTGGAGGAAACATGCATCTTTCATCTTTTCTATTTTATCATGCTAGCACACTAAGCAAGACTTAACATACGCCTCTACCTCGTCACCCATCTTCGGCCAGTAATACAATTTCGAGAGCAAAGCCAACATCCTCTCAATGCCGGATGTCCTGCCCATAGTGGATCATGAGTTTCATTCAACAATATTTGCCTCAGTCCCCCGCCTGAAAGCGCATATAATTTGCCATCATTGGCATAGATCAAGCCATCCCCAATCCAATACCGCCTTACCAAGCATTCACTGATTCCCTGCAACAACTTAGTATAAGCATCATCCTTTTCAGCCCACTGTCTGATTTTGTCAAGAAAATCTGATTCGATCGTCATCAAAGCCAAAACATATGCTTCCACAGACTTTCGACTGAATGCATCTACAACCCGATTCTATTTGCCAGGCTTGTGAACCCAAGTAAAATCAAACTCAGCCAACAATTCCTACTATCTTGCCCGTTTTGCCGATAGCTTCTTTTGGGACCGAAAATATGTATTGACTACATTATCTGTGAGAACAGTGAATTTTGTTCCCAACAAATAATGTTGCCATGTTTCCAAGAAATGAACGACAACAGTCATCTTCTTCTCATGAGTTGAGTATCGCTGTTATGCATCCTTCAATTTTCGACTTTCAAAAGCGACCAGATGGCCCTCATGTACCAATACACCACCAACGGCACAATCAGATGCATTAGTGTGTACTTCAAATGACTTCTTAAAGTCAAGCAAGGTTCAGTTAAAACAGCCTGTTTGAGCTTCTCAAAAGCTCATTGGCACTCCTCTAGCCATTCCCATTTTCAATCATTTTTCAGTAAATCCGTCAAGGCGTTCACTTTCTTGGAATAGCTTTGAATGAACCGTTGATAGTAGTTAGCTAATCCAAGAAAGGAATGGAGTTCAGCAACTAGTTGTAACGGACTCACCCGAGATGAACCATCTTCCGAGCTATCATCACTATCTTCCAATCTTAAGGCGTTCAGCTTCTCCCTTTTTGGACAATCCTTTGCACGATGGGGACCGTTTCAAATGAAGCATCCACCGAAGCTTTTTGACTTGAGACTCTGATCACCATTTTTTGACTTAGGGCCCTCGAATTTCTTCTTCTTATCCCCTTTCTTCCAGTCTTTCGATGTACTAGCCTTCTTCTCATTAGTTTTTCTCGGAATAGAGAAAATACTGCCCATCTTGTAGTCAACCAGACAATCCGCTGCAGCCATTGCTGAAGGAAGGTCCTTCATTCCTTGCCTTCGCAATTTTGCTTGAGCCCAACCTTGTAATCTCGACATAAAGTTGAAGAGTTCTTCCTCCTCGGACATGTTCTGGATATTCAACATTAGACTACTGAATTCATTCACGTATTTCCTCACACTTCCCGACTGCCTCAGCTTTTTGAGAGATTCTCTTGCAATCCAAGCTGTGTTGCAAGGCAGGAACTGGTCCTTCAACTTCTTCTGCAATGTTTCCCAAGTAATAACATGCGGCCTACCTGTAGCTTCGTCATCTTTTACCCGAGTCCGCCACCACAACTTTGCTTCTCCCAACATATACATCAAAGTGATATTTACTCGCTCCTCCTCTGGAATACGAGTAGCCTTGAAGTATTACTCCATATCCCATAGGAAGTTCTCCAATTCCTTGGCATTGCGAGCACCATTGAACTCCTTTGGTTCAGGAACATGAATTTTCGAAGCACCGACTGCATCCTGAACAGTAGTGCTGTTTAAAGCCAACTTTAATAAAGAAATCTCACTCTTAAGGGAATCAAAACGAGCCTTTAAGTTATTCGCCAGTTCTAGCAAATCCTTCATGAACGAAGATTGCCTTTCATCAACTCCGCTTGCAAACTCCTTGAATTGAGCCCTCAATTCCATTTGTACATCATTATGTGCATGTATTTGTGCAGCCATACAGACTGCAGTGTCGGTCATAGGAGCACCAACAAAATCCTCCAACGCAGAAACCTAATCATTGAGATTCTAATTTGCAACCATTTCAAAAAACGAAACCCAGCAACTGCAACGAGGCTCTAATACCAATTATCACAGGGACGAATTCCAAGTAAAATACTTAGCCAAATTTCGACCTATGATGGTACTAAGTCACACTTAGTCAGCTAACTTGAATTTACACAACACACCCACACGAAGTAAAAGGCAACAGAACATAATATTTACGGGAGAACCCAACTTGTTTATTACTCAACAATAATACAAGACACGAGGGAAGTCACTGAAGGATCACAACACTCTTGTATCTCAACAGGTCTGGCCTTTAGTATTTATAGACAAAAAATGTATGCAGTTGACATCCCCAATTGCCAAATGAATAAACTAACACAGTTGGCCCGAAACTGCTAGAAAATGTATCTCTCAACTAGTTCTAGCAACTGCCCACACTTCCCACTAGTCTGGACTCCGAAAATCGCCAAACACATATGCCCGACATGTGCTCCAATTGGACACTCGAATTTGTGGACTTCAGCCCACTAATAGCAAGCTGGATCAGCCCATGTCTTGTCTATCTGTAACTCTTTGCCCATGAACAGTAAGCTGGACCATGTCTTGCTAAGCTGCAACAATCAACATACTATTCCCGCATTTTCCTTGCTCCGAATTCGAAGTGTGCACCATCAACACACTATTCCCGTAATGTCCTGGCATGAGTGTAAGGTATTCTCATACCATTACGCATGTCAACCTTTAAGGGGCTGACATAAGTCCAATATCCAGATTAGCTCGCCAACGTTGCTCTTGTCAAAAAGGTTACTGGCAAGTGGAGGATATGTATCGACTTCAAAGATCTCAATAAGGCGTGCCTAAAAGATAGTTATCCACTGCCTTGAATTGATAACTTGGTGGACAGTACCTCAGGCCACAAGTTGTACAGCTTTCTCGATGCGTTCTCAGGCTATCACCAGATCCTTATGGCTGAAGAGGACTAAGAAAAGATATCCTTCATCGCCGACTCCAACATATATTGCTACAAGGTCATGCCATTTGGTTTGAAGAATGCAGGGACAACATAACAGAGGCTCATCAACAAAGTCTTTGCTGACCTGATTGGGAAGAACAATGAGGCCTATGTCGATGACACGGTGGATAAAAGTAAGCAGGAGGATGAACATATCGCCGCCTTAGAAGAGGCATTTTCTACTCTCCGAAGATATAAGATAAAGTTAAACCCAGTCAAGTGTGCTTTTGGGGTGGCATCGGGAAAGTTCTTAGGCTTCATGATCACATACAGGGGGATTGAGGCAAATCCAGACAAAATACTGGCCTTAATATCCATGGAATTACCTAGGAACAAGAAATAGGTTCAAAAGTTGACGGGTCGGGTCACATCCTTAAATAGGTTTATGTCTAGGGCAATAGACAAGTGTTTTCCCTTCTTCAAAGTTCTCAGAGTCAATCATAGTTTTAGTTGGAATGAGGAGTGTGAAAGAGCTCTCCAGGAGCTTAAGTAGACATTGGCCACTCCTCCAATTCTTACAAGGCCTGAGCCCGGAGACACTTTATACATGTACTTAGTCGTATCTCAAAATGCAGTGAATGGAGTATTGGTGAAAGAGGTGAAGAAGACTCAACAACCCATCTATTATGTGAGCAAGGTATTGTTGGATGCAAAGACAAGGTACACGTTGGCAGAACAACTTGCCATTGTGCTGGTTATGGCGGCTCGAAAGCTATGGCAATACTTTCAGTCACATCCCATTATAGTGCTTACGGGTCAGCTACTCAGACAGATACTTCAAAAGTCGGATGTCTCGAGAAGATTGTTGAAGTGGGCAATTGAGCTTGATGAATTTGATATAAAGTTCAAACCCCAACCTTCTATCAAAGAACAAGTGCTAGCACATTTCATCGCAGAGCTCACCCCGAGGCATCGGGGGCTAGGGGACAGCCCGACCACCCTGGCAAGTGCATGTGAAAGATTTGTTGATGGAGCATCCAACTCCTAAGGCTCGGGTGCTGGGGTCATCATCATCATTCCGGACAAACTAACCAAAATTCAATGTGCACTCAGGTACAGATTTGAAGCTACCAACAATGAGGCGGAGTATGAGGCTATTGTTATTGCTCTTAAACTTGCTAAGAGCTTGGGAATTGAGCACATCAAGCTCTTCAGTGATTCGCAACTAGTGGTCAGACAAATTGATGGATCATTTGAAAGGAAGGATGAAAAAATGAGCATGTACTGTTTGAAAGTACATGATCTTCAGATGCGATTCAAGGATTGCAAAATTCTGAAAATTACCTCGGTTGATAATGGAAAGGCAAATGCATTGTCAAGACTTGTGTTCGTGAGAGTAGATGGTCTTGACAAGACAGTTCACATCAAAATTATGACAGAGCCGAGCATTGGTCAAGAACTAACCATCATGGACATTGATAGTGAGCCTTTTTGGATGAATCCCATAATATAATTCATAACTAACAGAAATCTCACCGAAGATTCAAGGGAAGCTAGGAGCGTCCGATCTAGAGCACCAAGGTACTGCATGATCCAAGAAGTCCTTTTTCGCAGGAGCTTTACACTTACATATCTCAGATGCCTCAAACCTTCGGAATCAACACAGGCTATGGCTGAAGTTGATGAGGGAATATGTGAAAATCATCAAGGAGCACGTACACTCACCTTTAAACTTATAAGGTACGGGTACTATTGGCCGACCATGAAGAAAGACGCGTCGGACTATGTGAAAAAATGTGATAAGTGTAAGAGGTTTGGTAACGTCATTCACACCCCCGTAGAAGAGCTCACTTCTATACGCTGTTCGACTCCCTTCGGGCAATGGTGGGTTGACATCCTCGGGCTCTTTCCGATAGCAAGAGGACAGTTAAAGTTTATGGCTATGGCTGTTGAGTACTTTACAAAGTGGGCAGAAGTAGAGCCCCTGGCAATTAACTTGAAGCCCAAGTTGAGGTCTTTCATCTGGAAGTCTGTCATATGTAGGTTCAGGATACCTAAGGTACTCTTAACCGACAATGGGAGGCAATTTGACAATGCACAATTTAAGAATTTTTTCACTAACCTCGGGAAAGATCATCGCCTAACCTCGGTCGCGCACCCTCAGAGCAATAGCTTGGCCGAGGTAACTAACAGGATTATATTGCAAGACCTCTGCACAAAGATTGAAGGTGCACATGGAAACTAGCCCAACGAGCTACCTTCCATACTATGGA
Organism: Fraxinus excelsior; assembly: GCA_019097785.1. NCBI lineage: Eukaryota > Viridiplantae > Streptophyta > Magnoliopsida > Lamiales > Oleaceae > Fraxinus > Fraxinus excelsior. Next base: position 1,565,659 of record CM032642.1, read on the forward strand.
CTTACAGAACTTCGCACAAAACAACAACGCGGGAGACCCTATTCATCTGGCTTTTGGGCTGGAGGCCACTATCTCCATTGAAGTTAGCCTTCAATCACTGAGGCGTTTGGAGCATGATGTCGGGGGGGGGGGGCATACCACTGAACATGTCGACCTATTGGAGGAAGGACGCGAACATGCTATACTACGAATTACCTCTTATCAAAATAGGAAGCCAAATAAACCCAAGAGATTCAGGATTGGGGACCTGGTGCTCAGAAGGGCTGAGGCTATTGGTCATGCCCCAGGCAAACTCGGACTAGCCTGGGAAGGACCCTATGAAGTCATTCGACAAGTTCGAAGTGGAGCATACAGCTTGAGAGATATGTCGGGAAGACCGTTGCCGAGGCCTTGGAATGTCAACAACCTCAAGATTTATTACAAGTAAAAGTCGTGACCTTGTCCATTTTAGTACAAATATTAGTTTACTTTTATTTTGGGATTACGTGCCCTATGCATTTTCTTTTGTTTACTGTTAATTTAATTTTTCATTGGGCTTGCACGCCCTGCGCATCTTACTTTCGGTAGTTTATACTTGTTTTAGAAAGTAGCAAAGTTTATATGAAATGGTCGTTGGGAAAGACCCAACAAAAATTTTTCAAAGTGTTTTTCCCGAAGCCCTGTCATGAGTAGGCACCTTCGAGACATGCTATGGGCACGAGCTTTAAAAAAAGACATGTCACGAGTAAGCACCTCCGAGACATGTTACGGGCATGAGCTCCAAAAAAAACTCGTCATAAGCAAGGCACCTCAAGGCATGTGGCGAAAGAACACCTCAAGACACGCCTGAGCATCAAAACAAAAGACCTGTCACGAGTAGACACCTTTGAGACATTCTACGAGCATGAGCTCCAAAAAAAGACCTGTCATGAACAGGTACCTCCGAGACATGCTACGGGTATGAGCTCCAAAAAATACCTGTCATGAGCAGGCACCTCAAGGCATATCACTAGCGAACACCTCAAGACCCGTCATGAGCATCAAAACCAAAGACATGTCACGAGCAGGCACCTCTTAGACATGCTACGGGCATGCACTCCAAAGACCTACCACGAGCAGGCACTTCGAAGGGATGCTCGAGCACGACCATTCCTAGAAACATAATCTTGGACCATTATGTCCCCAACAATCCTCGAGCTCGAGATTGTAATTAAACCTATCTTCGAGCTTAGAAGATCATCAAAATAATAACTTAATTATAAAAATTTCATTTCATCGTCGAGCACAATTTTTAGTTGTAGTATCATCGAGAGCTTGGCTTGCATAGTTCATTGGGCCTTAACTAAGCTATCGTCGAGCTTATTACTAGAACTTATTCATTGAGCTATCCTCGAGATCATTACGATTTCAGTTCATTAAGTGATCGTCGAGCTTGTTTCTTTGAAACTTAATTAATTCTATCATCGTGCTAAAGCCTGGATCATCAAGTATTCATTATCGTCGGGATATAAAATTATGAAGCAAAAGGCTCTACGATCGGGTAATTAACTTGCAAACTAAAATTAACATAAAGCAAAAGGTCGAGCAATCGACTTTACAAAAAAACATTATTTTAGGCCCGAGACCGAGCAAATTACATGCACAAAAACATTAATCTAAATCAGCTCCGGGGTTGTTTGTTGAGCTCGGGTGGTCTTCTTCATCGTCGTCTCCCTCAACATCAATTTCGTCTGCTGCTTCCTCGGACTCTAAAAGCTCAAGGTCCTTAGTAACATCAGGAATTCCTTTTAAGTCCTTGGGCTTAGCCTCAGCCCTCGAACGCAAGAACGATTGAGCCTCCTTGAGGGCATGAAAGTATGAGCCCATGGCAAACTCGCCCCTCAAAGCCTTGAACTCCTCGGACACTTTGAAGTCCTCGATGGCAACATCTCGGGCTTCCATTAATTTCTCCTCAAAATCTTTCTAAGCTCGTTCCATTTCGAGCTTCATCTCCTCGGCCTCGTCATGATAAGCACCAGCCTCATCCTGAGCCTTTCTGAGCTCGTCCTTGGCTTCATCGTGCTCCTTGACAAGAAGGACATGCTCAGCCTCCAAATTAGATATCCTTTTTTCTCGAGCCTTAGCTTCCTCAAAAAGGCTTGCCAGTCGTTGGGACTCATCGGTCTCCTTCAAGGAAAGACCTCGAGCAACGTTGAGGGCCTGGAATATTATGAACATAAGTTAATCATCGAGATATTAAGATGAGATGAACAATAAAGAGTTCTCAAGGTCACCTTGGTTAGTAAGCTCTTGAACATCTTCATGCCATCGTCAGGACCCGAATCTCCCCGATATTTATTTATAATGTTCGGGACCAAATAACAAACCTCATGATCCCCGGGGTGTCTAGATCATTGCGGGATCTCATCATCCTCGAGATCCACGATAACCGGAGAAGCTCGAGGGGGCAGGGTTCTTCGAAAAGTACCTTGAGGAGTGCTTCGGGAAGGTGCAGGCCTACCGTGCCCAGCGATGTTACCTGAGCTCTTGAGGATTCACCAGGACCACTTCCTTGATGCTCGTACCTCGTGTCCTGAGGTCTTTTCCTCCCATTTTTCTGACCCAGAGCTCAGCCTGATGAGCCTTACTTTTCTTGTTCACTACATGACGAAGATCATTCGGGTCGAACTCCATTCCTGCACAATATTCATAAGTCATTAGCTCGAGCATGAGGTAAGGGACATAATAAAAGTAAAAATAAACTTGAAATACGAAGTCCTACCCTCGAGGCTTTTCATCCCTGCTAGATCGAGGATGTAATCTCCGAGGATATCATCCATATCATAAATGAGATGCTTGAGATTCTCCAACATCTGCCTATCTCTCTCCAAAGACTTGAAATAGGCTTGACCCTCACAGAAGCTCGAGGTATCAGGAAACCCCATAGAGGACTAAAGAGGAGGTCGGTATCTTGAGGTATGACAAAGAACCACTTATCCTTCCACCCTTTTAAGGAACTAGGCATCCTTGGGATCCTAAACCTCATCGGGTTGAAAGGTAGGTGAAACAGGTAAACTAGGGAAGTTGTTTTAGATTGAAGACCATTCTACAAATGTCGACGTATGGGTTAATTCCTAGGTATCTACAGGCAATGAAGAAATAAGTTAACATCCTCTACCCATTTGGCACTAGCTGCCCCGAGCACATATTGTACTTGACCATAAGTGCCAGGAAGAAGGGATGCAAAGGCCACCTAAAACCCCTTTAAAGAATCCCTGAAAATGACAAACTCTCCATCCCGAGCCATAACCATTCTATCCTCTTACTCAGGCGACCTAATGTCACAGCCCGGCATAATCCCATATTCCCGAACAGTCGCCACTGCTAGGTGCTCCTTAAATCTACATGATTGGTCGGGATAAGTGAAAGGGATCGAGTTGGCCTGAGCTCAAGGCTAAACGTTTATAGGAACAACCATGAGAATGACTGATCCTTCCTGATCCTCAGGTGTTGTTCCTGAGGACGAAATATCGCTATTACTACTCGACATCCTATCTTAAGTTAAAAATATTCTAAAGAAACAACTTAGGTTCTCGAGCTCTTACATTAATACTCGATCTCGAGGAGGGCGAAAAAAGTTACTGAGAGTGAAAAAAATGAAAAATGAAAGGGAAATGAAGTATTTATAGCCTACCAGGGGGAGGCCACGAGTCGTATCATCAACCCTTGGATCATGACACGTGTCATCCCTCCAAAGGTAGAATTTTAATCGCCCTTTTTTAACCTAGGGCTGATGTCCTCATAACGTATGCCCTCGAACATATGAAGGAGTATGGGGGTACAACATGGCATCGAGCATCCCGATGACACTGTACCCATTCTCGAACCTCGAGCATGGTTGTACGGGGGCCAGTGATGTGGTACTATCATAATCGAACATTTAACTCGAGCCCTCCCAAGCTTATAAGGCACCACCTACATGGCTCGGGATACATCTTGTGCTAAAGCACATGGTACATAATGCTCGAGCTATCACACCAATGTTTTTGGATGATTTGATGATGAAGGTCATCGGGATATGTCTTCGGGATACACCACCTCGTTACGCTGTTCATCCTCGAGCAGCATCCTTCACTCGCAAGCACCAAGTCAACCAGGGACTCTTGCCCTACTCAATCACCCAAGCTCAGGTATCCTAAGTCATAAAGGAGTCTTATCTTAGCCAACACCTCTAATCAGAAAGGTTTATACTCCTAACACTCATCCTTATAGCCAATCCAGAAAGTAAGGGGATGAGTCCTACTAGAACTACTCTACCTACCTCTATAAAAGCACCATTCTTATTCACTATTCAAGTACGTTTTTACATATATTCTTAGCATATATTTTCTCTCAAATACTCTTTCTGACTTAAGTATCGAAGGGGCGACGAGGCCACACCTCGACACATTTGTTTCAGGTACCGGAAGATCTCGTTCGTGCTCGTTCTCGGTCATCAAGTTCGAGAAATCAGCATGTGCGAATTTTGCTAGCTTCATATAGTAAGTTATATAGGCATAACTTTTAGTACAAGTTCTTTTTTCCTTCCTAAAATTAAAGTCAATAAAAGTTAAATAAATTCTATAAAAATTTAAAAAGTCTTTAAATGAAAATATATGAAAGAATGTCAACAATTCCTTAAAATTTTATAGAAGTCAATAAAATTAATTAAATTCAACAAATGTCATTCATGTAAAATAGCATATAAAAGTATTTGCAAGTTCAAATGAAGCCCTTGATTGGCTTATATATTTCTTTAGAACTTTATTATTCCTCAAACTCGTTTCAACAACATATTTAATGAAATCCATAAATTTTATCAATTTCTTCATTACACAGTAAAATCGATTATACTGAACATCAGTTTAGATGTTAGCATATCATTTGTTCTATTAATAAATTATAAATTTTGTATTCAATTTAGAGAAAATTGCACTAGATATCAATTTTTGGCTTTACATTTACAAAAATGTCACTTTTTTTAAGTCTTTCCAAGATTCAATTTTGGACATTTTTGCCCTTTTGCATAATTTAAATACCTTACATGTCTAGTATTAATTGAGAATTGACTATATTTAAAACTTGTACAAAATGTCAATAATATAGTATATTTGGAGTAAAAAAAAACAAAATAAAAATAAAAAAGAAGATGAAATAGACAAAAACTCTACATTAACTCACAGTCTCACACTAGGAGAAGAACCCAAATCCTTCCAGAAGCTCCCCTCACATTCGAACCATTGGAAACCACCTTGCCGTCGACGATCACTTCCAAAACGGCCACCGCCCAAAACATACCAAACCAACCTTGAACTCACTCCCCTCACGATTCGATTCGCAGGAAAAAAAAGAAATCCTCAACTCGCTTGTTGTCATCACCACTTGTCATTTTAACTTTTGATGTAATTACTTGTTGATGTTTTAAGAAATATATGTTGATTACCATCTCATTTTCCTTATTTCATATCATTTTCTTCATTGATCCATAGAGTATTTTCTTGGTTTGTCGCACGCTTCCATGGCTTCAAAAGCAGATAATTCAATTAAACCTATAGGTGATTTTTTCACATAGTTAGCATCTAGACTGGAGAAATAATTTATAAATTCACGTTTATTGAACCCTTAAATTTGTTTTTTCAAGTTTCATTAATCATATGTTCTTTTCTAGCTATTGAAGATTTTAATCAGTTGTGACAGTGTGTTTTTTACATTATTATACATTGTAAAGGTTCAATTTTGGGGATTGAGCTAATCCATTACTGAATTCCACTCAAATGTTTGCATTGTTGGTGTTGCACATATGCTAATGGGTGGCTTCCTTGGTTCCCTTTCATCTTTACCCACTACAAAACTTGGTTCTATAGCTATTGAATGTAAGAATTAATATAGTTTTGTATGCCTGCTAGATTTGACCAAGCATATGCGTCATGTTTGAATTCTGCCATTTGAAGGTGCTCTTAGGAGAGCAAATGTGGATCCATCGTTGGTGCAAGAAGTCTTCTTTGGAAATGTTCTTAGTGCAAATTTAGGCCAAGCCCAGCCAGACAGGCCACGTTAGGCGCTGGTATGTCTAATTTTGTTTTATGCACCACCATTAACAAAGTGTGTGCTTCTGGAATGAAAGGTTGGCAGTCAGTCCTATAGTAGCTCAGATTTATAGTTGAAAAAGACTTGTAAATAATGTATTGCTATCTTTGTTCTTCAACCCATGCTTTCCATGCCACTTATTTTCCATTCTTATCAATCTTTATTATGGAAAAGCTCTAACTTCTTGTTCGAGTCTAACATAGTCTACCTTGGTCTTACTCTTGAGGCAAGCATCATGACTACCATGTTGTTCAACTCATTTTAACAGGACGGGATCTCGACTAGGACATGATAGTATTATTGATGTCATGCTCAAAGATGGTCTATGGGACGTCTATAATGATATTGGAATGGGCATTTGTGCAGAAATATGTGCTGATCGATGTAATATTACCAAAGAAGAACATGTAGTATCCTATGGACATTCTCTTTAATTTTGTAATTTGTCTTCAGATTCCAACACTATGGTTCACAATATTCAATATTAGGGTGTTAAAGGATGAAATTTCTAAGATAAACATAAGAATAATAAGGATGTTAAGATGGATGTGTAGTCATACTAGAATGGATAAGGTAAGAAATAAGAATATATGCCAACAAGTGGAGGTGATGCTGATTGAGGATAAATTAAGGAAAGGATAACCTAGGTGATTGATGCATTTGATAGACTACAATAAGACTCTTGTTCATAAGAGTGATTCCATTTTAGTAGCATAAGCCCCTGTTTGGTACGGATTAAAATCTGATTTTAATGTAAGTCAAAATCAAACAATCAATATTAATCATATCTTTTATGGGTCCCACAACTTTTCAACCACACATTTCAAAAATTTCTATCACAATCTACTAAAAATATAATTTTAATCCTCACCAAACACCTTCTAAATTAGATCATGGAGGGGTAAACCAAAACTAAATAACTTATTGTAGTTGCTAAGAATCTAGTTCTTTTTGAATCTTTTAGTAGACGTAGTTTTGCAGTAATATTTAAATGATATACATATGGTCCTCTCTAACAACTTCAATTTTTAGATAAAGTGACTCAATATGGTATCTTAGCATACAAAGGACTTGGGGTTTAAGTCTCGGTGCCACTAATTTAATAAAATGTGCATGGAGGGAGAAAATAAATCCAACTTATACGAGGAGATTTTTTGAAAACGAGATTTAAATGATATACACATGGTTGTATTTACAGCTTAAGCTTTTAGATGAAGTGTTTCAACATGTAGCAATAAATCGAATAAGATAACCAAAAAGGATATTGAACCCAAAATTAATTGGGAATAATGCATTGATTGTTATTGTTCTTCTTGTTGATTTGCTACTTTTGTTATTGAAATTATTAGGAAATCATTGCATGGAAAATTTACAAAATGACCAAATGATGATTAACCAAGAAAATATGTTGTAACTTTATTTCACCTTTTTTTTTTGTTTACACATTCCCTATGTTATGAGATGGAGTGTTACTTTACTTTCTTTGGTTAAGATGTTACACTAGCCTATTTTTTCTACTTTAATTTACTTTTGCAGGTATCTATAGCCTCTGTGTCTCAATTTTTTACTTTGCTTTATCAATCTCTCTTTTCCAGGATTCTTATGCTATTCAAAGTCGACTTTTCGCAGAATTCTATATGTATCTTTGAGATCGAGTATGGATCTTATATAGGCCTTTATGGCCCTGACCTGTAAATGGACCTTTATGAGCTTCTAAAAGAGCGTGGAATTGCTGCACAAACCAGTGGTGCATTCACTTGGGAGATAGTTCCGACAAGAATCATGACTCATGCAAACTTGCAATAATGTTGACAACGAATGAGGTTGGAGGTAGTTCAAACGTCGACAACGAATGAGGTGGGAGGTAATTGCATATGGTTGTGTACAAAAGAGTAAGTGTCAAGTTCTTTTGTATTCACTTTTGTCAGGGATGATTTTGGTAACAGTCTTTACCAAAGAGTCGGCAACAACATGTCCTTTATGTCTCGTATGTGTAGTTACAATTTATAGTCTGTGCTAACTGTCAAAATGATAGAAACAATATGTCGAAAATGACAGATGAACTTTCGGGTTGTCATATGTGTAGTTAGAGTTCGTAGTCTGTGCCAACGGTCAAGAACAACAGAAACAATTTGTTGAGAACAATAGATGAATTGTTGGGTTGTCATATGTGTAGTTACAGTTTGTAGTCTGTGCTAAACTGTCGAGAACAACAGAAACCATCTATCGGGAATGACAAATGAATTGTCAGGTTGTCATGTAATATTATGTTAATGAATCCATATTTTAAAAATGATGATGATCTTCAATCTGTGTGTAAAATAAAAATTATTTTGTAGATTCTACATTCGATTCATGACTGACTATTTATTAATCTCTCTCAGGGTCTTCAAGGCATGCTTAACTTGGGACTAGCAATGGACCTGCACAACATCTCAGAGTTTTTTTTGCCCGCTATCTAATTATAGTGGTCTTTTGTATTCATGTGGTGGTCTTTCACTATCCCTAGCAATTCTTTAGGCTGAAAATGTTGTTTCAGTAAGTTCGGTTCAATTTGGATAACTGAATATGGATTCGTAATCTTGTAAAATGAAGACAATTTTTATATTCTGTGTTACGATGGCTTCATGGTGATGCCAACATTTTGTCTCGATGAACATTATTTTAAGTTAGCAACGTTACAATTGTCCCATCTCATTTTCTTCCATTTCTGCAGTATTTCAATTATATTGCACCTTTTAATATATATACAAGTTTCCAGTGAAAGTTTTGGTTATACGAAAATTAATCTTTTAGGCTGCAAACACACTAAAACAACTTCCAAGGGTGCAAACCCAAGTAATATTAATTGTGTCGGGTAAAATTGTTTAAGTCCAATGGAAAGCTGTGCTAGCATTTTCACTCCAAGATCTTAATGGTAATTGATTGCCAATAAGGACATGCAACATATTGTGAAGAGAAAAATAGTACGCAGCAGAGACATTCCAATCCCTCATAAATTATGTACAAAGTCAAACTCAAAATGGTACAATTACACCTTAAATTATCACACCAATTGATTGTCAAATTAAGTTCTAGATGTGATTTGGTGGTTGTGTAATAAGTGTCATACTTGAATAGCTTGAAAGTGCATTATAAATAGAAGCATCACTGAGTTCCTTAGACTTGAAAACCTCATAAACTTAATCAAGAATGACAGAGACAATTTGTCGGGAACGACATTTGAATTGTCGGGTTTTCATTTGTTGATACATTTTGTACCATGTCCCAACTGTCGAGAACGACAGAAACAATATGTCGGGAACGACATTTGAACTGTCGGATTTTCATGTGTAGTTACATTTTTTACCCTTTCCCATCTGCCGGGAACAACATATGAACTATCGGGTGAATGGATGTTGAAAGGTTAAGTATGTTCGAAATATTAATGCAAGTTGGAAAACGATAACATGCGAACATAAAGAATACGAAGGTCACATATAAACCATATTGAGTATAAAACGATGACATGTTGTTCATATTGTACAACGTCGTTGGGGACATTTAACATATTACAGCAACGACTTCTGGAGATGAAGCCTTTTTACATCGGTTGTGTTACAACTAGGTGGTAACATGTTGTCCGGTTATGACCAACTCGACCTCATCGAGTGCATTTCCTGAGTCGTGTGGTAGACTCATATTTGGATCACTTACATTGAGTGGGTGATCTCCATGGAGGATGACGCACAATGGGTGGCAAATAGGAGTACTTGTAATTTCATTCGGAACAACCCAGCAAAATAGGAGTATTTGTAATTTCGTTCGGAACAACCCAGTCCACTTACCACGGAACGGGAAATATAACTTCGCTATAGGCACCCCTCCACTATTACTCATACATGAAACATTGGGAATGCAATGGTAAGAATTCCGCACAATAAATATGTCAACATTTGATAATATGAATGTGGAACTTTCGAATATTGAAATTCATGGAGTAGCATAATGTGAAATCAAGTATGTGTTAACAATTTGTAGCTGTCGAATTCGACAGGTAAATTGTCTTTCCCGACAGTTCTAAATGTTGGGTTCGACAGATCGCATCCGTAAAAAATTGTTTCAACAGAACTATTTCATAGATGAATTGCCCGAACTGTAGAGAAAACTTGAAAACAATAATGATGATAATCAATTTTCAACTACCACATGAAAATATCTGCTCATTAATAAATAACTCAATGTTTCATTAAATATGGAAAATCCTTCATTTTTGTACATGAGATTAGTTTTTTTATCATTCACAAACATTTCAAAAACCAAACAAATCAATGAATAATAGTTTCAAGAATTTCTCCCATTGTATTTGACCATATTATATTTACATCGAAAAAATAATAATCTATAAACATAAAATTATTAACAATTTGTAATGACTAACCTCACAAAATGGATTATGAATTCAATAGTGATGTGTTCTTGATCAAAGAATGAAGAAGATAGAGAAAATGTTAGGGTTTGTGGATTAGAAAGAAGAATGTGTGGTGAGGTTAATATTTCAAATTCTTTAATCTTTTTTCTTTTAAAGAAAACTCAATTTATTCAATTATAATATACATAAAAATAATTTTTATAATATTTAAAGTAAATCATCACATCATCATATTAATTGCATTCAAATCAAACCTATCAAACATTAAATGCTCCTCAAAAGTTGCTATTAAGGGTAATTCGGACATTTTGAAGTAAAAAAGTGACATTTTTGTTTAAATAAAGTGAAAATGACAATTTTTTTTTTTTTTAGATTTTTAAATTTGATGATATTTATGAAAATTCTCCGTAATATAATATTATTGGTGCTCAATTCCAGTACGAGGTGTCGACAGAAGCCTGTCGGCATGTCTGTTTAAGCAACTTTATGATACTCACTCCCTACTTTTTTAGTGGGTAAAAATGGCTGGGACCCACCAATAAAGCAGCTTTGAAATTCCAAGTTTGATAGGAATAAGATAAAATATTAAATGACTCAAAAGCATCAGCACAAGTTCTATTGTGCACCAAGTCTCATGAAGGGACACGAGTTTGCTTTTTATTATTCTATTACTTTTTTTCTGATAAAGGATTACTCTTTTTTTTTTTTTTTTCTTTCTAATAAACGATTAATAATAGATTATCAAACTATATTTATCATCATTGCTATTTATAAGAAGATTTAAGATCTTTGGTGATCAAACTCGATGCTTTTCAAAAGATTGAAAATGCTTCTGCAATAATATAATCTGAGGTTCGATTGCAAGCTCTCTAATCCAACTCGATCGACCTCCTTGTCATTTAAAACAATCATCATTACTTCATATGAAGGCGTTTCATTGCTGACACTATCACCGCTTACGTGACCAATTATATTAAAATGAGTGTGTCATCTGACGTCGTAGCCTCTAGAATCCGCCAATCAAAGGAAAGTAATGGTAGTTTAGGTGATAGTTAATTCTTATCTACATAGGCAACATCGAAAATATAGGCAAAATGATAACCAAATTTACTGACCTCGACAATCAATTGAAATTCATTCATAAGGATAGTTACACGCAATTACCCAAAAATTGTATAAAGTTGATCTAAATTTATCACATCATTTCTCAGTCATCAACAAAGATATAAAAACAGTTTAAACAAGAAATTTGATTTTAATGAATTTGTTTATCCTTGCAGACATAAAAAATCAAATTGCTGTTTGTCCATTCTCTTCTACACTGACAATTTAATTTTGCAGTCATATTGATTTTTGATTTTTTTTTTTTTTTTACCTTGGCCACTAAACTTTAATTTTGTCTCATATTCACCACTCAACTTTACAAAATATTACATTCAAACCACTGGCTCAACTTTGGATCCATTTTACTCTATACGTACGTGCACTAAGTCATAGGATTTAACTAAAAATCCTAATGATTTGATGAGTTAACTCACAAAGACTTAAGATTTTCAGTTAAAGAATAAACATCAAACTGAACTACTAACCTAAATGAAACCTTTTGTCAAAAACTAGTGATATGTCCGAAACAAATTAAGTCCACGTGTGACAATCATTAAAACAAAACTCTTTTTTCTTAAACTTATTTTCAAGTAGACATTCTTCCAATAAAATATTTTGCACGTAAACACAAATTCTTTCTATTTTTTAACCGCACATTCTTCAAAAAAAATCATTATTTCAAAACTAATTAAAAAACTATTTTTAATGGTTATCAAACATGGGCTAAAGTTCAGCGACCATCAACAAGGGCGAAGCCAGCACCCGGAAAGCCCCTACGACCGCTCATGCTGACTCGCTGAAATTTTTACATGCTCACTTAGATTCCTAAATTCGTCACTGACCATCAGTAAAATTAACCCTCTTCTCCACTTAGATTTCGACAAATCAACCCCCGATATAAAACATTATTTAAATAGTTACGTAGAAGAAATATTTTTCATTTTTAAATATTTTGGCTACCTATGAAACCTTTTAACCCTACCCACACACACACACATATACAAGCAACATGTTGTTCAGTCTCCACCTGTCATTTAACAGACGGAAACGCCTAACAAGAAACTAACATGGGAATCTTGAAATAGCGTCATTATAAAGTAACCACTCTCCTATATAAATTCATCCTTACCTGTAGATGAAGATATATCCCCTCTCTAAAGCTATCCCACTACAGCTATGGAGAATTCAATAGAATGCAAACACGTAAAACAGCAAAAAGGGTTCTTAATGAACCTACCATCAGATATTTTGGTTGAAATTCTGTCGAGGCTCCCTGCCCGAGCCGTATTCCGATGCAAATGCGTGTGCAAAACCTGGATCAAGATATTTTCCGACAGTAAATTTGTAGCCTTACATTTTGCCAAGGCTCGTCCAGGCCTCGTGGTCAATCAATCTGATATGTTCAAGAATATCATGAAGGTAGTGGAATTTGAAGATGAGATTGATCATCATGATCTTGATGATGATTCTCTTGTGAAGTTTGATCTCAAGAGGTTGAGTGAATTCTCTGATGCAAATATAGTTCTTGATGGCTCTGTTAATGGCTTGATATGCCTGAGGGATACGAATTACGAACACGAAAGTGTTTACGTCTGTAATCCAATAACACGGGAATATGTTAGGCTCCCGGCTCCCGAGGGAGTCGTTCGGTATCCTAGCATAGTCACGTACGGGTTCGGGGTAAGCAGAGTAGCTGGTGAATACAAAGTGGTTCGAGTTTTTCACGACCAGGTTATCGACCCGATCAGGCAAACATGCGTAAGAATTCCGAGGTCGGAATGTCATGTTTACACCCTCGGAAACAGATCATGGAGAAGCATTAATGAAAATATGTCGAATTTTGCATATGGTCATCGTTTTCGTTCCGTTGGGTTATTTTTCAATGGAAATATTCATTGGCTGATACAGGATTTAGATGGCACTCACGAATTGATTTCATGTTTTGATCTTGAAAATGAAGTGTTTCAACCATTTCCGGCTCCATTTCCAGGCACGCAAGGTCTTCTGGGGAGTCTCGGAGTTTTACAAGATCGTCTGTGTTTATGCGATAATACTTCGTATCGGGAAATCAACATCTGGGTTATGAAGGAATATGGAGTGGAGAAGTCGTGGACTCGACAATTTGTCATCACTAAAATGACAGAGCTAATAGGGCCAACACTTGAAGTAGTCTATCCATTCAAAGTTTTCAAAGATGGTGTGATTATGGTGCTATGGGGGGACTTCTTTATGCTGTACTGTTGCAATAAGAGTAATCTCAGGCAAGAAGTCGACCTCGAACAACCACGATGGTCTAATAGTATAGAGGCAATGCTTCACGTTTCAAGCTTGGTTTCGCTCAAGAACTTTGGATTGGAGAATGTTCGTAACTTTTGATTGTGAAGCAAAACAAGGAATAGTGGGACCCAAATGTGTGACAGGAACGGAAAGCACGCACATCTAGTTTACTAGTTATCGTGCCAATGGTAAACGATGAATAGCCAAGTGTGTGACAGTGACACGTGCACAATCATATATTTATATTTATTATGTATTTACAAATTAATCGTTATGTATACAGTGTGCTGTTATTGTACAAAATGGAAGTAGCCATGTACACATAACTTGGCTTCGACTAGGACAGATTGTACATTACAAGATTTTAGCTTTTCACTTGACTTCATGACCATTCCAAAATTGAAACTATGCAAACATATTGAAGCAAACATGGCATAAGATAATACTTTGGACAATAACAAAGAAAGCATAATCTTCAATGTCAAATACAAAATGGGAAATTTCTTCATTTCATCTTTTTGTAAATGTTCTTGCCGAATAATTGCAGATCAACCCGAAGTTCATGATCAAGAATCTTGGAAGACAACAATTAGAAGATAGCTTTGAGTGACAAGATCGTCCAAGTTCTGTTACCTTACTTGAAATGTTCTTGCCGAATAATTGCCACAACTTCAGGGTGCAATTCATCGTTGTCTTTTTGTTTCCATATTTCACCATTTGCATGGACCCGCCATGATATTTGAGGTAGTGCTGAATAATCTGCGAAATATCAATAGAATTATGGTAGTCGACTTTGACCTACAAAACATAATGATATCAGTAACAAACAACAACAATGAGAAAGGGTAGTACACAAGGATATTGAACTCCTATATTTATGCCACCATATCAATAAACAAAACGGAAATATGTAATATCCTAAATAAAAAATTCAGAGGATCTGTTTTTACAAGTGAATAAAAGTATGTTCGGCTAAGCCTAAAAAAGTAACTTTTAAGCTTAGCCAAGCATGTCTACTCAAGTAAAACTTTAGATCAAACTTTAGATGGTACTCATGAATTGATTTCAAGTAAAACTTTAGATCAAAAACTCACTCTTGTACAAGCAAGTCTTTTTGCTTGTAAAAAAGTAATACTTTTTTGCAGGATTAACCAAACACACTCTTGAGATGACATGATTTCTCCACATCTCAGTTGGGTGAAGTTCTCAATTACGAGTAAACATAACTCTCACCTGAGAATTGACAACGGTCATTCATCCTGGTTCTAGAATACAAATTCCTATCCTAGTAGGATATTAAAAAAAAAAAAAAAAAACCCCACCGACTATATCTCTTTATTCAATTCAATAATTTCAATTGAATCGGCAATAAGGTTCTTAAATTGAGAATTTGAGTAAAAACTCTCTCATAAAAGGCAAAACACAGATATCTAGGGAATGCTTCAAGCTTGCTTTGTTTGGTGCGGAGCAAAGAAAAGGTATTTACCAATAATTCTACCATAAACTGAAAATAAATAAAATCGAGCGGACAACTTGAAACATAAAGTTCTCAGTGCTAACTTCATAAAAATTACATCATTTTCTATAAGCTAGATGCAACAATCATCGAAAAGTAGAAGTTCCAATAATGACTGAAAACAAAGTTAGCCACAAACAAAGAAAGTAGATGTTTCAATGAATATTCATGCACAAGTAGAGACACATACCTGCAGCTGCTGTCTTTTCTGGATCTCTTGTACTGTGCAAAACCATTGTCCTGAAAGTACAGTAATAAATCCACAGAGAACCGACACAATGCTGCTAGCACTCTGACCAGCCCAATCCTAGAGTAGTGGAGTACAGTTTTAGAGTTTAACAAAAATAGCAACACTAATATTATTGCAAGACAAACATTCTTAGATACCTTGAACATTATGGCACTGGCAAAAATTGTAAGCGATGTGAACATTGCATAATAGATAGGAGAAACTACAGCAGTGTTAAATGTGTCCAAAGCCTGGAAATAAAAGCAATGATGATTCAATTAAATTCAAATTCAAATCAGAACGTTGAAACAACCAAAAGAACACAACGTAAGTATGATCTTACTGCACCAAGAATTAGAGGCAAAAACTATGCTGCTTGAAATTGGGTACAAGTGTCAAACACAGACATGGATATGGATCTAACTCTTGGGAATTGTCAAAATTTTCTTTGGATTATTATAACTCTATTAGCCAGGGCGACAGTTATAGTACCCAATTTGCACAAAGTATAAACTAAAATCTTCTTCATCGTCTTGAAAAACAGTTCTAAGTTCAAGCAAGACTTGATTTCACCACAATGCTGCAATGACTCGTTGGAATAAAAAATTAACGCATCAACTAGGAAACACCCAATATCAAGGAATAAGCCACATCTAGAGCACTGAATTAGAAACAGAGGCATCAATCAGTGCTAACTTACACTCTTGAACCGTCTTTCGGCATAAGCACCAAGTAGGACTCGGGTCTTCAAATCTCTCTTTTTCATTATCTTTACTTAACAGCCTACATTGGGTCCTCAAATCTCTCTTTTTCATTATCTTTACTCATAGTCTGCATGGCGTAGAAGAATAGAAATGGTGAAGAGAAAGAGGAAAAATGGGAGAAGATATAGAAGAATTTGAGGGAAAAAGTGATGGGAATGCTAGTACAAATATAATTTAATTTACTTTCCAAATTAGATACTTATTTTAGAAATCGTAATTAAGTCCCCGTTTGACATCTATTAATTTCTCATTCTCATTCTTCATTTCAACCACACATTCTCCAAATAAAATAATATTACACACAAATCAAAAAAATTTCATCACTTTTCTACCACACATTCTCACATCAATCACTATTCCAAAAAATTTTCTTTTCTTCAAAATGGGTTTCAAACAGGGGCTAAGTCTTTATTTACTAATTTTTTTAGTATCTATTAGTTGTTTACTTTCGAAATTGAATACTTATTTTAGGAAATATACTGAGGGTTCTATTTAGCCCATGTTTGGTAGACGTTAAAATTTTCATTTTCATTCTACTCATTTTCAACCACACATTCTATCACTCTTCTTCTCTTTCTCCTTTCTTCCTCTTTATTTCTCAATCTCATTTTTGTTCAATTGTGTTCTACGTCAATTTGATATCATAGCAAGTCATTTTCCTTCAGTCCAACAATTTTTATAGGTGTTCAAGTTCAAGAATTTATTTTAGCAACGATGACATCCTCATGCGACTACCACCTTCAACCACTGTGCTATCATTAAATCCAATCATCCTATAACAAAAATCAATCCAAAAACCACACACAAAACTAAAGGGCAAAGAAGAACACTCAACTGGCAATAGAAAGTTAGTTTCTTACTTTGTATTCGTCCACTGTGCTATCATTAAATCCAATCATCCTATAACAAAAATCAATCCAAAAACCACACACAAAACTAAAGGGCAAAGAAGAACACTCAACTGGCAATAGAAAGTTAGTTTCTTACTTTGTATTCGTCCACTGTGCTATCATTAAATCCAATCATCCTATAACAAAAATCAATCCAAAAACCACACACAAAACTAAAGGGCAAAGAAGAACACTCAACTGGCAATAGAAAGTTAGTTTCTTACTTTGTATTCGTATTGCTTATCATTCATAGTTAAATAATAAAAAAAATAAAAAATAAAAAATCATCTTTTTATTATTCACATGGAACTGTTGCTCAGCTTTGTTTGAGGTTTCCTTTATATCGCAATTTTCCTAAAAAAATAAAAAATGAAAAAGAAAATAATCCTCTCTCTGTTTTTTGTTCTAGCTTGGCATATTTGATTCTGAAAAGCAAAAAACCAAACTTCTACATTGATCCCCTCGTTGCAGCATAACACACCTAACCTCGAAAACATTCACTTCCACAACATTTGTATTATTGACTCAGAAATACACATTTTCCCTCTCCAATTTCTCTTCTCTTCTCTCTCTTTCCCTCTCTTGTTCCGTTCTACATCGCTACATCTTCATAAACTTCTTTTAATAGGACAAACAATATTTGAAAAGTTTAGAATCCCAATGCCCATAAATGTTATTTGAAATTACATTAAGTTATTAATGAGAACTGAAAAGGTCAAAATTTGATATAACTTTTTACCTTTTCCAGAAAACTGATGGCCGAGAAACTGTGTTGATCACATCACAGTTTTTAAGTAAGGATATATTTGGAAATAAGAAATTTAGACATTCCAAACGAGAAAATAAGACCATGAGTAGAACTAGAAAGAGAATAATTAATCAAATATTTAGAATTTTAAAAATTTCAGAAATTCTACCGCTAATCTGCATTAAAGCATAATTAATAATACATCTTAATGGCAAACATTGCTCTCCAGCAATCCTATTTATGGTGTACATTACAGGCTTGTGAAAGCCTACAACAAGATTAAAGAGAGAAAAATTGACATAGGATGCAATCACAAGAGAACAAGACTCGTAGAAGAAGGGGAATTGAGAAAGAATACGAGAAAAGGGAGAAGAAATAGACACAAGGGAGATAAGTAGAAATTAGGAGAAATAGATATGTTTATATTCAATATTCAAGTCTAACAATTACAGTGCATAAGCTCCCTTCATATAGAAGAAACAACTAATAAAATACTAGAAACCTGTAAAATAAACCCTATTTACTTTTTCTAAAATATGTATATAATTTTATTTTTTGGGAAAAAACTAAACTAAAACTAAAGCAGTAAACAAAATTTTCTTGCCGGCTGGTTCTTCGGTTGTTGTTGCCTTCTCTTTAATGGTGTTGAAGGGCTGGTGTTGTGGACTTTAGTTGGTTTTGGAGGTGGTGGCGGATTGTGACAAGGGCGGTGGTTGCGGATGTATAGTAACCTGAACCTTAATTGGTCGGAGGAGAGCACCAAGCTCTAATACCAAATTGACGTAGGATAAAATCAAACAAGAATGAGACTTGTAGAAGAAGGGGAAAGTAGAGAGAAGAAGAGAAAGAGGAGAAGAAATAAACAGACAGGAGAGAAGCAGAAATTAGGAGAGGCAAATATATTTGTATTTAATATTCAAGCCTAAATATAATGGTGCATAATCTGCTTCCTTTATATGGGGTTTAAGCTATTCAAATTTAAATAAGAAAAAACTAATAAATACTACAAATTATATAAACTAAAGCCTAATTACTTTTCATAAAATAAGTATTTAAATCAGAAAGTCTTCATATAACGTATCTAATTGAATCTCCATCCAAAATACATTACAATACATAAATGTCTACTATGTAAACCAAAATCGATTTATGCATTTTAGGTTCAGACATCTTGTGCCCTGCCTTCATGTTTCTTTAGTCAGTGGTCACTAAAACTGGAATTGGAACAACCAGTACAACATACAAGGATTATATGAACTGTGTGAATGTGGGTGAAGAATCCAAGATATAGACCCAACTCAAGTGAGTCTGGTTGTGCTGCAACATGTAAGTGTTGCATGGGAATTTGTGATGCCTCCACGGTACATTAGTGTACGTCAATACGTGTAACACATAAGCCTTGAGTTGGAAGACTACGAATACTTATAGATGATTGCTTATTTAGTTCTGCTACTCGTTCTGGATAAATTCCATTCATATATGATGGTGTATCTCAATATAAGTTGAGTGCTAATAAGCATGTTTGCCTATGAATTCAGAAAACAGCCATAAATCTTTCATTGCAATAAGGCATCATAATATCAGCACATCTAAAGAATGCGCTAATAGAAAAAAACTGCACCCATCAGCAGTATCAAAAGTATGTTATATTCAACAAATATCAGGAGTGAATTTGGAAATTAAGGAACAACAAAATTACTAATTAATTATCTGGACAAATGGATGCAATGATATACGTATTTGATTCATGCATTTACTTTACATTAAGTGCCTTTGAAAAGAAAGAAAAAGGTGAAGCAACTAGATGTTAAAAAGTCTAAAGCAAGACTTGCAAGTTCATTTAAGGATTAAAAAATGAAACATAATTTCACACACAGAGAAAGTAATAACCTTGTTCAAGTAGTTCAATTGAGTGATTATACAACTAGCTGCAACCATGACAAACACCCACGTTTGGAAGCGGGCTACCTGGCTTGAGCCCTCTATTGTGAGCCTTATAGCAATACCTACTGCTTTAATGCTCATGACCTACCACAAACACTAAACATGTTATCCACCAAACCAGCAACAAGATTAGCACCTTTATCAATAAACTTTTTCGTTTGTGTTTCCCTTTTTATTGCCAGCAGACAATACATGCCTTTTAACACACACATATACATATATTCATGCATATGTACGTATGTATGCATGGAATGTATGCATAAATGCATTCGGGAGGATACCAAGGAAATCAGAATATTCATTTAGAGCTATTTAAAAGCAACAATAAAACCACAGTTTACAAAATTCCTTGGCCTTCTAGGTAGAAGATATTATGCAAGATTAAAAGAACTTTTTCGTTTACATTTAAAAGTGACAGAAACAAGTTTAGAAATATAATTTATCATAATTAGAGAGTTGAACCACCATGTGGTCCTTTCAGCAGGATGCAAAATATGGTGTACAAATCCTTTAGAAGATATTGAGATCAAATCAACAACTAGGTCTCATGCTGAGAGGCTCCTTAATTCTACTACTGCTCTCTTTAAGGGCTTTATAAAAAATAAAATAAAAAAATGAAGACACAATTTAACCCTAAGATGGAGGTATCTTTGTTGTTTTCACCTGACCAACACTTTCTAAACTACAAAGTCTACTGTTTGATAACGAGCCTTCTTTATCCCCTTTGCCAATAAGAGATGACTTTCTTCGTACACAAATATATTTACATGAAATTATCACAGGAAAAAGACGTACTTACCGTTAAGGATCCAATTATAGAACAAACGCCAATATAAACCATTATATTCTTCTGCCCATAGAGTGGTTCACAATACAACACTAGTACCAATACCACTGCCACTGCTGAGGCTGTATACAAAAGAAAAGCTGACCAAGAAAAGATAAAATATCACATGTTTCATTTCCATGCATATGACCCCAAGAGAAATAGGATTATAAAGCTATGTTCACCTGGCTGTAATGCTAATTCCCAGATTTCTTCCACGGAACTAAGACTATGTTCACCTGGTGCATGAAGCACAATTATGGTAGAATCCACTATACATAAAATGCATCCCAATATTCCTAACTTCTGCAATTTCTCTTTCAATAAGAGATGAGCTAAAATAGCACAGTCAGTTAAAGAAAGAGGATGTTAGCATTACTTAAGATAAGTTGTAGTGCATAAGACTCAGATATGAAAGGTGATCTCTTTTCTTATTTTAACACTGGCTCTTTTATTAAGAGGACAGATAAGGGAATGGAATGAGACTGCAATGTACATTTACCTGACAATTATACTTAATGCTCCAAGAGGTGTCACAAGAACGGCAGAAGCATAAATGTAGGCTACAAAGTTAGCAAATTCTCCTACAATCACAGCCAAATTTTGTAGTACTTCAGATTATCAGATGAAATAATTCTCAGAAATGTATAATTAAGGAATCACAAAAAAGCAAGACTTACTAGTTACCATGCCAATCCACCAAAGTGGCTCTAGCAAATACCCATATCCTCCTGAACCTTCATTTAATGAGAAGAAGAGAGTACAATTAGAAATAAAATCAAGATAAAGAATATAGATCATCAGCATGTCAACGACCATTGCATTTAAGCTTAATAAAACTATTGGTTTTATATTATTTGTGATTCAGTGATGTAAAATAAATTTGACTGTGCTTTATTTTGGTTTCCATGCAGTTACGTTATGCCCCTGTTTGACAACCATTTTTACAAAACTCTTTTTTTCTCGAAGTCATATTCTCACAATAAAATGTTCTTTACGTAAACCCAAAATTTTTCCTACTTTTTAACCACAGATTCTTCAAGAAATCACTATTCCGAAACTCATTTTTCCCCCCAAAAAAAAAAACTCATTTTAGTGTTGTCAAACAGGGGCCATATATGAGAAAATATGAACTAAACTAACAAATACTTCCATACTTTCATTTCCCTCATTTTCTTATGTTTCATTGGAAAAAACATCATTTGATATAGTTTTCACTCTGCCAAGATGCTACGTATCCCTTGAAAAGGTTTAGTTTTTCCAGCCTCCTTTACACTGCTGATAGACCCCATATTAAGTTCACATATACGAGAAAGAAGAAGGGAGAAGTGACGGGGCAAGGGAATTAATTCCGTGCTTGTTGTTAGTTGTTACTTTGCTGTTTGTTGTTATTTTTGAATCATTACTTTGATATTGTGAGTCGGGGTCATTTTGCTAACTTTAGTCAGGGAAATGGGGGAATAAATGTAAATTGGGGAAATTAGAATAGGGATTACGATATATTCTCAAGCATCTAGAGTCTGTAGGAGAGCTCTTAGGTCTCTATTCCGAAACTCATTTTTCCCCCAAAAAAAAAAAAACTCATTTTAGTGTTGTCAACATGGGAGCCTTATGATAACATCAAATTGCAGCTTCCAGAGTTCTACCTTGAGGACAATGTGGTTTTCGAAGAAGGGGGTAATGATAGACCCCCTATTAAGTTCACATATACGAGAAAGAAGAAGGGAGAAGTGACGCGGCACGGAAATTAATTATGTGCTTGTTGTTGGTTGTTACTTTGCTGTTTGTTGTTATTTTTGAGTCATTCCTTTGATATTGCGAGTCGGGGTCATTTGGTAACTTTAGTCAGGGGAAGGGGGGAATAAATGTAAATTGGGGAAATTAGAATAGGGATTAGGATATATTCTGAAGCATCTAGAGTCTGTAGGAGAGCTCTTGGGTCTCTCGAATTGCCCAGGAAAATTGTTCATTTCATTTCCACTTTCATTGAATAACAATTACATTTCTGAGTTTACATTCTTCTATTCTACAAGCAATTACTGATACACAGCTGAGTTACCGAAATTTCCTACGTGCTAGTGCTAATTCCAGCTCTATTGACATCCACAGATCCATTTCTTGGCATCAGTCCGTGGTTGAGCAGATTACCAGCAGGTGACGAGTTCTTCATTTCAGCAGCCAACTCGTTCAATTCATCAGGTACCCATCAACTGCCCTTATAACTCTGTGATAATTGACATACCAACTAAAAGCACGTGACATTTCACAATACAGTAGTCACTTACGAAGTAAGATGTAAGAAATCACTGTAAAGATATCCTCTTCATATTTCAGTCATCAATTAATTAATATGGTTCCCAATTCCATTACTTGTGCCTGCATATTATTTGTTAGCTGGAAACGTTTACATTTATTTAGGCAGAATTCAAGCCAAACAAAATCCACTGTTTTCTCTAATTCATTTGAGCATCCAACTTGCAGTGTAAAATAAAAATGAAATATTTTTAAAAAGAAATTACAGAAAATTCAAAAATCATAGCAGCTAGAAAAACAGTTCAAGCTTCAAAATTCACACAAGAAAAGAAATGAAAAAAATTTCAACAGAAAAAAACACTTACTGGCACGAGAGCCAGATGCACCGGCTCTCTGTAGACCCTTCTTCTTGATGATGAAACTGGATCCAATGAAAGCACTCGACCCGACCGACAGCCCGAACCCTATCAAATTATCTGTATACATGACCCGACTCGATCCAAACAATAGCAAATCCTCTAACTTTTGCTCCGATAGTAATTTATGATTGGTATCAAGGAAAATTTAATTATCATCTGCAGCTAAATTTATACTAAAATTCTTAAATCACACACAAAAAAAAATGCAAATATAATTGTCTCTGTGTACATTTAGGGAAAATCTGAAACCCTGGAGTTCAAGAATTTAGCGAAAATATATACATAAATCACGTATGTATAGGTTGCAGTATTTAAGTGGTTAAGCTTCACGCGGTATTGAGTGGGGCTGCTTAGGGTATTTGGAGTTGGAGTGAAATTCTTGTAAAGTACATTCTTCCCAACTGTATTTTAAGATCACCAATTGACTCTTTATATATATATGAGATAATTTTAAAAAGTCAACGTTTAAAATTACGTTTCAATAAACTCTTTAAATTATCATTTTAATTTAGAGAGTGTATTTGACTTTCCAAATTTAGAAAGCTCTATAATTAAATGCATTCAAAAAGTTTCAATTTTTAATGTAGAAAAGTAATAAAATAATCTAAAGAAAGCTAGTTAAAATAAAAGATAAAGAAAAATAAATATTTTTTAGGAGTAGTAAAATTAAATGTTAAATATGAAGTGTTTGTTGGAGTACTTCAAAATTTTAACTCTCCAAATTTATAAATGCTCTCCAAATGATAGAATATACTCTTTAAAAATAGAGAGTCTCTTGGAGTTGATCTAATAGTAACAAGAAGAATTTACAAAATGGCCTAGTTTTGATACTCTTGTAAAAATGGCCAAATTTGATACCAAATTGTCTATTATACCCAGTGTTCTAAATAGCGGGAAAAAGCGCCGCTATAGCGCGTAGCGTGGAGAAAACGCGATGCTTTTGTGATATGCGTGTAAAATAGCGGTCAACTTTTTTTGTTGACCGATTTAGCGAGATTTAGCGTGATTAGTCGGAACAAGCGAGATTAAGCGCGATTAAACCCGCTTTAGAGTTAATGGATCTCACCTAACAATAACATTCTAATAAGCCCAAACTTAGTAAACCCAACATCCCACTACACTTAAAACCTGGCCCATCACCTACAAAGTTCAAGAAGAGATCAATTTTACCCTCAACTTATCAATACCACGAAGACATTTTACTATTATGAATCTATGATATGTTATTATGAGATTATCAAAATTTGCTTGTCTAAAATTAGTTCCTCAATGAATTTAATTGTGCAAGACCTCAAGAAAATCCTATACTTAGTGTCCAATCCATTAACAGTATAATTAATGTTTAATAGTAAATGTGTATGTTTATTTTTATATAAAAAAATTATTTTTTAAATATAAAAATCTATTTATTATACTTAAAATAATATTAAAAGTACAAAACGCTTTATGACGCTTATTCTCCGCATTGACATGCTTTAGCTTATGATTCTTGATTCTCGACCTCGACGCTACGCAACGCTTTATGCTATTTAGAACACTGATTATACCTTAATGAAAATTGAAGTAATTTTTTTTTTTTTCAATTTGTCAAGAAATTTTGAGAAGATTGATACCTAATATGTTCATTTGATTTTATTATATATTAGGTATTGATCAAAAACTTGAGAAAAATGAAGAAAATAAAGTAGGAAGGTCATTAACACTAAAAAATAATTATATGATTCATAAGAAAATCATATAATTTCATTTCGAAAAATTTAATCTCGTCCAAGTTTGTAGTTTGTTAGGCTTTCCACAATTCTCATTTCTCGGTAAAATGTAATTTTTCCTTGAAATCTTTTTTTCTTTGTTGATAAGTGGTGTTTAATAGTTTTTATTCTTGACATTTCATGACGTTCTCGACATTTTTAAAGTTGTTATCGACATTTGGACCATATTTCTCTTGACACTCCATTTGTTTATAACGAGATTTTGTTCTAAACATGAGAAATCTCTACATTTCATAATATTCTTAAAATTTTAGGTGCACATTTCGACATTTATTAAATATTTTATTTACCCACTTATAGGGAGAAGTGAACATTTAATGTATGATTGACATGGTACTTTATTAAATAAGCAGTATATATTATATATCAAGTTATTATTGGTTAATACAATTCTTAATTATATAAATAATTTTGTCTTCATTGTGGAATTTAAAATTGTTAATGAAGGCATTTTGGTCTATATTATAGTAAAATGGACATTAAAAAAAATTTGGACATTTTTTGCAATTTCCTCTTTTAATACTGTTCACCCACCCTCACCCGACCTAACCTAACCTAACTTGACTTGACTCAATTCATCCCATACTACGCCCCTATTCTGTAGAAATCAAAATTAGAATTTTAGTAATTTCTAATAAAAGTTGATAAAATGTGTTTTTAAAAAATTGGGGGACCCATAAAATATGTTGTTGAAATTAAATGTTGACTTTGACTTAAATTAAAATTTAGATTTTAATCGGTACCAAATAGAGGCTACTTATTTCTTGCTGTAAAATAAGGGATTTTAATTTAAAATAAGAGTAGAGTTATTTGTACATCAATGTATAATACATGATAGTGTACAGATAGATGACATGAAAGAGAAAAAAAAAATATTTTAATAAGAATTTCTTTGCTTTCATTATCTTTTTTCTTCTCTCTCTTCCATATTATTTATCTGTATACAATTATGTAAATAGTGATGTAAAAGTAACATTACTCTTAAAATAATAATTTATGGAGAAATGTTTTACAAATTTCATGACGCATTGGCATTGTGTATTAACGAATGTTGTTGGGTTATTTATTATTCTATTGTACGTACTACGTATACATCCGAACTTATATATTTGTTTACCAACCGATGATGTTGTTGATCAAAATCTCATCAACCAAATACGAAAAAAAAAACTTTTTCACTTTCTTTTTTTATTATGTAGTGATGTACAACAAACAATTTCCTTTATTATTAGAGGCACTATTCATTTCCATTTTTTTGGAGGATGGACGACCACTTTTGTTCTCATGAACTGGGGGCAGGAGATCAATTTCAGTTGTCTGAATATTTCATGGGAAAGAGTGATGATGATTTAGGTGTGATTGTATTTTTGAAAATTTGTTGACGAAATGTCGGAAGTGGATGGTCTTTACGTTTAAAGATGAAAAATGATGGTTTAATGTTTTCGTGTATAATGTAGCGTTTGAAGCAAATTTCGAGTGTGAATACAAATTTTGAGTCTCCAATGCAAACTTCAAGCTCGTGTAAATTTCGAGTTTATAGTGCAAATTTCATGATTGATCTGCAAATTTCGATTTTTCTGTGAAAGCTACAAGTTTGTGGTGGTCATTTCAAGTCCGCTTTCCAAAATTTGAAGTTCATTTTGCAAATCTTGAGTTTCGAGCTTTTTGTGCAAACTCTAAGTCTGCAAGCACATTTCGAGTTTGTTTTGTAAATATGAAGCATTCTTAGCAAACGCTAAGTTTGTGCCAAAAATCATGAGTTTCCTCGTGAAATGTCTAGTTTGGTTCATGTCGAGATTAGAAATATTGATTGAATTTGAGTTTTGTAATTTTGAAGTGTGAATGCAAAATTTCGAGTATGTAATCCAAACTTCAAGTCAGCATTGCAACCTTCAAGCTTGCCATGCAAATCTCGATGTTACAACTTGGATCACTTGGATGTGATTTGCAAATTTCGTGTTTTCTCAAAACTCTGAGCTTTCTGTGCAAACTACAAGTTTGAAGTACACATTTCGAGTTTGCTTTATAAATTTTGAGTTTGTTGTGCAAACTTAGACCTTTCCATACAAACTTCGAATATGAAATGTACATTTAGAGTTTGCTTTGCAACCAACGAGTTTCCTATGCAAGTGTCGAGATTGTGCCAGATAATCACGAGTTTCCTCGTAAAATGCCCAGCGCTTTTGTTACACGTCAAGAAGAGAAATGATGGTTGAATTTTAATGTGTAATTTGGGGAGTGAGCGTGAAATTTCGTATATGAAATCCAAATTTCGAGTTTGCAGTTCAAATTTCGAGCATGAACGGACTTAGTCTTAGAATTTAGAACAATGCTTATATGTCTACTATTGTTCAGTTAAATGCCGTTGTTTGAGCTCCATTATTTGAAAAAAAAAAATGATTTTGGAATAATATTTTTTGGAGATTGTGTGGTTAAAAAGTGGGGAGAATTTTTAGGTTTATGTGTACTATTATTATATTGATAGAATGTCGCCCAAGGAGCTGAAAATAGGTCATGACCTCCAGCCACCAGTGAGGGATCAAATTATCTGTTTCCTCCAGGAAAACCTCGATGTATTTGCCTGGGAACATGCGGACATGAAGGGAATCAGCCCTAAAATCATGTGCCACAAGTTAGGAGTTGATCCCTCAGCAGCACGGCCCAAAACAGCAAAGAAGAGAGCCCCTTAAACCCAGAACGATATGAAGCCCTCAACAAGGAAGTACAAAAGCTGCTCGAGAACGGATTCATTCGTGAGGCAAAATATATCCAAAATGGATCGCCAACCCAGTCTGTACTAGTGAAAAAGAGCAATGGAGATTGGGGTATATGCATAGATTTCACCGACCTGAATAAAGCATGCCCTAAAGACGGATTCCCTTTGCCAAGAATCGATCAAATGGTGGACGCCACTGCTGGGCACGATTTGCTTAGCTTCATGGACGCATATTCAGGCTACAATCAGATTCCCATGCATGAACCGGACCAAGAACACACGGCATTCGTCACCGACAGAGGTCTGTACTGCTATAAAGTTATTATGCCGTTTGGGCTCAAGAATGCAGGAGCGACCTACCAACGTCTGGTCAACTCCATGTTTGCCAAACAATTGGGAAAAACCATGGAGGTCTACGTGGATGACATGTTGGTTAAGAGTGCAGAGGCTTGGGAACATCGGCAACATCTCGCCGAAATGTTTGAATCCTAAGAACATACGGGATGAAGCTAAACCCCCGTAAATGCGCATTTGGAGTAAGCTCAGGGAAATTTTTGGGATACCTGGTAAACCGCAGAGGAATTGAAGCTAACCCAGATAAGATAAGGGCCATCATTGAGATGCGTCCTCCATCCAGACCTAAGGAAGTTCAAAGCTTAACAGGACGGATAGCCGCCCTCAGCAGATTCATGTCGAAAATCAACAGACAAGTGTAAGCCCTTCTTTGACGTGCTGAGAGGAGGAAAGAAGTTTGAATGGACGCCGGAATGTCAGGTCGCTTTCAAACAACTAAAATCACACCTATCACAACCACCCGTGCTGTCCAAACCTAGAGAAGGAGAAACACTCATGCTATACTTGGCAGTCTCGGAGCATGCCGTCAGCGCGGTGTTGGCCAGGGAGGAGGAGGACGGAGTACAGCACCCAGTTTACTATGTTTCTAAGGCCCTGCACGATGCCGAAGTTCGCTACTCCCCACTGGAAGTTGGCCTATGCTGTGATAATTGCTGCTCGGAAACTGAGGCCATACTTCTTGGAACATTCCATTGAGATCCTGACGAATCAACCTTTGAGGCAGTACCGGGTACTGCAGAAACCGGATACTTCAGGGAGATTGGTAAAATGGTCAATTGAGCTCGGCCAGTTCGATGTAAGGTACAAACCACGCACCTCAATAAAATCTCAAGCGCTAGCCGATTTCATTCTTGAGTTCAGCTCAGACCCTATGGGACAATCACCTCCCCATGCCCCTTGGAAACTGTTCGTTGACGGATCCTCCACGGATGAAAGAGCAGGAGCTGGGATAGTTCTAATAAGCCCAAACCAACAACTGTTCTGCGAAGCGTTACCTTTCGACTTCAGCGCTTCTAACAACGAAGCTGAGTACGAGGCCCTGATAGCCGGCCTCCGGATGGCAAGCGAAATGAAAATTGATTGGCTGATGGCGTACAGTGACTCCCAACTGATAGTAAACCAAGTCAACGAAACCTATCAAGCCAAAGAGGAAAGAATGGGCAAATATCTCCAGATCGTCAGAGCGAACTCCAGAAGTTTAAAGATGTCCGATCAGACAGGTCCCACGAACTCAGAACGGGCACGCTGATGCACTAGCTCGGTTGGCAACCAGTGAAGGAATTGAAAGGTTTGATAGCATACCTGTTGGGAGAATCCACCGCCCTGCGATTGAAGAAGCTGAAAATCCACATGGCGACGGAGCCCAGACACACTCATGGATGGAAGAACTCGTTACGTACCTCCAAACGGGTATACATGCCCAGAGGATCCCACCTTGGCAAGGAAGCTGAGGGTAAGGTCAGCAAGGTACACGTTGATCGACGGCATCTTATATAAGCGAGGATATGCTGCGCCACTGTTGAGGTGCCTGGATGAAGAAGAAGCCCTTCGCGCTATGAAAGAAATACACGAGGGGATATGCGGAAATCACGCAGGAGGACGGTCATTGTCACACAAAATCATGCGCCAAGGATACTTCTGGCCGACCATGAAAAAGGATACGCTGGAATTCACCATGAAGTGCGCACAGATGCCAACGGTTCGCACCTAACATCAAACTCCCCCCTGGAGAACTGAACTATGTAATGGCACCTTGGCCTTTCGCAAAATGGGGGGTCGATCTTATCGGTCCCATGCCTACGGGAAAAGGGGGGGACGAAGTTTGCAATTGTGGCTGTTGACTATTTCACCAAGTGGGCTGAGGCTGAACCTATGGCGAAAATCACCGAGCACAAAACCACTGAGTTCATATGGAAGTCAATCATATGCAGGTTTGGAATACCTCACTCCATAGTGACGGATAACGGAAAACAGTTCGACAACACTCGCTTTGCAAGTTTTCTGCGAGGAATTGGGAATACAGAAACATTTCTCCACGCCAAATCACCCCCAGGCTAACGGACAAGTTGAGGCCATCAATAAGATTATCAAGCATACGTTGAAAACAAAGCTCGACACTCTTAAGGGAGGATGGGCAGAAGAACTCCCCAGCGTATGGTCTTATCGCACTACTGCTAGAAGCAGCACCGGAGAAACCCCCTTCTCCCTAGCCTTCGGGGTAGAGGCCGTAATTCATCTTGAGATTGAAATCCCATCTATCAGAACTCTGACGTATCAAGAAGACAAAAACGAGCAAACGCTACGAGAGGAGTTGGATTTAATAGAAGAAAAAAGGAATGATGCCGAAGCGAGGAATGCGGTATACAAACAGCGCAACGCGAGGTACTACAACCAGAAGGTGAAGAAACGAGAATTCGAGGTTGGCAACCTTGTCCTAAGGAAGGTCTTCCTGGCAACGAGAGAACTAAATGCTGGATCTTTAGGACCAAACTGGGAGGGCCCTTACCGGGTAAGCAAGATACTGCTTAAAGGGGCCTACGAACTGGAAGATATGGACGGCAGGACTCTACCGCACCCATGGAACGCAGAACACCTCAAAAAGTATTATCAATAGGTCGCTGTAACACGCTATCTCTATGAATAAAAGCATGGTTATCAGAATGACTCTGCAAGAAGTGCGGCGTCCGCGCCGGGTGCTGCAACACTTAGCAAGATTCCTAAGCCCTACTCATGAAGTGGGCAGAATCTCCTGTAAGCCCTACTCATGAAGTAGGCCGAGCTAATGTTGCAAGTGCTGCAACACTTAGCAAGATTCCTAAGCCCTACTCATGAAGTGGGCAGAATCTCATGTAAGCCCTACTCATGAAGTAGGCCGAGCTAATGTTGCAAGTGCTGCAACACTTAGCAAGATTCCTAAGCCCTACTCATGAAGTGGGCAGAATCTCCTGTAAGCCCTACTCATGAAGTAGGCCGAGCTAATGTTGCAAGTGCTGCAACACTTAGCAAGATTCCTAAGCCCTACTCATGAAGTGGGCAGAATCTCCTGTAAGCCCTACTCATGAAGTAGGCCGAGCTAATGTTGCAAGTGCTGCAACACTTAGCAAGATTCCTAAGCCCTACTCATGAAGTGGGCAGAATCTCCTGTAAGCCCTACTCATGAAGTAGGCCGAGCTAATGTTGCAAGTGCTGCAACACTTAGCAAGATTCCTAGCCCTACTCATGAAGTGGGCAGAATCTCCTGTAAGCCCTACTCATGAAGTAGGCCGAGCTAATGTTGCAAGTGCTGCAACACTTAGCAAGATTCCTAGCCCTACTCATGAAGTGGGCAGAATCTCCTGTAAGCCCTACTCATGAAGTAGGCCGAGCTAATGTTGCAAGTGCTGCAACACTTAGCTTAAAATGTACGAGAAATTCCTACAAAAATCCCTATACAAACCTCAAACGACTTCTACCGCAAATAGGCGAAAGGCGAAAAGTTCTATCAACTAGTTCGTTTGAGAGTTGCGAATTCAAATTATGAAAAAGCAAAAGTAAGACATTAAACAAAATGTTTTCATTCATAAAATAAAAGGGTACAAGAGTTGAAGAACATAAAGAACTACCTAAAGCTAAGAACTAGGGGGATGGGGAGAAGGATCATCAGCCACAGACGGCTGAGCCTCAACTTGTCCGGCCTCGGAGGCCTTCAGCATTCGCTCCAGCTCCTTCTCCTGCTCCTCCTGAGCCTCTACCAAAAACGCGGTATCCCAGTCCGGCCTCTGCTGATTGACGAACTTGACGATCTCACCCATAGCCAGGGAATACGCCTCTTGAGCGATGGCGTCAAAAGCAGGGGAGGCCCTCCATTCCTCCACGGCTTTGGAGACCTTCAGATCGGTCTCAGCCTTCAAAGCCACGGCCTGAGCTACCGCCTCGTCAGCACGTTTTTTCTCTAGCTCGGCCCGGGTATTTGCTTTTTCGCCCCAGAGGTGCAGCGCCTTGTTTTCGTCAAGCAGTTTGTGCTCCTTGGTCAGGCAAGCATCAAGCTCTTCCCCCATCTTGTTTAGACAATCCTCATACTTTCGCTTCTCTTCGGCAAAAGCCGACCTTTCCGCTTCAACTTCAGTAAAAAGCTTGTCTGCTTTAGCTTTGAACTCCAGCACGGAATCAAGTTCGGCCTTGACCTGAAAGGCACGAAGGTAACATTGAGATACACAAAAAGTTACTGATCAAAGAACGGTGTGTCGAGGAAAAGCTCTTTACCTTGTCCACCACTGAAGACATGTGAAAAACGGCCCTATGACAGTGGAGTTGAGCTGTCAGAACATTCTCACCAACAGGCATTTCAGCCAGAAACTGCTGCTCTTTGTCAGTCCAGCTCCGTGTCATGAGGACGGCAGATTCTCGAAGGGGTGAAGGTAAAGCAGCGACTGACTCCCTTGCTGGGGAAGGAGCCCTGAGAAAGTCCAGAAGAATTTCAGGTCGGCGTCCGACCAGGCTTTCGACGCCCGACCTCTGAAGGTCCGGACACCTCTCCTGAGACTTGGAGGAAGAAGCTCTGGCAGCCGCTGGTGTAGTCACAGGGACTGGGGAACCCGGCAGTCCGGTGGCAACAGAGAGGTCAGCAGAACGGCGTCTCTGCAAAGGCTGCTCGTCCTCAGGGTCCGTTTCTGGGCTTCGAGGTCGGCCTTTCTCGATAACAGCCACTTCCTCCCTCTTTCTTTTTGCGGCTTCAGCCGCCTTAGCAGCCTTGGCAGCGCGGAAGTTCAACATTTCTGGTTCTTGACCTGAGACATGAAGCAAAAGAAGTGAGGAACAGCTCAAACAACTCATAAGCAGGCAGGGGTAACCAGAATTAGTAAACCCTTACGAGAAGGGGAAGATGCTGAAGTCTGTCGCCTACTAACAGCCGAGCTCGGGGGCACAGCTCGGAGTAGACCTGCGGTGAAGAGGTTGTCGTTTGTAATCACGAACTTGCAGGACCGTTCCCTGTGAGACAAAGCTCGAATAGCGTCAGCCCGCTTCTTGATTGCCGAACTCAAGTGACAAGGTCGATAAACTGCAAAATGCAAATACAGCAAGGAGTTAGCCCCTTCAATCGACAATAGAACTGGAAGATGGCATTGAGCACTCTCACTTACAAAGGGGGTGATAGAGTGTAGGGACTACATCCTCCCTATCCACCTCATCAGGGTGGAATTGCCAATCTCCCAAGACATAAAAAAACTCCTCTTTCCACCCCTTAATCGAAGAAGGAGTATCTAATACCAACGAGCCCCCCGTCCTAGGTCTGGCACTAGTATACCACCAGCCCGTATTTTTTCCATCCTCCTTAAAGGTAAAAAGGGAATTGAATGTGGCGACGTCTATCTCAGGATGACCTAACTGTTTCCACAAGATTAAGGTGGCTACGAGGGTTCTCCACCCATTAGGGCACAACTGAGTAGGGGCTATTCCCCAGGAGGCAAGGAATGACCTTATGATCTTGGGGAATGGAAGCCTGAGGCCGGCACTGAGAATAGCACCGTTTAAAGCTACGCATCCTAAAGGAGGACTGTCAGCCCGGTCGGAGGAAGAGGGTACTACTAACTCTACAGTCGGAGGAATGCTATATTTGGCCCTAATAGCGGCAAGGGATCCTCCAGATATAACCGACTTAAGGGAGCTAGCCCCCCAGGTGTCTCCCCTACTACTGCTTTCGTCTTGCTTCCTCTCCTCCCTCAATTTTCGCCTGTGCTCCATACTCCTAGGTGAGTTTGACAATGGGTTTGGGGGAGAAGGTTGGGGGAAAAACGAAGCTAGAGGAACGGGCGTGAAAATTTCCTGACAGTCGGAACTAGCGGTGGAAGGACTATACGGCTGAGTAGACGAAGAAGGTGCAAGATCTTCCTGTTGGTTCCCCCAGGAGTGCACTCGAGATTCGTCCGAGCTCATACAAGCAAGTTGAAGAGAAAATAATGCGTAAAAGAAAAAGGTGTTCCGAAATTGTAGGAGAGTACCTGGATAGTTATCTCGTTTGGGAGTATAGGGAAAAGAAAGGAATGCCGAAAAGTTATGAATTTTGGAATAAGGAAGATCGAAATTCAAAAGGCTAAAGGAAGATGAAGGGGAACGTTTTGGAAATGCAAAAGGCGGGATATGAACCGGCAAGGATGGCAATAAATATAAACGGCTGTCAATCAATGCCTAAAAAGAGGTGAAGACGTCCAGCCACCCTTTGGGTGACACGTGCATCTGGCGGCTGTAGGAGTAATTATTACGCGAGTTGGAACTTGTGCCATGTCATTCCAGCAAGGTCAGATTCTCATTTGAAATTAGACCTGGGGGGTAACTGTTGACACCGACCTCCGAGGTCGTTGAGCTCGGACTGTCGTATCCCAATGAGGGTAAGGACTTGGGAGTTCGGCCATGTGAGGTCAGGTCGGCAGGAGCGTAGCTTCTTCGACAAGCCATTGTAGTCTTTCAAGACGCTACAGTGGCTAATGATTATGAATCACTGACAAGATCTCTGAGTACCAAACCAGAGACATACACGTGGAAAGGTCTTGTGTCAGCGCCTACTTATTCCTCCAATCAGAAGTCTTAGCTTGTTTTAATAAGCAACACATTTACTACCAGGGTCAGCAAGTCCCATCATCCTCAGTCAACAGTACAACATTGAGCTCGGGCACCAATCCCGTTAGGACAACACACAATTTAGCTCAGCTCGGCCTCTGAGTTGACAAGACAGGAGGATTAGACGTTATTGTCTTCCTACTATAAAAGGCCCAGAATACAAAGAATAAGGGGGGCAGACAGGAAATCTAAAGGAATATACTAAGGAGAGAATCCCGAAAAATCCCCTTGAAGATCCCATATAGTTGTAAAAAGGAGCGATTGTTTGAGGAACGATCTTGTATTCTTCCTTATTGTAACTTTTAGACTACTGTCTGCATTCTAAGTTGGCTTTAACCTTGTCAATACAATTTTGAACGTCAACATACTTAAAATAATATTAAAAGTACAAAACGCTTTATGACGCTTATTCTCCGCATTGACATGCTTTAGCTTATGATTCTTGATTCTCGACCTCGACGCTACGCAACGCTTTATGCTATTTAGAACACTGATTATACCTTAATGAAAATTGAAGTAATTTTTTTTTTTTTCAATTTGTCAAGAAATTTTGAGAAGATTGATACCTAATATGTTCATTTGATTTTATTATATATTAGGTATTGATCAAAAACTTGAGAAAAATGAAGAAAATAAAGTAGGAAGGTCATTAACACTAAAAAATAATTATATGATTCATAAGAAAATCATATAATTTCATTTCGAAAAATTTAATCTCGTCCAAGTTTGTAGTTTGTTAGGCTTTCCACAATTCTCATTTCTCGGTAAAATGTAATTTTTCCTTGAAATCTTTTTTTCTTTGTTGATAAGTGGTGTTTAATAGTTTTTATTCTTGACATTTCTTGACGTTCTCGACATTTTTAAAGTTGTTATCGACATTTGGACCATATTTCTCTTGACACTCCATTTGTTTATAACGAGATTTTGTTCTAAACATGAGAAATCTCTACATTTCATAATATTCTTAAAATTTTAGGTGCACATTTCGACATTTATTAAATATTTTATTTACCCACTTATAGGGAGAAGTGAACATTTAATGTATGATTGACATGGTACTTTATTAAATAAGCAGTATATATTATATATCAAGTTATTATTGGTTAATACAATTCTTAATTATATAAATAATTTTGTCTTCATTGTGGAATTTAAAATTGTTAATGAAGGCATTTTGGTCTATATTATAGTAAAATGGACATTAAAAAAAATTTGGACATTTTTTGCAATTTCCTCTTTTAATACTGTTCACCCACCCTCACCCGACCTAACCTAACCTAACTTGACTTGACTCAATTCATCCCATACTACGCCCCTATTCTGTAGAAATCAAAATTAGAATTTTAGTAATTTCTAATAAAAGTTGATAAAATGTGTTTTTAAAAAATTGGGGGACCCATAAAATATGTTGTTGAAATTAAATGTTGACTTTGACTTAAATTAAAATTTAGATTTTAATCGGTACCAAATAGAGGCTACTTATTTCTTGCTGTAAAATAAGGGATTTTAATTTAAAATAAGAGTAGAGTTATTTGTACATCAATGTATAATACATGATAGTGTACAGATAGATGACATGAAAGAGAAAAAAAAAATATTTTAATAAGAATTTCTTTGCTTTCATTATCTTTTTTCTTCTCTCTCTTCCATATTATTTATCTGTATACAATTATGTAAATAGTGATGTAAAAGTAACATTACTCTTAAAATAATAATTTATGGAGAAATGTTTTACAAATTTCATGACGCATTGGCATTGTGTATTAACGAATGTTGTTGGGTTATTTATTATTCTATTGTACGTACTACGTATACATCCGAACTTATATATTTGTTTACCAACCGATGATGTGGTTGATCAAAATCTCATCAACCAAATACGAAAAAAAAAAACTTTTTCACTTTCTTTTTTTATTATGTAGTGATGTACAACAAACAATTTCCTTTATTATTAGAGGCACTATTCATTTCCATTTTTTTGGAGGATGGACGACCACTTTTGTTCTCATGAACTGGGGGCAGGAGATCAATTTCAGTTGTCTGAATATTTCATGGGAAAGAGTGATGATGATTTAGGTGTGATTGTATTTTTGAAAATTTGTTGACGAAATGTCGGAAGTGGATGGTCTTTACGTTTAAAGATGAAAAATGATGGTTTAATGTTTTCGTGTATAATGTAGCGTTTGAAGCAAATTTCGAGTGTGAATACAAATTTTGAGTCTCCAATGCAAACTTCAAGCTCGTGTAAATTTCGAGTTTATAGTGCAAATTTCATGATTGATCTGCAAATTTCGATTTTTCTGTGAAAGCTACAAGTTTGTGGTGGTCATTTCAAGTCCGCTTTCCAAAATTTGAAGTTCATTTTGCAAATCTTGAGTTTCGAGCTTTTTGTGCAAACTCTAAGTCTGCAAGCACATTTCGAGTTTGTTTTGTAAATATGAAGCATTCTTAGCAAACGCTAAGTTTGTGCCAAAAATCATGAGTTTCCTCGTGAAATGTCTAGTTTGGTTCATGTCGAGATTAGAAATATTGATTGAATTTGAGTTTTGTAATTTTGAAGTGTGAATGCAAAATTTCGAGTATGTAATCCAAACTTCAAGTCAGCATTGCAACCTTCAAGCTTGCCATGCAAATCTCGATGTTACAACTTGGATCACTTGGATGTGATTTGCAAATTTCGTGTTTTCTCAAAACTCTGAGCTTTCTGTGCAAACTACAAGTTTGAAGTACACATTTCGAGTTTGCTTTATAAATTTTGAGTTTGTTGTGCAAACTTAGACCTTTCCATACAAACTTCGAATATGAAATGTACATTTAGAGTTTGCTTTGCAACCAACGAGTTTCCTATGCAAGTGTCGAGATTGTGCCAGATAATCACGAGTTTCCTCGTAAAATGCCCAGCGCTTTTGTTACACGTCAAGAAGAGAAATGATGGTTGAATTTTAATGTGTAATTTGGGGAGTGAGCGTGAAATTTCGTATATGAAATCCAAATTTCGAGTTTGCAGTTCAAATTTCGAGCATGAACGGACTTAGTCTTAGAATTTAGAACAATGCTTATATGTCTACTATTGTTCAGTTAAATGCCGTTGTTTGAGCTCCATTATTTGAAAAAAAAAAATGATTTTGGAATAATATTTTTTGGAGATTGTGTGGTTAAAAAGTGGGGAGAATTTTTAGGTTTATGTGTACTATTATTATATTGATAGAATGTGTGGTTGATAAAATGAGGGAAAAATAAATTAAAATTTAATAGAGGTCAAACATGGGTTATATATTATGAGCATGTTTGAGCCACGTTAAAATGTTAATAATGTATTTTGGAATAATATATTGATAGAGAATGTATGGTTAAAAATTAAGGAAAAAATTTGGATCTGCGTGTAATATTATTCTATTAGAAGTTGTTTGAGCCCCTTTTTTTTGTGTAGAATGCATTTTGAAAGAGTAGATTGTGGTTAAAAATATAAGAAAATTTTTTGGGTTGTGTGTAATATTACTTTATTGAAAAATGTGGAGTTGAGAAAAAAAGAAGAGAAAAATATATTTTGACACAAATGTGGATCAAACAAGATTTAAAGAATGTGTGATTCAAAAGAAGAGAAAAAAAATGTATTTCGGAAAAAAAATGAAAATGTTATGTACTCATGAAGTACAATATGCAGCTTGCCTATGAGCATAATATGACCTTAAAATTTTCTCCCAGACCGATCTAGTGTGAAAATTTTGAAGCTCGGCTCAAACCCCCAAGACATGGTTCATGCAAGGTTGGCCAGGCCACTGGGCCAGATTCACACCTCTACGAGCCACGCAAAAGTGAATAACTCAACTTTTAAGAGAATAATCAAACATCTTCTTACACAGACTTCTGTCAAATAAATTGACAGAATTATTGCAACTTATATATATATATATAAGAAAGAAAAGACATAATAATCCATATATGTATCATATACTCTAAATTCTAACCAAGTGAATTAATTATAAGTTTGAAATCCTCAAAACTTATAACCCCATCACCATCTCCATCCATGCTTGCTATAATATCTTGACATTCCTCTTGTGAAAGATCTGTTCCAATATTCCCAATAACTTCATAGAGGTCCTCTCCTGTCACTAAATCTTCTCCTTGAAATTCCAATTCTTCAAAAGCCCTTTTAAGAATATCTTTTAGACCACCTAGTCCCAAATCCTTAGTATTCATGTCAAGAAACTCAGAAATGCTCAAGAGTCCATCTCTGCCGGTGTTTGCTTCTTGCATCAGCGTATTGATTTCTTGTTCACTTGGGTTGTATCCAAGTGATCCCATTAGTCCCCCGAGCTCTTGAGCGTTGATCGATCCGTCATTGTCTGAGTCGAATGAGCGAAAGGCCTCGACCAGGCTCAAGACATGGCTCAGTGTCTCAATTTCAGCAGAGAGAGAGCTTAATTGAGCCATGGGAAGTACAGATTATTTTTAGAGTTGGTTTTTGTATGTGAGAATTTCTCAAGAGTTATTTGGAGTGAAATAGATGCTGGTCATTTTCAAGTTGTTCTTGGTGTTTTAATAATGTTGAAGCATAGATTCTTATCTTCGTGGATATACTCTTCTGGTATAATTGGTACAATATATTGGATACAGTAACATAAAGAAGAAACCACTTATTTTGCAACTTTATTATAGATTATTTTGTTAATGGATAAAATCCCACAACGTATAGAGATGAGGTTGACTTTTAAAGATGAAATCCTAAATTTTAATATGATATCAGAGCTCATTAAACTCCAACGAATAATTTGATCAGATTAAAACTTCAAAAAAAAAAAAAAAAAGGTACACGAATTTCAAGATTATTTTACTCAAATGAGCGGAGGCATGTTAACGGACAAAAGCACACATTTAATAAATTAATAATCCCAACTGTGGTGAATATATTCCCACTGAAGAATTCTAACTACTTGCTTTTGAATTATTCCACAATCCATATTCCTCAATGCCAGATGGTCTTTTTATGCGAATTGCACAACCACCATGCCAAGACAAAGGAACATGTTATAAAAGATATCGGACAGCTCGGTACTAGAAAAGTCCAGGTCAGATCAACATGGACTGTTCATTGGACCAACCCCGGTCGAGAATAGGCCGTGTTGGGCCAAAAGATGAGCCATATCGGTTCACCTTGAAAGCAAGTCGATATAACCCGGTTTACAAAGGTCTGCATACAATTGAATGTTTTGGCACTAAGTAATTCAAGAAATGAACGAATACAAATTTTGAGGTCATTTATCAGAACAATGCTTCAATATATAGAAACATTCAAACCCAAACACCATAATCTACCCTTAAATTTCAAAGCCTAACGCTGCAGGCGAGAATTCACAAGATTTCAAATTAACCATGCTCAGTATATGGCTGTAGTCAAATAATTCCAAACCGAGGTCATTCCGGTTTCCAATGGACCGTATATGTACATGAAATCAATACAACAGTGGAAATCAAATGATTCTTCATACTTGCCGATACTCGGGATTGAATGCAAGAGATTCCCAGTATATCAGCTCCTTCATCTGTTCTTCGGTTAAAGCGCGCTGCTCGAAATCAAAGCTGAACGGAGTCTGGCAAATAGGCTCATCACTGTCGTCGTGAAGCGAGTTTAGGTAAGGATGTGCCAGTGCATCTTCAACTGAAAACCAGCAAAGATTTACACGATTATCAAAATTGATCAAGGAAATGTAACCTCTATGATAGAATGGTATTAGGAACAGAAAGTTTGAATATAACTAAGTACATTTGTTTTAAGATAAGTAGGTTAGTAAGTTAATAGCTACTTTTATAACAAATTTCTTTTCTTACTTAAAAGAACTAAAAGAAATAAATTATTCAAACATGCTTGGAAACAAAAGTTCCTTAAAAATAACATGGAGCTGTTGAATAATATGATAATCAATACCATGAACCCAGGCCATGGCAAAAGGCATGCCCTGATTGTTCCTGAAATCAAGAGAGCAGCTATAAAACTGAAAGTTATTGAGGTTATATCATGTGGCAGCCTCCTAGCCTACTTCATATGAGTGAGCTGAAATTCTGCAATTAGTCTTGTCCACCATCAGACTGAGGTGGGATGCAGTGGCCGAAGACTCTGGTGCCAAATCAGAGTTGGTATGAGGTTTACTGAGCCTGGATTTTGCAGATTTCAGCTTCCATTTACATGAACGTGACTATGACACTATCGTGCAAGATTTGACATCAACAAAAGTCATAGCTCGAGCCTTTATATTCCAATAGAATTGAACTCATCTTTCTAATTTGATACAGTTTTTAAATAATGAGATGGAATTCTCTTACAACCATATGAAAATTCTAGGAAAAGAAATTCAATTCTAGCCATTAAGTGTCATGGGTTCGCAGACAAGTGACTTGGAAAATAAATTTCAAGAATATTACATTATGACGTAACTGGTTGGCGCCTCAACCTGATATACAGCAGATTTAGTATTACCACTATAAAAACACATCAGATACATGTTCACATTTGAAAGTAACTGGATGCAGATGTGGTCAATTTGTAAGAAATGTCTGCATGTGCCTCAAAATCACTTTTCTATTTACTTGGATTTCCTTAACTTACAATTTAAGCTGGTCAAATTTTAATTGGACCCACTACCCCACTTATCCACTACTCATTTCTACCAATTTATAATTTAAGCAACTAATAAACAATCCCAAAAAAGCTTATTAGTAAGTTAAGACTTACTTTCCTAAAAAGCAAGTTCGGTTAGTAAAAAAAAACTTGCAAAATCACACATGCCAAAAATAAGCAACATAGAAGAGAAATTCCTCACCTGTAATTCTTTTTCTAGGATCAAATGTTAACATCTTCTCAATCAGATCAATAGCAAGAGGGTGCACTTGCGGAAACTTTTCAGTGAATCTTTGTTGGGGATGCAGAGGAAGATTCTGGATGTATCTTTTTGCATTTTCATTCAAAAACTCCAACTCAGCCTCAGATGGAGTGCCTATCAGCTGCAAGGCAAGGAAGCTTAAAGGAACCACTAAATTGCACCATGTACTGTGTTTTAGAGA
This sequence comes from Fraxinus excelsior, assembly GCA_019097785.1. Lineage (NCBI taxonomy): Eukaryota > Viridiplantae > Streptophyta > Magnoliopsida > Lamiales > Oleaceae > Fraxinus > Fraxinus excelsior. The sequence goes on from CM032642.1 coordinate 1,607,619, forward strand.
TTCAAGAATGGTAATCTTATTTGAATATATTTTAATTTTTATATATCATGTGGATACACCAAAGTGATACATTGAATATTTTCAAAAATGAAGATTTTAATCCTAAAAGTATTGCAGTAAGTGCGAATTTGAATATTACCTTACAAAGTTGTTAAAGATTGAAAGAGAAATAGGAATCAACATTCACAAGGGTATAATAACAAATATAAAGCAAATATACGCGAATTGAAAAAGTGTACACGAAGTGAAATTCTATCCTCAAGCAAGTCCCACGTTACATGAACAGAAAATCTAATTCAGATGTTGATGTTCAAAATCTCAATCTTGCAACTAAAATCTAAGAAGCACGGATACGGATACGGATACGATACAAATACGCCGATACGTGTTATAAAATTCAACATAAAAAAATTAATACAGAAGCATGATAATATAAATAAAACAAGATATTAAAGTACTTTATTCATTTAATTGTCGAAACTTCATTTTCTTCAACATCATCAAATCAATTTCTGCATTATAATTAAAAATAACATTCTCCAACTCTTGACTTATCTAATGATAGATTAGCAACCTCAAGCAGTCCATTATCTTTAAGAGTATTAAATGAGTCTCCGGCAATGTCCCACATTTTGGATCTACTTTTGAATAAAGATCTAATTTTCTTGATAAAAAACACAAATTGCTATGAATGAAAATCAATTCTTTAGCTCGTTGCGAAGTTATTTTATTCCTTAGCGTAGAATGCACAAAAGAGTACGTACTTCAATTTCTTTCGGCTCAAAATGAAGAAGAATGTTGCATCATAAGTTTCAAAAGGATTGTTTTGTGGCAAAGGTGCATGTGATCCATGAAATAGCCACCAGGTCTTTGAATCCATGTTATACCGATTAGTGATATAATCAAATAATAAAGTTTTATATGTATTGAAAGATTAAATAATATTATGCATTTTCAATCAAAAGTGTAGTTAATTTTAAAACTCTAATTTTGTATTTTCAATAAATATTATTAATATGCAAGAAGTTATTAAAATATTTAAAAAATACATATCGGATGCGTATCGAAAATCACACAAAAATATAAAATAATTAAAAAATACGTATCGGATACATATCGAAAATTTAAAAAATATAAAAATATATAAAATAATTAAAAGACAAACATCCATTACGTATCGGAGGGCATCGGAGAGTATTGGAGTTTAGATACATATCGGATACGGGTACGTAACGAGTTTACAAATATCGGTATCTGAAGTTAAAAAAGTACTTTATGCATTATACCTAAACAAAAAAGTTTATAAGTAATGAAGGATGAGTGTACTAGACATGTATGTGGTAAAGATATTGTAACGAAACTATGACTAGACCTATCATAATCAAGATAGTTTCATTATTGCATAGATAGTTTTATTTCAAGGAAATATACATAACATATATTCAATTGGAACGTGAATGTGAACCATGTACAAAGCCTTCAAATCCATAAAAGAGACTAACGAAGCCAGGCAAATTGAATCTTAATGTTTCTAAAATTTATTCATAGTTTCTCCATTTCTATGATTTCCATTTTGACATATTTTATCTCTTCTACAATTACCTTTTTAGACCATTTTGCCCCCGTTTGGCACTCATTTTTTTCTCATTCTCATTCTTTTTCTCTTTATTCATTTCAACCACACATTCTATCAATAAAATAATATTACATATAAACCTAAATATTCTCCTTACTTTTTAACCACACATTCTTCCATCAATCACTATTCAAAAACACATTTTTCTACTAAAATGGGTGTCTAACACCCCCTTAAAAAGGTTGCTTTTATTAACATTTGTAATACGTCTCTACGCTCCAATATTAATCTAAAGAGTGGAATAGTTCCAGAAACAGGTTTCTCAATACTTTGTTTTCTTTCTGTTTCGAACTTCAGAAAAAGATATTAAGTGTGTGCAACAATAAATAAGCTGGTTCTAGTTTTTTAAGAAGATTTATCACCAAAAGATAACTAATTTAAAACACCAAAACAACAATAAGTATAATTGAGCATCAACAAGATTTTGACATTCAAATGCCATATATCCCAAATTAAATATACCTCCATAAGTAGACGCAACTGATGCACATGATCTCTACCCGGAAATAATGGCTTCCGATCCATCAATTCCATAAAAATACACCCCACTGACCACACATCAATAGCTGTAGTATAATCAGATGAATTTAACAACAGTTCCGGAGCTCGATACCACCTTGTAACAACATACTCTGTCATAAAGTCTGTTTCAGATGTGACACGTGCTAATCCAAAGTCACATATCTTTAGGTCACAATTCGCATTCAAGAGAAGATTGCTAGGTTTCAAGTCCCTATGCAGAACATTTGCAGAATGTATGTACTTCAACCCTCGGAGGATTTGATACAAGAAATACTGCACTAACATGGAAATAGTTATTTTACCCCTATGAATACTAATGATATTAAGCAAATAAATGTTTACAAGAAATAAAGAATTAGAATATTAAAATTTAAGAATGAAGAACTGTAAAGTCAGATTTGTATGGACTAAAAAGTAAGCCTAAAAACCAGATTATAGTTTTATTATATTTGACAACCTCAGAATTCAAAGTGAGCAATATGTTATTAGCCAATTACAACTCAAAGAGTAAAAGACTTAAATATAATGTGCCTTCAAACAATGTAATATATTCAAGAGGCCCAAACAACCTTTAAAATTCAATTACCATTTGGCAAGGGAATATATTACATATTGTAACAAAAGTATCGAGAGGAAGAGAAGGTATTTTTCACTTGTATTATTCATAGAAAACATGTGTATATATACAACTACCTTATACTATATTAGGACAAAAATTAGGGCTAAATTTATTTGCTTTACTACCTTACCATTCTAGGAAATAATCTAATTTCTAACACTCCCCTCAAGCTGGAGCATAGATGTTTATCATGCCCAACTTGTTACAAAGATAGTTCACCCGAACCCCATTTAGAGCCTTTGTGAAGATATCTCCCAATTGTTTTCCTGTTTTCACATACCCTGTAGAGACCAAACCTTGTTGAATCTTCTCACGAACGAAATGACAATCAATCTCAACGTGTTTCGTTCGTTCATGAAAAACTGGATTAGATGCAATATGAAGTGCAGCTCAGTTATCACACCATAACCTAGCCGGTATTGAGGTCTCGTGGCCCACTTCGGTAAGGAGCTGATGTATCCACATTATTTCACACACAGACTTAGCCATAGCCATATATTCTGATTCTACACTAGAACGTGAAACTACATTATGCTTTTTGCTTTTCCACGAAACCAAATTTCCTCCAACAAATACACAGTAGCCGGATGTAAATCTTCGATCTTCCTTGGATCCTGCCCAGTCAGCATCTGAAAAACATTCAATCCAGGTATGTCCATGATTGCTATACAAAATTCCTCCCAGGTGCTCCTTTTAAATAGCCTAAAATTTGTTCTACAGCTCTCCAATGATCGATAGTTGGGGAAGACATATACCGACTTACCACACTAACTGAATAGGCAATATCTGGACGAGTCACAGTAAGATAGTTCAACTTCCGAACCAATTTTCTATATCGTTCAGGATCTTCAAACAATTCGCCATCTCTTGTAAACTGCAAATTTGGAACCATTGGAGTGCTATATGGTTTAACTCCCAATTTTTCAGTTTCAGTCAACAAGTCAAGCACATACTTTCTTTGAGATAAGAGGATCCCTTTCTTACTTCTCGTCACCTCAACCCCCAGGAAATACTTTAATGTTTCTAAATCCTTTGTGTGAAACTAACTGTGGAGAAACGATTTGAGAGATGAAATACCACCAGAATCACTCCCAGTAATAACAATATCATCAACATAGACAACTAATAGGATTATACCAACCGCAGACTGTTTATAGAATACAGAATGATCAGACTTACTATTCTTCATGCCAAACTTTTCAATAGCTTGACTAAACTTTCCAAACCAGGCTCGGGGACTTTGTTTCAAGCCATACAAGGATTTACGAAGATGACACACTTTTTCATACTCCTGAGCAACAAAGCCACGCGGTTGCTCCATATACACTTCCTCCTGAAGATCACCATGAAGGAATGCATTCTTAATGTCTAACTGATGCAGAGGCCAATGATACGTGGCTGCAATAGAAATAAATAATCTGACTGATGTGAGTTTAGCAACAGGAGAGAAGGTGTCAGAGTAATCCACCCCATATGTTTGAGCATATCCTTTAGCAACAAGCCGAGCTTTTAACCTAGCAACAGTCCCATCCGGATTGACTTTGACTGCAAACACTCATTTACATCCAATAGCTTTTTTACCTGCAGGTAAGTGTACCAAGGTCCAAGTACCATTGTTATCTAAAGCATTCATCTCCTCAACCATAGCATCACACCATTCAAGATAAGATAGAACATCATTAACAGTCTTAGGAATAATGACAGAGTCGAGAGATGCAACAAAAGAACAAGATGATGGTGATAAATGGTTATATGACACAAAAGAGGATACTGGATAAGTATATTGACTTTTACCTTTGCGAAGTGCAATTGGGAGATCATCACTTGAACTGGGACCTGGATCTGATGACGAAGGAATTGGTGCAGAACATGAAACATGAGGTGAAGGGACGTGAACTGAATCAGGAGCAGTAGGTTGTTGACATCGAGAGTACACCTGAGTGATGGGAGGCGTAGCAGGAGCATATAAGGGAATATCAGAACTCGAGGGTGTACAAGTATAGATTAATAAATCATCGTCCTCCCGTAGATTGATAGAGCCTGAGGATGAAATAAATGGTGTTTGTTCTAGAAATGTAACATCAGCAAACACAAGTTACCTGTTAAGATTGGGACAGTAATATCGATACCCTTTTTGCACACGAGAATAGCCAACGAATATACACTTTAGAGATTTGGGATCAAGTTTTGTATTGTGAAGTTGAACATCCCGAACAAAACAAGTACAACCAAACATCCTAGGTGCAATCGGAAACAAAGACTTGTGAGGAAAAAGGACATGAAAGGGAGTCACCAGATAGAACGGAGAAAGGCATACGATTAATCAGAAAACAGGCAGTAGAAATGGCATCAGCCCAAAAATGTTTAGGGACCTGCATTTGAAATAACAAAGCTCTAGCAATTTCAAGATGTCTATTTTTTCTTTCAGTAACTCCATTCTGAGATGGTGTATCGACACAAGAACTTTGATAGATAATGCTATGTTGAACCATATAATTATGGAAGTATTCTGAAAAATATTCCTTAGCGTTATCACTCCTCAAAGTTTGTACATGAACATTAAATTGAGTTTTGATTTCAGCACAAAAGGCTGTAAAATGAGAGAACGGTTCTGAACGATTTTTCATTAAAAATAACCATGTCATTCGAGAATAATCATCAATAAAAGTAACAAAATACTTAAACCCAGATTTAGACACAATAGGACACGGACCCCAAACATCGGAGTGAACTAACGCAAAGGGAGTACTAGCCCTTTTATTAACTCTGGGACTAGAGCTCAGACGATGATGTTTAGCAAACTGACAAGACTCACAATCTAATGAAGATAAACTAGATAACTGAGGATAAAGTTTCTTTAACATAGGCAATGAAGGATGACCGAGCCGACAATGTGTTCAAAATGGGTCACAACTCCAGAACACGCAACAGACTTTCATGTTTGGGCATCAAGAATATAGAGGCCTCCAGACTCATGTCCTTTACCAATAATTTTCTTCGTCATAAGATTCTGAAATAGACAAAAATTAGGGTAGAATGAGACAACAATTAAGAGAACGAGTGAGCTTACTGACGGAGACTAAATTAAAGGACAAGTTGGGTAAACTTAAAACAGATCGTAAAGGAATCGAGGGTGTTGGAATAATTGTGCCAGACCCCAGAAAGTGGGATGTAGACCCATCTGCTAAAATGACTGTAGAACTAGAAATATGTGATTGAAAAGAGGAGAATAGACTAGAATTATCTGTCATGTGATCTGTGGCACCAGAATCAATGACCAATTTGAAAGATAAGGAAACAAGACGTGTTCATTTTACCTGAATCAGCAATGGCAATGATAGGAGTAGATGAAGACTTTAGAGATTCCTGATATTGTGAGAACTTGGCATACTCATCTGCAGATATCAGAATAGGCTCAGAAGCATCATTAGTAGAGGCAATATGTGCTGACTGAGTCGACTGATTCTTGCGCTGCAACTTTCTACAATCTCTCTTTACATGTCCTGATTTATGACAATAGTAACATATAACACCTCCTGAATCCTGTCCTCGAATATTAAGATTTCGATCATAGTTACTTGAGTTTTCCCCTTTATTGCCACTTCTAAATGGTTGTCTTCCAGATTTAGAGGTGCGACTAACAAGAGCACTATTAGGTTGAGTAAAAGCTAAATATTCTGTACGGAGTACCCTACTAAAAGCTTCTTCTAAAGAGGATATCTCGGGACTAGCAGTCACAAATTCAGAAGGAAGACCAGCCAAGAAGCTCATAACCATCGTTTTTTCTCTCTGAGCCTGCTGAACCTTTACATCAGCACTGAATGGAAGTAACATATTAAGCTCCTCACGAGTTCTTAAAATCCATAAAGTAGTCAATAAGAGATCTGTCACCCTTTTCTGTACAATAAAAGGCTTGGCACACCTCATAAGTGTGTTTGATATTTCCTTCGCCAGAGTACACAAATTCCAAATAATCCATCAATTCTTTTACAAATTCACAATGATCTATCAAGCCAACCATTTCACTATCAATAGAATTACATATTTGTAAAAACAAACGAGCATCCTCTCTTAGCCACGAGGCTTTCGAGTCATTATTAGGTGATTCATCAGTGAAGTGATTATCCATATCAATACTCCGCAAATACAATTTCATAGTTTTACTCCAATCTAGATAATTAGATCTATTAAGCTTATGTTCCGTGATTTTTGACATTATAGGAATCGCATCCCTAACAACCGACGTCTTTCCCTCCATATTATCAAATATAAGGTGAATAATAATAATAGAGCACAAATCACACTAGCCCGGTCGATATAACCACACAGACAACCAAATAACTAAACTTCAAGCCACAAAACAAAATAGACCACGGCTCTATTAAAAAGCCACAAACTGTAAATGCACAAAACACCCAAAAATACGTCCAGCTGATGCACGAAGGCGAGATCCCAGCAGCCACACCAAATCAGGAGAAGGAGGCGCAGATTCTACAGGTGTTGCGAACTGAAGTTGTCGGAAAAGGGGAGGCGACGGCGAGCAGAATACCCAGAATAGTGACGGCGAGCAGAAACCCTAGAAGAATCGCGATGGCGAGCAGAAACCCTAGAATCGCGGCGGCGAGCGAACTTAGAAATCTCGACGGCAGACAGACCTAGAAGTCGCGGCGGCGGTGAAACGCAACTCTAGGAGCAGCGGCGACGACAGTGCAAAGGGAACGGCCGGGACTGATATGACAAGGCTCTGATACCATGTAACAAAAGTATCGAGAGGAAGAGAAGGTATTTTTCACTTGTATTATTCATAGAAAACATGTGTATATATACAACTACCTTATACTATATTAGGACAAAAATTAGGGCTAAATTTATTTGCTTTACTACCTTACCATTCTAGGAAATAATCTAATTTCTAACACATATAATACGTGCATTGAGGTTAGAAGTCTACATGGATTTTTGGCTTTGTTTGATGTAGTTATCGTTTTGGTTTTCCTATTCATCTTGTTAGACACAACATTATGTTGGCATAACGAAAAAAATTTCAGCCAGGCCTTTGATAATTGATGCTCTTATCCATCTTCTTCTGCTATGACTTTTACCATATGAAGTTTTGGTCTTTCAAATCCTATTTTTAGCTATGAATGCTACCTTTCTTTCGACCCATCAACTCGATTCATGTTCCAAGTATGCTTTTTTCTTGAGATGAAATTATTTCCGATCATAACAGATTATTTAACACCCACCTCCGCAAATATAAATTTTCTGGAAATGTTCGCTTTAAATGTATTAATTTGTTTCTCATTGGCAAGTTTAATAGGGATAGGACTCCGCTGATCACTGTTGGGTATTCCAATCTCATTTGTCCCTGATTGTCCACTACCCACTTCTCTACATCTCTGATGTGTTCTACTTAACATTTTCATTATCCTCGAATATAGTAATATGTATAAAAGATAACTGGGACTTCAGCCACATTATTACTCCTCCCTTACATGTGCAGGTTCTTGTACAAAACATTGTCAAGAGGCCATTTAGCCCTTCTACTGCTACTTCATTTCCAATTTTCCATTAGACCAATTATATCTGTTACAGACCATTACTGTTGTAGCCTGTACTTATCCCTCCTATATCATTAGGTCTAATAATGCCATTAGAAAGTTGACGTGTTTCTCTCTTAGTGAGTTTCCTCCCTCAATTCCACCTCCTTTCCCAAACAACTCACATGTTTCTAGAGTTTGAACCTTCACTTTGGCAGTTTTGAGGAAACACGTACCAAAAACATAGGATGCAGACTGAATGCATTTTAAGTGTCAGGCAAAATGTTGCTGCTATTAACTAACTTTGAGAAAATAAGCACAAAATTTGCAACATCCACATATATTGTCTTTTAAAGAAGAAAAAGAAATCCCTACTACCCTAAAATGCAACCTTTAAAGAAATACGAAACAAACCCCTAAACTCCTAATAATAACAAAACAGACCATAAGCAGAATTAATAAAAATAAACATAATTAATTAAAAAGGGAAAACTATCCCTCCAAATGCATCAATTTCACTAGAATTTTACAAGTAGAGTTAAGAGTAGTTTGAAAAAAAAATTACGAATACATGATATCTCATCTAAGAAGCACAGACACGGGCATGACATGACATGGACACGGGCGTGACATGTTAGTTTCATAAAGTAGGACACTGAAACACGCTAAACTGGACACTTATGCCAAGGAGTATCTAAAGTACCCATTGAGTGGTAGAAATTTAAAAAAAGGTACAAAATTTGGACAAAGCACGAGGCTTGTTAGATACATGTCGTGGAGTGTCGTGGTTCAACCTGACAAGAAAAGACAAGAAAGAAAGCATATCATGGTTTTCTTATTAAGGGAAAAGGAAAATAATCAACTTAAGAATATCTTGTTTAATTCATTGGAATAAGAAATTATGAATTCCAGCCACACCAAAGGCTTGACTCATATACATAGCAAGCAGCAACTTAAAATTATGTATTTTCAGTCAAAATAATGTTTAAGTTAGAACCTGGCAATGCTCTTCTGATAATGCTTGATTAGAACGGATGATTTGGTGCAGATCAGTGTCCATAAGCTCATAAGCAATGTAAACATCATTAAATGATGATGTCTGAGGTGGCGGTATTATATCTCGGATTGCAACAACCTGCAAAAAATAAATGTGGTATTATTCACTGATAAATATTTCTAAGAAAACTGTTTCGGAGTTTAGGTTTCTTTTCATTAGGATTGTATGGTGAATCAAAATAGAATGCCATTGGATTTTGCTTTCAATTTTTATCCAAAATTTAAAGACACTGGAGATTAGTAATAAATAACATGATCCAAAATTCAGTATGCCATTATGAAAGAAACTTAAGAAATATCGAAATTCTGCAATGCAACACTGTAAAAGATTATCAGACAACAAGGACTAAGAAAATCAAAGGTCATTAAATACAACTGCTTCAATGTTAGAGATTATTTCCTATTATAGTTAATTAAATAGTGTTAGCTCTTTTAGCCCTAATTCTTGCCCTAATATAGCATGGGCTACTTGTATATATCCACACACATTTTCTACGAATGAATAAGAGAAATAACCTTAAGTTATTACATGGTATCAGAGCAATACCAGGGTCAGGGTTAGGGTTAGGTCTTCTTCGGCACCTTCTCCGGCGAGCTGAACGGCGCCGTCCGACCGCCGTTTGCCTTCCTAGCCCCTTCGCCCTAGCGTCAAAAGCTAGGGTTTCTGCGCGCGCGGGTTTCTGTTCACGCTAGGGTTCGACGACCTCCTTATCCAGCGACAGCAGTCAGCGCCGACTGCACCAGGGGAGTCGCCGACAGCCGGAAAACCTTCGCCCGACGCCGTCCAGCGCTCGCTCAGCCTCCTGCCTAGTTTTTTAAAGTGTAAGACAGCCTCTATCTTCTTCTCCTGCAACCTAGGTCACCGCCCGTCGCCGCTCAAGCCACTACCTCCGCCGCTCAGAACAAATTTTCAGTCCAGTAGGGTTTGACAGCATCTCTGAGTTCTCCAGTAGGGTCTTTCCGGTCTCAATTTCAATTTGGGTCTCTCACTCTCGGTCTCTGAAGTCTTTGGTTAAAGTTAGCATTTGAAGCCTCTCATTCTCGGTCTCTGAGTTCCTTGGTTAAAGGTAGCATTTGAAGTTCTTCAACCTTATTGTGTGGAGTTTCTGTTTTCTACTTAGTGTCGACTTCGGTGTGCTACTTAATCAGGTTCGAACTCTTCAAGTATTTCGACTCGATTGTGTTATTTTGTTTTGTTATTTGCTTGATATCTGATAAATGGAGGATAAGACTTCGATTGTTGTACCTGATGTGATTCCTATTATGTCAAAAATTACGGAGTATAAACTTAATAGATCTAATTATTTAGATTGGAGTAAAACTGTTAGATTGTATTTGCGGAGTATTGCTATGGATAATCACTTAACTGATGAACCACCTAGTGATGGTTTGAAAGCCTCATGGATCAGAGACGACGCTCGTCTATTTTTACAAATACGTAATTCTATTGATAGTAAGGTGGTTGGTTTGATAAATCACTGTGAATTTGTCAAATAATTGATGGAATATTTGGAGTTCGTGTACTCTGGCAAAGGAAATATTAAACACACCTATGAGGTGTGCCAAGCCTTTTATCGTGCAGAAAAAGGTGACAGATCTCTTACTGACTACTTTGTGGATTTTAAAAGGACTCATGAGGAGCTGAATATGCTACTTCCATTCAGTACCGATGTAAAGGTTCAGCAAGCTCAGAGAGAGAAAATGGCAGTTATGAGCTTCTTAGCTGGTCTTCCTTTTGAATTTGAGACTGCTAAATCTCAAATTCTTTCTAGCTCTGAGATATCTTCTTTGGAAGAAGCTTTTAGTAGGGTACTCCGCATAGAATATTCAGCCTCCACTCAACCCAATAGTGCTCTTGTCAGTCGCACATCTGAGAGACAATCATTTAGAAGTGGAAATAAAGGGAAATACTCAAGTAACTATGATCGAAATCCTAATATTCGAGGACATGAATCGGGAGGGGTCATATGTTACTATTGTCATAAGCCAGAACATGTGAAGAAAGATTGTAGAAAGTTGCAGCGCAAGAATCAGTCAAGCCAGTCAGCCCATATGGCATCTACTAATGATACCTCTGAGCCTATTCTAATATCTGCAGATGAGTATGCCAAGTTCTCACAATATCGGGAATCTCTAAAGTCTTCATCTACTCCTATCACTGCCATCGCCGATTCAGGTAAAATGAACACGTCTTGTTTCCTCCTCTTCCAAATGGGTCATTAATTCTGGTGCCACAGACCACATGACAGGTAATTCTAGTCTATTTTCTTCTTTTCAGTCACAAACTTCTAGTTCTACGGTCACTTTAGCAGATGGATCTACATCCCGCGTTCTGGGGTCTGGCACAATTATTCCAACACCCTCAATTCCTTTACAATCTGTTTTAAGTTTACCTAACTTGTCATTTAATTTAGTCTCCGTCAGCAAACTCACTCGTTCTCTTAATTGTTGTGTCTCATTCTACTCTAATTTGTCTGTTTTAGGATCTCATGACGAAGAAGATTATTGGTAAAGGACATGAGTCATGAGGCCTCTATATTCTTGAGACACAAATACCAAAGTCTGTTGCATGTTCTGGAGTTGTGACCCCTTTTGAAGCACATTGTCGGCTAGGTCATCCTTCATTGCCGGTGTTAAAGAAACTTTATCCTCGATTCTCTAGTTTATCTTCATTATATTGTGAGTCTTGTCAATTTGCCAAACATCATCGTTTGAGCTCTAGTCCCAGAGTCAATAAAAGGGTTTGTGCTCCTTTTGAGTTAGTTCACTCCGATATTTGGGGTCCGTGTCCTATTGTGTCTAAATATGGATTTAAATATTTTCTTACTTTTATTGATGATTATTCTCGAATGACATGGTTATTTTTCATGAAAAATCGTTCAGAACTGTTCTTTCAGTTTACAACCTTTTGTGCTGAAATCAAAACTCAATTTAATGTTCCTGTTCAAACTTTGAGGAATGATAACGCTAAGGAATATTTATCAGAATACTTCCATAATTATATGATTCAACATGGTATTATCCATCAAACTTCTTGTGTCGATACACCATCTCATAATGGAGTTGCTGAAAAAAAAAATAGACATCTTAAAATTGCTAGAGCTTTGTTATTTCAAATGCAGGTCCCTAAGCATTTTTGGGCTGATACAATTTCTACTGCCTGTTTTCTGATTAACCGTATGCCTTCCTCCGTTCTATCTGGTGAGACTCCCTTTCATGTTCTTTTTCCTCACAAGTCCTTATTTCCTATTGCACCTAGGACGTTTGGTTGTACTTGTTTTGTTCGGGATGTTCGACCACATAATACAAAACTTGATCCCAAATCTCTAAAGTGTATATTTCTTGGCTATTCTCGTGTGCAAAAAGGGTATCGATGTTACTGTCCCAATCTTAACAGGTACCTTGTGTCTGCTGATGTTACGTTTCTAGAACAAACACAATTTACTTCATCCTCAGGGTCTATCAATCTGTGGGAAGACGATGATTTATTAATCTATACCTGTACACCTTCGAGTTCTAATATTCCTTTATCAACTCCTGCTAAGCCTCCCATCACTCAGGTGTACTCTCGCCGTCCACAACCTACTGCTCCTGATTCAGTTCATGTACATCCACCTCCTGCTTCATGTCCTGCACCAGTTCCTTCGTCATCAGATCCAGGTCCCAGTTCAAATGATGATCTCCCTATTGTACTTCGCAAAGGTAAACGTCAATGTACTTATCCAGTATCCTCTTTTGTGTCATATAATCATTTATCACCATCCTCTTGTTCTTTTGTTGCATCTCTTGACTCTGTCACTATTCCTAAGACGGTCCATGATGCTCTATCTCATCTTGGGTGGCATGATGCTATGGTTGAGGAGATGAATGCTTTAGACGACAATGGTACTTGGACCTTGGTACACTTACCTGCCAGTAAAAAGGCTATTGGATGTAAATGGGTGTTTGCAGTGAAAGTCAATCCGGATGGGACTGTTGCTAGATTAAAAGCTCGGCTTGTTGCTAAGGGATATGCTCAAACATATGGGTGGATTACTCTGACACCTTCTCTCCGATTGCTAAACTCACGTCAGTCAGGTTATTTATTTCTATGGCAGCCACGTATCATTGGTCTCTGCATCAGTTAGACATTAAGAATGCATTCCTTCATGGTGATCTTCAGGAAGAAGTGTATACGGAGCAACCGCCTGGCTTTGCTGCTCAGGGGGAGTATGGAAAAGTGTCATCTTCGTAAATCCTTGTATAACTTGAAACAAAGTCCCCGGGCTTGGTTTGGAAAGTTTAATCAAGCTATTGAAAAGTTTGGCATGAAGAAGAGTAAGTCCGATCATTCTGTTTTCTATAAACAATCTACGGCTGGTATTATCTTATTAGTCGTTTATGTTGATGATATTGTTATTACTAGGAGTGATTCTGGTGGTATTTCATCTCTCAAATCATTTCTCCACAGTCAGTTTCACACAAAGGATTTGGGAACACTAAAGTATTTCTTGGGGGTTGAGGTGACGAGAAGTAAGAAAGGGATCCTCTTATCTCAAAGAAAGTATGTACTTGACTTGTTGAGTGAAACTGGAAAATTGGGAGCTAAACCATGTAGCACTCCAATGATTCCAAATTTGCAGCTTACAAAAGATGGCGAATTGTTTGAAGATCCTGAACAATATAGGAAATTGGTTGGGAAGTTGAACTATCTTACTGTGACTCGTCTAGATATTGCTTATTCAGTTAGTGTGGTAAGTCAATATGTCTTCCCTAACTGTTGATCATTGGAGAACTGTAGAGCAAATTTTGTGCTATTTAAAAGGAGCATATAGGAGAGGAATTCTGTATGGCAATCATGGTCATACCAGAATTGAATGTTTTTCAGATGCTGACTGGGCAGGATCTAAAGAAGATCGAAGATCTACATCCGGCTATTGTGTATTTGTTGGAGGAAATCTGGTTTCATGGAAAAGCAAGAAGCAGAGTTTAGTTTCACGCTCAAGTGCAGAATCAGAATATAGGGCTATTGCTAAGTCCGTGTGTGAGATAAGTTATGGTGTGATAATCAAGTTGCACTTCATATTGCATCTAATCCAGTCTTTCATGAACGAACGAAACACATTGAGATTGATTGTCACTTCGTTCGTGAGAAGATTCGGCAAGGTTTGGTTTCTACAGGATATGTGAAAACATGAGAACAATTGAGAGACATTTTTACGAAAGCTCTAAATGGGGTTCGGGTAAATTATCTTTGTAACAAGCTGGGCATGATAAATATCTATACTCCAGCTTGAGGGGGAGTGTTAAAGATTATTTCCTATTATAGTTAATTAAATAGTGTTAGCTGTTTTAGCCCTAATTCTTGCCCTAATATAGCATGGGCTACTTGTATATATCCATACACATTTTCTATGAATGGATAAGAGAAATAACCTTAAGTTATTACAAATACATCTAAAACACTATAGCTACAAGCATTTAATGAACCCCATTATAGCAAAGCATTCAAACAAGAACTTAAAAAAAAAAAAAAAAAAAGAAAGATATTCGGAGAATCACATCTAATCCTCATCAGAAAAATATAAAAAATAACATATTAAAACTTTAAACCTCAAGTGCTCGAATTCATTTCTTCAGTTCCACAAGTTGATTTAGTGTAGCTTCTTTTCCTTTATATATTTACCTCTTTGAATAGGTATCAATGAAGTTAATGTAGTGAAATGCCATTGATTAAACAAAAAATATTAAATCAATTAAAAATTATGTGCTTGTTTGGGATAGCTTAAAAGTTGCTAAAAAGTTGTGGTCAAAGTTAAGAATTAATTTTTATCACAAATTTCATACGAACCACAACTTTTATCAACTTTTCAATCATACATTTCATGCATTTATCAAAATCTGCTAAAACCTTTATTAAAATTTTTTGATCCCCCGAAATCTTTGTTTCTTTTAGAAACTAAAAATCTTTGTTTCTTTTAGAGACTAAAAATCTTTCATCTACAATCTAATAACTTTTCTAGAAAGAGTAGTTCTATGACCTTTTTCTCGGGAAATTTATTTCCATTGACCAGTAAGTAGCAAAAAAGCTAGAGTAAAACCATCAGCTTCAAATTTCAAAATTTGGAAACCTCAATGAATTCAAACCACCAGCTTGGCGAACTACAATATGGCAAAATTTCCAAATGGGAGAAAATAACAGGTGTGAAACCAGAGATGGAAAACAAAAAACAAGACGATAATATTTAGTCCATGTTTGGTCAACTTAAAAAGTTGATTAAAATCTAAGTCAAAGTTAATAATTAATTTAACCACACATTTTATGTACCTACAACTTTTTGACACACATTCCATCAACTTCTATTAAAATATACTAAAAATCTGAATTTTATCTAAACCAAATAGGGGCTTAATTCACATGCAGAAACAAATAAATCATCCATAAAATTCCCCTAGGCCTTAGTTAAAACTAAGAAATTTTTTCCATGAATTAACCCAATTGCATTTCGTTTGAATCATTTTGAGAAATTTAAAAAGTCAGAAGCTTTCTTTCAACTACTAACATCTTAGCTAGCAATTGCCTAACATGACAAGAGAAAAAATTCCTACCTAAAAATGGAAGGAAAAAAAAAAAACATTTCTTCAAAGATCCTTATAGCCCACCAAAAAAGTCATGCATCGACACGCGCGTGCACAAAAAAAAAAAAAAAAAAAAATTTATCTAATTAATGAGAAATTCCTCACTAACATTTTCATGATCCATATGGCGAAGAAGCTTGATCTCACGCAGAGTCCTCTTCGCATCGATTCTGTTATCAAAAGCGTTCGCTATCTTCTTTATCGCCACATTCTCATTCGTCTCCGAATTCAAAGCCGAGCTTTATAACCCAAACAAAAAAAATACAAAAAAAAAAAAAGAACAAAATAATTCCAATTTTATCACAAATTCATAAGACACAGATGCATAATAACAGAAAGGGGAAAATGATTTAAGTTCAACTACCAGACGATGCCGTAGGCGCCTTTTCCAATTGGCAGGATAGGGGGCTTGTATTTTGAGGTGACCTCAAAGATGTTGCCGAAGATGTTGTATTGGATGAAACGACCGCCGTGGCTCAGCGTCGCTGGGATGTGCTCGATCGGCGGCTGCGGTTGCTGACACACCTGCTGCTGTTGCGGTGGCGCCTCCGACATATCCGTGTCCGCCGGCTGAGCTCCACCTTCCATTTCCAATAGACTGCTTTGATATACTTGCAATACAATATTGAAACACGAACTGGACGTGTCCGAGTCTTTCTTTCTATTTATAATATTTCTATATAAACCCAATTTTGCTATATAGTTTTGAAAAAAAAAAAAAAAATTATAAAAAATTAAGTTAAAATTAACAATTTTTTTTTTTAATGAAATTTAAAATTTTTATCAAAGTTTTCAATTATACATTTTATCAACTTTTAGAAAATCTAATTAGCCCCTGTTTGACAGATTTTTTTTTGAAAAGAATGATTTTTTAAATAGGAAATTTTGGGATAATGTTTGATTAAAAATTAAGGAAAAATTTCTAGTTTACGTGAGGATTATTTTATTGTGAAAATGTGTGATTGAGACTCATGTGTTTGAGTCATATTATTTTAAAATAGTAGATTGATGGATAATGCGTGGTTGAAAAAGAAGAAAAAGTTATTGATATGATGAAAAATATTATTTTATTAAAGAATGTGTAGTTAAAAATGAATAGAAAATGAGGATGAAAAAATTTATGTGTACCAAATAAGGGCTTATTCATTCTGTCAATCACAAGGGACTAGTCATTAGTTTGGTCTAATTTAAAGAAAAATGGTAAATTCGAAAGAAAATATAAATTGAATGCTCAAATAAAAAATAATCAAAATTGAGCGACCAAGATGAAATAAACTTATAACTTTTAGTGACCTCCAAAATTGTTTTCTATTAGAGAAATCCTTGCCATACAGAAACGAAGAAATACAGGGAAGAGACAAACATGTGGGGCCCACTTTTTTTAATAATATTTAAATCAGGTGGGACCTACATCCATGTGAGACTTCTATAGAACCTCTAGTACAAAAATTCTGTACATTCAGCTTAATTGTTCATATTATTACAATGTTTGACTTTCTGTTTTTTGTTGGGTCCACTTCTCCTTTTCTTTTCTTTTTATTTAATTTGTTTGAGCTTCAAGAATAATTTAAAATAAATTATGTTCAAATCCAACATGGATCAATACATATTAGAGGTGTGTTTGAGCAACATTATTTTGGAAGAATATATTCTGTAATAGTAGATTGATGGAGAATATTTTGTTAAAAAAGAAGAAAAAATTATTGATATGATAAGAAATATTATTTTATTGAAGAATGTGTAATTGAAAATGAGTAGAAGAATTAAAATAAAAGTTTTAATGAGTAACAAACAGGGGCTAGATTAAGAAAACTAGCTCAAACTAAGTTGAAAGAAGTTTATTGTTCACTTTTAAGTTTTAATACAATGATACCATAGAGAGAAGTAATGGAATGCATGAAATTATCGTAAAATTCAATTTTATTTTCTTTCATATAGTAACAAGGTCGAGAAGAAAATGAAGATCTAGGGTAAGAATACAAGAACAAGATCTTCAATTGAAATATAAATCTTCAATTTGAAAGTTAGTTTAGAAATCAAAGTATTAATCTTTATTAAAGGGGTTTTTTTTTAGTCCATATAAATATGACTATTTACTAGATACTTATGTAACTCAATAATATATAATAAGAAAATGTCCCTTTTTCCGATCGAATGTATATTTTTTAGCTTCGACCTTAATTTGATTTACTAGGGACGACTCTTTAAAATATTTTCGAAGTTATGATGAAATTTTTTCACAATTATGTATGGTTACAAGGAGTGTACCACGTCAGTTATAGAGATTTTGCATTTGATACTTATTTGAAATTTTCTTTTCTGTTTTGTCATGTAAAATCTTTTCTACCATATTAGCTAGTGACGTCTATTAGTGTGTACTAACACATAGTCTGCTTTTTTATGGCATGCATTGCACGTCGCAAATTTTTTTTTACAGCATACAATTGAACGCCTTATAAAGCAATGCCGTCAATATTCACCACTTTTTTCGACATGCATAGCATGTCGTCAAAAAACAAAAGAGCATCATTAACTGATTTACTACGGCATGCCCACAATGTATGATATAAATACTTTAAGTAATTGAATTGTTAAGCACGCATTTAATATATGTCATAAATGATCTATTTTTACATCATGACTTATACACACGTCGTAAATTAATGTCGTGAAAAGCTAATTTTGTTGCACTGAAACATGATTTAAGTATTAAAAAATCAATAACGCATCAAAAACTAAAGAATTACATATGATAAACTAGGAGTGTGACATGCTGTCGTCCTATATAATAAAGGTAAGTTAAGTAAATTATTTAAAGATAAGTAGATTAATACCATAAAGACAGATTTAAAAGCAATAATTTCCTTGCATGTGTATAGGCTGGATGGGTAGGAATTAGGAAAAATTGGTGACTTTGAAATACACAGCAAAATGGTGGCTTTTTGGTGTAAATTTAAAAATGATGACTAAAATTGATATGGTAAATATTGTTTTTTTATTATTATTATTATGTCAAAAAAATATTTAATGGATTTAAATATCATCATTGATAGCAGTTGAAAGTGTATTTTTTTTATTGCAAAAAAAAAAAAAAAAAAGATCACTATTTTTAACATCTGTAATCGTCAATACCATCATTGATAGCCATTGAAAGTGGCAGTTGTTGACAATCGTTGCAGCTTGACGTTTATATTTATTTGTGTGTATTCACATGAATGACTACATTTGGCTCATGTGAGGGAGGTGTACACTCTTATGTACAAATCTTGATGCACAAGTAGAATTTTTCTATATATATATGTGTGTGTGTGTGTGTGTGTGTGTGTGTGTGTGTTGTACATCTCTTTATGATAAGTTTTTAGGTTCACCACTCTTTGTACTATTTTTCTATAGAGTCTTGCTACTTGTACATAATTTTGTGTACATCAAGGTGTCCACTCCCTCACATGGGGGTGGGGCCCACTTGGAGATAATATTTTTTATTCAAGTGGGTCCCACCCTCATGTGAGAGGGTGGATACCTTGATATACAAAAAATTATGTACAAGTAGATAAACTCTTTTTTATATATATGTTGTACATCTCTTTATGATAAGTTTTTAGGTTCACCACTCTTTGTACTATTTTTCTCTCATTATCAATGAAATGTACAGCCTAATGTGGTAGTTTATTAAAAAAAAAAAATGTTATTTCTTCTTAACCATTATTCATAGAATAAATAGTGTTTCGCAATTAGTACATTTACTAGTACTTTTATTTAAGGTTAAAGATTGAAAAAAAAATGGTCTACTTAATTGCTAGTTCATCCAAAGGCGGTCTATTTATAGATTCGTTCGTGGTCATTCGAACATCCTTAAAGTCATTTGAGAACAGTCGTCACTATTCAAACAGTCCTCCAAACTCAAACAGATAATACTGTTTAGAAGAAAGCACTAAGTCTGTTTGCAAACATCCACAGTGTCTATTAACAGACGACCCAAACCAAAAAATTATTTAGAAATAAGCCAAAAAATAATTTCATTAAGTACCTAAGAATTTGATTAATTATAATTTAGCCCAAAAATTTAAGTAAATTTTGTCCAAAAAGATATTACAGTACAAGGACTCACCCACCCGCACCGAACACGAACTAAACCAGATCAGACTTTGACACTGGCACGTGTTCGTGCCGAGCCGAGCCGAGCCGGCAACATGCGCGCTTCTATGGGCTTATGACCGAACCCAATAGGATATATAGGTCTATTCCCTTCCAAAAACTATTGATACCCTTTGGTGGCCAAACCCAATTACCAAACTTCCACTATGTAAAGCACACCAAAGTTTCCTAACTTTCGTATGTAGGATAAGAATTTAAAAACTTCCACTAAATCAAATTCTTTAGACTTGTTAACATTCTTTTAATAGTTTGAATTATAATATCATTGTTACTCATAATCAATGATTCAGCGTATCATCTACGTATAAAAATACTATGACATATCCATTTTGAGTGCTTTGATATAAACATATTTGTTACACTCGTTAATTTTGAAACTATTTGACATCATAATCATGTCAAATCTTTCATGCCATGTCTTATGAGCTTGCTTTAATCCATAAAGCAATTTAACAAGTCGATACACTTTCTTTTCTTATCCCGAGGCAACAAGTCTTCAGGTTGCTCCATCGTTTCAACACCCATTTGATGTATATCCAAATCATTCAACGCAATTATCGCAATAAGCATACGTATGGAAGTAATTCTTGTTACAGATAAATAGGTATTGAAATAATCAAGACCTTCTTTTTACTTGTAGCTTTTAGCGACAAATCTAGCTTTATATTAGTCAATTGATCCATTTACTTTCATTTTCTTTTTGAAAATTCATTTATACCTCAATGACTTATTGCTGGGAGGAAGGTCTATTAATTTCTATGTATGATTTTGTAGTATGGATTTAATTTCACTATGAATAGCTTCTTTTCAATATGAAGTTTCGGTTGATGATATAACATCTTTATAACTTTGAGTTTCATTTCCTAACAAATACGTAAAAAAAGGTCCAAATGAGGTTGTCGTCCTATTCCTCTTACTGTGTAGGTTCTTCTTTATTTATATATTATTGATCTATAGCCTCTTCATTTTCACGAGGTCTCTTCAATGAATTTAATTCACTTTGCATATTATAAGGAAAAATATTTTCAAAAAAATATAGCATCTCTCAATTCAATAATTGTGTTAACATGCACTATAGTATTTCAAACTTATGTACAATAAATCTGTATGCACTACTATGATAGACATAACCAATGAATATGCAATCAATGGTTTTAGGTCCTACCTTAATATTTTTAAGTTTAAGAACTACTTCCTTAGCCAAACATTCTCATACCTTTAAATAGTTATAGTTAGGTTTGTGACATTTCTATAATTCATAAAGTATCTTGTGCATTTTTCGATGCTGTAATTTGTTGAGAATATAATTGACAGAAAGCAAGGCTTTTCCCACAAGTTATGCTGTAATCTCGAATTTATCAACATAGCATTCATCATTCATTTCAATGTTCAATTCTTACGTTCAGCAATATCATTAGATTGAGGAGAATAAAGAGTGGTAGTTCGATGAATAATTTTATATTCTAAGCATAATTGTTCAAATAGAGAATTATATTCACCACCCTATCACTTCTTATTGTCTTAATTTTTTTGCTAAGTTGATTCTTAACCTCTAACTTGTAGCGTTTAAAATAATTCAAGTACTTCGTCTTTGCTTTTGAATAAATACGCATAGCAATATTGAGTACAATTATCGATAAAAGTGATAAAGTACTTTTTACCGCCTCTAGTTTAAACAAACTTTAAATCACATATATCGATGTGAATTAAATGTAGGAGCTCGATACTTCTTTTGATAGTACGAAGAGTGGTGTGCTATCGTAGACACCCAAAAATAGTCCTTAAACCTCTAAAACTAATGTAGTAGTGGAAGTAAGGGTCGATCCCACGAAGAGTGTGTAATTTAATATTTTATGCTCCGTACAATGATTGGGGGTTTTTGTACGCAAACAATTGTAAATAACGTAATTAATAACAATGAAAACTAAATTAACAAAAACAATCAAAAGACTAACCTTGGTCCAAGTCAATATCCACCTTCGAAAATCCACAATTGATCATAGATGCAATGATAATTCAATTCATATCTTGAATATTCACCGTTGGAATAATTTTCCTATTTCTCCTTAATTTTAGTTAGTTAGAAACCAGCGTTCTAATTAACCCTAATTATTAATAACCCCAGACCAGTGCTCAAGATTCAATTTAATAACAGCTTTAAACAATAGAGAAATCGATGAACTAGATAACACAAACATCAGCGGTTGCATTCAATCTATTTAAACATTCTTCTTAAAATTCAATAATCTCTATCGTAAAAAATCATCAAATCCTAGTGCTTCACAAGTTAAAGGGATCAAACAATTACGGATTTGATATTTAACTCAGCGGTAGATTGCAACGAATAATAAACTAGTAGGTCTCCTAGCAATTAAACATAACAATCATAGAAATAAGTGCAGAAAAATATTCAATACTCAAAAACATGAATTAAATTAAGAAAAACCATTTAGATCTCACAATATGTGGTTCCGAGACTTCAATCTCCTTCGACCAGGTGTAGAGTTTAGTTACAATTCATGAATATAAGAGAAAAATAGAGAAGAATAGAGTTTGGAGGCGTTCTCTACGTTCTGGTTGTGTTCTATGGTTTATAAAGTGTAGAAAGATTTGTTTCCATAAGTGTTTGATTGAAATTAGGAAACCAGAATTTTCGTCCCGAAAATGAACCATGCGGCCGCAAGGAATAAGTGAAATCGGCACTTTAACTCTCCGGAATGGTCTATGCGGCCGCATGGAATTAAAGGCTTGCGGCCGCATGGTTTTACGAAACTTCCTCCGGACAGCGTTTAGTATTTTGGTCATAACGTCTTCTACCGATATTCGATTGAAGCGATTCAAGATGTGTTATAAAGATAACTCAAAGGGCTAAAACTGTTATTCAGAGACCATCTTCAAATCCGATCGTTTACCATGTCCAAAATTGGTCTCAATATGAGGCTGAAAACCGATGCAAAACTTTTCAGCTAGAAAGTTGATCTGTGAAAATATCTTGGCCATATTTCATCCCTTTGAATCCTTTCTTCATCCAATTGACCTCTAACACTCTCGAATCTTCATCACAAGGTTAGACACAAGTTTGGAATATTTGCACTTGAGTCCTTGAACTTTCACTTTCTTTCATTTTGGTCGTTTTTCACATATTTCTTCCAAATTACGCAATATCCATAGAATTGCCACCTAAATCAAAATATGAGCGTAATGAGTACATTTTGGCACAAAATAAACATACGAGCCCATAAAATAAGGAAGGAAAAATATGCATTTTACATTCTTATCAAAGAGTAAACAAGCCATTTTGGCTCCTATACGTATCGTGTGTGAATAGGATTTAAATAATAAATTCAATTTGATTAGTCTATGTAAAATATTATAATTTACATGTCCTAGTGTTCATGCCAAAAATTAAACAACTCAAGCAAGTAAGAAAATGTAATTTTATTCATAGTAAGATGTACAACAGTCATTATATTCAACTTAAAGAGCCCCTCATTTAGGTAGTCATTTCCTACAAAGTAAGTACAAATTTTTCCAAAACACATACTAACTTGAACCCGTTCTTACTTAACAAGGAACCAGATACCAAATTCTTTCGAATATTAGGCACATGAAGAATGTCATTCGAAGTAAGCTCTTTTCCAATTGTCATTTTTAGCACTGTCTTTCAATGTCCTTCAATTTTGAAAGATGAAGAGCTTCTAATGTAGAGTTGTTCATCATGATCCATCGCTTTGCTGGTAAATAACATCCATCGGTAGCATATGTGACGAATAGCTCCAGTATCCATCCACCATTTCTTAGTATTTCCAACTAAGTAGCATTCAGAAATGATCGTAAAAAGATTTATATTTGCACCTTATCAGAAAGGTCATTAGCTGTTACATTGGCCTAGGGAGTTTTTCATTTAACATTCTTTGGCTTTTGACAATCCTTGGACCAATGTCTTGCCTTATCGTAGTTGTAATAGTTGCCTTTGAACTTTTTAGGAGTTTTTGAAGAACTAGTTTGTCCTTTGCCATTGTGCTTTCTCTTTTTGTTACTCTTGGAACTTCTTTCCACAATATTGGCATTTGATTCTATTGAATGAAATGCACCATTCCTCTTTTCAAATTTGCAATTGTCTTCTTCTATTCTCAACCATACAATGATGTCTTCATATTTAATCTCTTCATGCTTATGCTTTAGGTAATTCTCGAAGTCCTTCCACGAATGCAGTAATTTCTCGATTAGTGCAGCAACTTGAAATGATTCGCATAGTTTCATTTTTTCGGCTTGAATATCATTGAGTATAATTTGAAGTTCTTGAACTTAGGATGTGATAGTCTTGTTATCGACCGTTTTGTAATCCAAAAATCGATCGATAATGAATTTCTTTATGCCCGCATTTTCGATTTTATACTTGGTGTCCAAAGATTCTCACAGTTTCTTTCGCAAACTTTGTATTACATTACACATTATATAATGTGTTGTCCAGTATATAATTTATGCATAGAAAATTCAAATGCTTCCATGCATCAATCGCTGCCAATTTCTCAACATCATTTTCTTCCTCGATATATGAAAGTGCATCTTCTTTGAGAATTTTTGTCAAACATAATATTATCGTATAAAAAAGTATTTTCTATTGCCAACGCTTAAAATCCGACCCATTAAGTTTCTCGAGTTTTTCTTCGATCATATTAGGGAGTGCAATATTGGAAGTTACCATTTTCGAAACACAATCAGAAGATAAATAGTAAGAAGGATTAGAAATAAAATAAACAAGAATAAAAAATTTTGTTTTAAAATTGTTGTTTCTAGAGTATAAATTCTCCATTCGAACAATCTGAATATATTACGTAGGCAGAATTACTGTAATGTAATTTGAACAACGTAACAAGATGATCAACATGATTAGAATGTTAATTCGAGCCCACTGACTTTACTAAATTTCCTTAAAACAAATTCACATATTCAAAGGTGCTAGAGGCGTTCAACAATGGTCTCCCAGGATAGAATGAAATTCGTCTCTTACAGAAGCAGCACAACAATTTGCAGGAGTTTCAACGAACTCAATGAAATATTTTCATTTCGAGAACAATATCATAACACGAGATAGAATGTGATTCAAAGCAAATAAAGTTTGCAATGAAAATTTTATAAGGGCAGGCTATTTATAGATTTGTTCGTGGCCATTCGAACATCCTTCAAGCCTTTTGGAGCAACCGTTACTGTTCAGGAATCCCTCCAAACCCGAACAGATAGCAATGTTCAGAATAAAACATTTGGGAAATTATTGAATATGGTCCCTATGTGCATATGAAGACTATTAAAATTGATGATAAACTCGATCAAAGTATTCCCAAGTCAATAGAGGAATAGGATGAAAAAGATAGGAGAAAATTGTCATTAAATGCGATGGCCAAGAATTTGCTCTATTGTGTACCAGATAGAAATAAATTCAATAGAATTTACACGTGCGATTCGGCTCATGAAATTTGGCATACTCTAAAAGTCACTCATGTTGGAACAAATAAAGTTAAGGAAACTAAAATAAATATGTTGGTCAAAGAACTTGAAAACTTTATGAAAGAGTCCATTGTTAATATAATTACTCGTTTAACCGACATTGTAAATGGCTTAAAAGGTTTTGATCGAAAATATACTAACGGTGAACTTGTGAGAAAAATGCTTAGGTCACTTTCAGATGAATGGAGTCCCATACGGATGCTTAGATAAAACACAAAGGATGTGAACACATATCCTTTGGAAGAATTATATGGAACCTTGATGACCTATGAGTTCAATAATGTCGAGATCAAGGAGAAGACAAGAAAGAGCAAAGAGGAATCAAAAGAAGCTCCTAAATGACAAATTGCTCTAAAATCGACGATTGATGAAGAGACATCAACAAGCAACATGAGTGATGAAAAGCTCGATGATCTAGTACTTCTCGTTAAAAATAGAGAGCTTTTGAAACAATAAGAAGTTTCAAAGAAAAGACAACAAAGGAAAAGAAAAGAGTAAGAAAATTATTTGTTATGAATGTGACAAACTCGGTCACAAGAGAACCGAGTGCCCGAATAAAAGGAAAAGCTTCAAGAAAAAGACACTTCAAGCTACTTGGAATGATTGCGACAATGAAGATCAAAGTGAAAGTGATGATCAAGATGAAATTGCTAACATGTGCTTCATGGCCCTCGAAGATAAAGTAAGTACAAAAGAAAAATTTTCTTATGATGAATTGCTTGAAGATTTTGAAAAACTTGTTTTGAGTTATTCTATTGTTAAAAAGGAAAATTCTCTATTGAAAGATGTATTAAAGAAAACTTTGGAAAAATCAAAAGAAAATCTTGATTATGAATTATTGGTTAAGGAAAATACTTCCCTAAAAGAAAAGGTTGTGAATTTAACAAAAATCGTTTATAAATTCACCGAAAGCAAGAAAAATTTTGATTTGATGCTCGGAAATAAAAAAATGTATATTAAACAAAAGGAGAATCGGATTCAAACTCTCATTAAAACAAAAATCTCTTAAAAACATGTTTGTTAATGTTTCAAACACCACTTGCACATTTTCTAATAAAATTGGACATGTTTCTTTTAATTACTTAGTTAAAAAGAAACTATATTTTGAAAACAAAAATAAGTGGATTAAGGAATCCTCAAAAACTAACCACCAAGGATCCAAGTTTGTATGGGTACCAAAAATAAAAAATTAAATTATTTTTGTAGGTAATGAGGAAAATCAAAAGCAAATAGTTCTTGGATGGTAGATGTTCGAAATACATGATCGGAGATCAATCACCATTTTCAAACTTTAAAAGAAATGATGGAGGTCATGTAACTTTTGGAGATAATACAAAGGGGAAGATAATTGGAATCGGCAACATTGGTAATCACTTATCCCCTCAATTGAAAATGTTTTATTAGTTGACAACCTCAAGTATAATTTGTTAAGTATTAGTCAATTATGTGATAAATGTTATAATATCAAATTCGATTCTTCCAAATGCATAATTAAGGATACTATATTAAAAGAGGTAATTTTCATAGGAAACCGAAATAAAGATATTTATATCATAAAAATTGAACATGAAAATAACGAACACTACTTACTCGGATTAAAGGATGAAACATGGCTTTGGCATAGAAGGTTAGGACATGTAAACATGGATCTTATTTCAAAAATCTCCAAAAATTGTTTTGTGAAAGGATTGCCCAATTTAAAGTTTGAAAAAGACAAAATTTGTGATGTTTGTCAACTCGGAAAGCAAGTTAAGAGCTCCTTTAAACCAAAAATATTTTTTTCAACAACAAAATCATTGCAACTTCTCCACATGGATCTCTTTGGACCATCAAAACGGCTAGTTTAGACGGTAAACATTACGTCTTTGTTATTATTCATTATTTTTCAAGATTTACATGGGTTATATTTTGAGTGCAAAAGATGAAGCCTTAAAGGCTTTCAAACATTTTTGTAAGAAAGTTGAAAATGAATACGGTCACACTATCACCACTATTAGAAATAACCATGGTAGAGAATTTGACAATCTTGCGTTCGATAATTTTTGTAACGATAATGGATATGAACACAATTTTTCGGCTCTTAGAACTACTCAACAAAATGGTGTAGTAGAGAGCAAGAATCGTACATGACAAGAAATAGCTCGAACCATGCTAAATGAAAATAATTTACCTAAATATTTTGGGCCGAAGCCGTCAACACCGCATGCTATACCATAAATAGAGTCTTGGTAAGTCGTAAGAAAATCAAAACTTCTTATGAACTTTGGAAAAATAGAATTTTGAAACATTAGTTACTTCAAAGTCTTTGGTTGTAAATGCTTTATTTTAAACACAAAAGACAATTTGAGAAAATTTGACTCAAAATCTAATGTTGGGATTTTTCTTGGATACTCATCGACTAGTAAAGCTTATAGAGTTTTCAACAAAAGAACTCTAGTCGTTGAAGAATCCATGCATGTTACTTTTAATGAAACTAATCTTCTTGGTCAAGAGAAAGGTGTTGATGATGATGTAGGTATGGAAGTTTCATTCCAATGAATGAGCATTCAAGATCAAAACAACAAAATGCCTAACGAAGAACAAATGAAGAAGTCAAATACTCAAGAAAAGTCAACCAAAGTTCAAGATAATTCTCCGCTACCAAAAAAATGGAAGTTTGTTCCATCCCATCTAAAAGAATTGATTATAGGTGATCCATCGAAAGGTATTACTACTAGAACCTCTCTAATTGTGCATTCATTTGGGAAATCGAACCTAACAATTTTAAAGAAGTCGAGTTTGATGAATTTTGGATTCTAGCGATGCAAGAAGAACTAAATCAATTTGAACGAAACCATGTTTGGGACTTAGTCGCTAGACCAACAAATCAAACTGTCATCGGTATTAAATGGGTTTTTCGAAACAAAAGAGATGAAAATGAAATAATTGTGTGTAACAAGACTAGATTAGTGGCCCAATGTTACAATCAAGAAGAAGGTATTGATTATGAAGAAACCTTTGCACCAGTTGCTAGATTAGAATCTATTCGCATGCTTCTTGCATTTGCATATCATAAAAATTTTACTCTTTACCAAATATATGTTAAAAGTGCATTTTTAAATGGCTTCATTCAAGGAGAAGTATTCGTCGAACAACCACCCAACTTTACAAATCATAAATTTCCAAACCATACGTTTAAACTTAGAAAATCTCTCTACGGTCTAAAACAAGCTCCACGAGCTTGGTACGAACGCTTGAACAAATTTCTACTCTCAAATGACTTCTCTATTGGTAAGGCGGATACTACTCTTTTCATTAAAACTCATAAAGAAGACATACTCATTGTTCAAATTTATGTGGATTACATTATTTTTAGAGCAACAAATATTCGTCTATGTGAAGAATTTTCAAAAAACACAAGTAAGGAATTTGAAATGAGCATGATAGGAGAGCTTAAGTTCTTTCTCGGACTTCAATTAAGCAATCATGTTATGGCATATTCATCAATCAAAGTAAGTATATATATTAGACATGTTGAAGAGGTTTGAAATGAGTGATTTAAAACATATGAGCACCCCTACGAGCACATCCTCAAAACTCGACAAAGATGATCAAGGAATCTCCGTTGACGTTACCAAATATCAAGGTATGATCAAATCCCTTCTTTACTTAGCTATAAGTAGGCCCGACATTATGTTTAGTGTATGCTTGTGTGCTCATTTTCAATCAAATCCTAAGGAATCCCATCTTAAAGTTGTGAAAAGAATTTTTAAATATCTTAGTGGGACTCGAACCTTAGGACTTTGGTATCCGAAAAACACTCACATTGATTTACTTAGCTATTCGGACATTGATTGGCTCGGATGTCAAATTGATCGTAAAAGTACTAGAGGAGCCTGTCACTTTCTAAGCTTTGCTCTAGTATCATGGTTTAGTAAGAAACAAAATTGGGTAGCACTATCTACGGCCAATGTTGAATATATCTAGGCGGCAAGTTGTTGTACACAAGTACTTTGGATGAAGCAAACTTTAAATGATTATCACTTATCCTATGATCATGTTCCTATTGAAATGTGTGATAATACTAGTGCCATTAACTTGTCCAAGAATCCCATTTTGCACTCTCAAATTAAGCATATTGAAATACGACATCATTTTCTTCGGGATCATGTTCAAAAGGGAGATATTTTGCTTGAATTCGTCGATATCGAAAATCAATTGGCCGACATCTTTACTAAACCTCTCGCTCTAGACAGCTTCTCACCTACTTGAAGAGGACTAGACATTATTGATGAAATTGATTTGCAAAATTGAACAAAACTTTTGAAAAATTTCAAAAATCAGGCCATCCGAACGAACTTTCAATTCGTTCAGACGTCCGGATGGACATAACTTTTTTTAGAAAATAAGTAGTTTGCTAATTTGCTTATTGAGAATTGGTTAAATGATGGTTAAGTGAAATCATGAATCTCAATCATTCCAACCTTCCAACTCTTCTCAAATTTGAATATTGTTTATTTTAAGTTAACTTTGTTATCTTTAGCTATTTTTATATATAGATCGTTTACTCTTATTTTAAAAACTCAAAATGAATTGTGCGTGTTTCTATTGCTAGAAATAGTTCAACTCTTGTACAATTAAATAGTCATTCCTCGAGGGATCGATATCTCAAACTCTAAAAGTCTACTTTATTACTTTTACGCGACACATGACTTAAGGTATATTTTCAAGCGAACAAGTTTTTGGTGCCGTTGCCGGGGAATGATCTATTTTGATTACTACTTTAGTTGATATTAGTTTTAACATTTTATTTTATTTCTTTTTGATTATTTTGTTTTGAAAGTTGAATTTCTCATTTGTGTTGTGCTAGGTCTTTGATCGTGTATGCGTCGTTCACGAAGTCTTGATCTAGTTGATTTTGATCCGGACATTGAAGAAACTTTTCGAAGAAGACTAAGAGAACAACAAGAAGCAAGAAGACAACTTCAAGTTGAGATGGCTAATCATGAGAGAAATGTCAATCCTATCACTCCACCGGGCAAAATTCGAGCTGGTGTTATTCCTCAAGCACAAGGAGTTCAAGAGCCCGTGGTAAGAGAAGATGACATGCATTTTAGAGACTTCATGAATCCTCCTATTGTGGCAAATCAATCAAGTATTGTGTACCCATCATACAATCATCCAAACTTTCAACTTCGGCCAGATGTGATAAACGTGTTTTCCAATGGGAATTCATTCTATGGGAGAATTGAGGAGAACCTACACTCTCATGTGGGACGATTTTTGGAAGTTTGTAGCAACTTTAAATATGAAGGTGTAAATGAGAAGGCAATTCGTATGAGATTATTTGTGCATACATTGAAAGATAAAGCAAGGGAATGGCTTGACACTTTCATCGCTAGTTGGGTGGAGTTTGTTCAAAAACTCACTAAAAGGTTCTTTCCACCATCTAGAGTTGCTAAGCTCAAGCACGAAATCACTACTTTTCAACAGTATGAGTCAAAGAGCTTTCATGAGGCGTGGGAAAGATTTAAAGACATGCTTCAAAAATGTCCAAACCATGGAATCTCAATAGGGTAATAGTAAACCATTTCTATGATGGTTTGACTCCCTCATATTGATCTAATATTGACTCATCTTCTAATGGATCAATCCAACAAAAGAGCATTCGAGAAGTTTATGACCTATTTGAGATTATGAGAGAGCAAAGTACAATGTGGCCGGACAAAGGTTCGCAAAGAAAAACAGGTGGAGTACACAATGTTGATGCCTATGTACTTGTTCTATCTAAGATGGATTCTCTATCAAAGAAGGTTGAAGGGCTTTCTACTTCTACTTTTCATTCCATGAATATGATGCAAGCTTCTCCACCGGTATGTGACATATGTGGAGCAAATCGCCAAAGCTCAGATTGTCCCTTGGTAACTCATGGTATGGTTTCTCCCGAACAAGTATCTTATGCTCAAAATTTCAACCACCAACAAGGAAATCTCTACTCCAATACATATCATCTGGGGTTGAGAAATCATCCAAATATCTCTTGGTCTAACAATCAAATTCATTTGAAGTCGTCAGGTTTTCATCAACCTCCACCACCTCAAGAGAAGAAAGTAACATTAGAGGAATTGATGATACAACTTATGAGCAAAACCGACTCTATCCTCCAAAATCAAGCGGCTACAATCAAGAATCTTGAGACCTAAATGGGTTAAATGGCAAGAGCAATGAATGATAGGCAATAAGGAGCTTTACATCACAATATCGAAGTGAATCCAAGAGAAAATGTTCAAGCTCCTACTCCAGTCAAAGCTTATGTACCTCCAGTCCCTTTCCCTCAAAGTCTCAAGAAGATGAATTTAAAGCTAAATTCGACAAATTTTTGGAGTTACTCAAAGAGATTCACATCAACATTCAATTTATTGATGCTTTGATTGAAATGCCAAATTATGCCAAGTTCATGAAGGACATAGTTTCAATTAAGAAGAAACTTGGAGAGCACGAGATGGTAATGCTAACGAAGGAATGAAGTGCCGTCTTGCAAAACAAGCTACCTCCAAAAGTCAAAGATCAGGGAGTTTTACTATTCCACGCACTATTGATGAATTAAATTTTAGTAAAGCCTTATATGATCTTGGTGCTAGCATTAACTTGATGCCTTTATCTATTTTCAGGAAATCGAGCTTGGGATAGGCTAAACCAGGTACCGTATCTTTACAATTGACCGATAGATCTATCAAGTATCCACGTGGTATCATTGAAGATATTCTTGTCAAGGTCGATAAATTCATCTTCCCGACCGAATTTGTGATTCTCGATATAGATAAGGATTATGACATTCCAATTATCTTGGGAAGGTCTTTTCTAGCTACCGGACGAGCTCTTATTGATGTATATGAAGGAAATTGATATTGAGGGTCCATGATGAGCAAGTCACTTTCAATGTGTTCGAGACAATCAAGTATCCTTCCGGGTTCGATTCATGTTTCCAGGTAGATATTATCAATCAAATAGTGGCAAATTCTTTCCCACATGGGTTTTTTAAAGATCCTTTTGAATCTTGTATTACACATTCTTTGAGTGTTAAAGAAGAGGATCCCAATATTGAGCAAATGACCTACTATTTGGAGGCTAATCATTATTATCCCTACAAGAAGAGGTCGTTCTTTGAAGACTTGGGAAAGAGCTCTCCACCACCACTACTTTCTATTGAACAAGCTCCAACTCTTGAGCTAAAATCTCTTCCATCTCATTTGAGGTATTCCTATTTGGGCAATGCTTCTACATTCCCGGTTATCATCGCTAACTCCTTGAATAATTTGAAGGAAGAGAAATTGCTTCGAGTACTGAGGGAACACAAGACGGCCATTAGATGGACTATCTTGGATATTCGTGGGATTAGTCCTTCAATTTGTATGTACAAGATTCTCATAGAAGATGATTTTAAGCATTCGGTTGAACATCAACGCTGGTTGAATCCAAATATAAAAGAGGTGGTAAGAACCAAAGTGTTGAAATGGTTGGATGTGGGCATTATATATCCAATCTCTGATAGTGCATGGGTAAGCCTTGTTCAAGTGGTGCCAAAGAAAAGAGGTGTCATGGTGATCGAAAATGAAAATAATGAACTCATTCATACAAGATCGGTGACCGGGTGGAGAGTGTGTATTGACTACCGGGAGCTCAATAATGCTACTCAGAAGGAAGGACCACTTTTCCCCTTCTATTCATTGATCAGATGTTTAAAATATTGGTGGGTCATTCTCATTATTG
The DNA here is from genome assembly GCA_019097785.1 of Fraxinus excelsior. Classification (NCBI taxonomy): domain Eukaryota; kingdom Viridiplantae; phylum Streptophyta; class Magnoliopsida; order Lamiales; family Oleaceae; genus Fraxinus; species Fraxinus excelsior. Next base: position 1,641,022 of record CM032642.1, read on the forward strand.
CTTCTTATATGGGTATTTGGGCTATAATCAAATCCCAATAGCTTCGGAAGATCAAGAGAAAACAACTTTTACATGCCCATATGGTACTTTTGCATAACGGAGGATGCCTTTTGATCTTTGTAATGTACCCGACACTTTTCAATGGTGCATGGTGGCTATTTTTTCAAACATGGTGGAGAAATTTATAGAGGTATTCATGGATGACTTCTCGGTATTCGGAGATTCTTTTGATGAATGTTTAAAAAACTTGGGTATGGTGTTAAAAAGATGTGAAGAAACCAACTTAGTGCTCAATTGGGAGAAGTGTCATTTTATGGTCTAAGAAGATATTGTTCTTGGGCATCGAATCTCTCAACAAGGGATTGAGGTCGACAAAGCAAAAATTCAAGTCCCTGAAAAATTACCTCCTCCGACCTCGATAAACCGTGCTATAAGCATCTTAGGGCATGTCGGGTTCTATAGACGTTTTATCAAGGATTTCTCAAAAATCACAAAGCCACTTTACTCCTTGCTTGAAAAGAATGCTCGATTTGATTTCTCTCAAGATTGTCTTCGTTCTTTCAACACTCTTAAGGATAAACTCATTACGGCTCCAATTATCGTAGCTCCGGATTGAAATTTGCCCTTTGAGCTCATGTGTGATGCTAGTGACTATGCCGTTGGAGCAGTTTTGGGGCAAATAAGGGAAATTGTATTGCATGTCATCTATTATGCAAGCTGGACTTTGATTGATGCTCAATTGAACTATGCTACTACTGAAAAAGAGATGTTAGCGGTGGTTTTTACCTTTGATAAATTCTGGTCCTATCTTATTGGCTCTAAGGTGATTGTCTACATCAACCATTCAGCCTTCAAATATTTGTTTGCCAAGAAAGATGCCAAGCCGTGGTTGATTAGATTGGTTCTACTTCTACAAGAATTTGACTTGGAGATTCGTAACAAGAAAGGGGTTGAGAATTTTGTAGCCGATCATCTATCTAGACTTGAGCAAACTGAAGAGGTGGATAGTGGAGAGATAAATGAAGTGTATCCAGATGAACACATTTTGCAAATCTCACATGTTCTACAAGTCTCTAATGTGCTATGGTATGCGGATCATGTAAACTTTCTTGCAAGTAGTATCATTCCATCGAATCTATCTTATCAACAAAAGAAGAAATTCTTTGTCGATATCAAGCACTATTTTAGGAAGATCCGTTGTTGTTTAGAAGAGTATTGGATCAAATCGTTAGGAGGTGTGTACTGGAGAGGAAATGGAAAATATTCTTGACCAATGCCACTCTTTACCATATGGGGGTCATTTTGGTGCACTAAAAACCACATCAAAGGTTCTTCAATCAGGATTCTATTGACCTATTCTATCCAAAGATGCTGATACAATTATCTCCAAGTGTGATTGATGCCAACGATGTGGAAATATCTCCAATCGAAATGAAATACCTTTGAGTTATATCTTGAAAGTGGAGATCTTTGATGTTTGGGGGATTGATTTTATGGGTCCATTTCCATCCTCATTCTCAAATCAATACATTTTAGTGGCGGTGGATTATGTCTCAAAGTGGGTGGAGGCGGTAGCATTACCCACTAATGATGCTGGAGTGGTAGTGAACTTTCTAAAGAAAAATGTTTTCTCTCTCTTTGGTGTCCCTCGAACTATCATTAGTGACGGAGGTAAACATTTTTGTAATCGCCTCCTTGACTCACTTTTGGCAAATTATGGAGTGAAAGACCATGTGGCCACTCCCTATCATCTTCAAATAAGTGGACAAGTGGAGATATCAAATCGGGAGCTTAAAAGAATTCTTGAAATGACGGTGAATGCTTCAAGAAAGGATTGGGCAAAGAAGTTAGATGATGTATTGTGGGCATATCGCACTGCATTCAAGACACTTATTGGCATGTCTCCATATCGACTTGTGTTTGGGAAAGTATGCCACCTTTTGGTTGAGCTCGAGCATCGAGCCTATTGAGCAATAAAGGCATTGAACTTTGATGAGAAATTGGTCGGTGAGAAAAGATTACTCCAACTTAATGAGCTTGATGAACTTCGCCTTGACCCTTATAAGAACGCTCGAATTTACAAAGAAAAGATAAAGAAATGGCATGATAATCATATTGTGAAGCGGGAATTTCAAGTTGGACAACAAGTTCTCCTCTACGATTCTCGAAAATGATTATTTCCTGATAAATTACGCTCTAGGTGGTCGGGACCGTTCACTATTGCTCAAATCTTCCCACATGGAGTGGTCGAGTTGTATCATGAGGAAAAATGAAATTTCAAAGTCAATGGGCAAAGGTTGAAACCCTAATTGGGAGGTGATTTTTCAAAAGAGAAGACATTCATTCTTCTTTTAAATCCGAAATGATCATGTCTTAAAGTTTAGCTAATGACTTTAAAAAGTGCTTATTGGGAGACAACACAATTTCTTTCCTTTGTTCTCATTTTCTCTACTTTTCATACTTTAGCTATTTATGTTGATATCCATAATTTTTGTGTAGTTTTTTTTTTTTTTTTGTGAAGTCATCATCCCCATGCATGTTGTGCCTCTATCATAGCTCATTCTCATGTCATGTGTAGAGTCTCATATTCCATCTTTCATAATGCTTCAACATTGATGAGTGTGGAAAATCAAGGATAGAGTATACATTGGATTGAAATTGCTCATTTTGTATAATTTTTGTTTTGATATTCCATAGCCAATTTTTATGATTTTTCTTGAAAGGCACGTTGTTGTATGTGCATATTTTGAGTATATAAAATTTGGTAAATTTTGGTTGAATTTTTGTTTAGAAACTCACGAAGATAGTAGTCAAGCACGCGGCTGTGCTAGAAAAATGTGCACTTGCGCTAATGAAGGCAGTGACTAAGCGTGCGTGTGCGCACTTTATTTGCGCAGCTGCACGAAGTGGTGCTGTTCACGCACTTTTGAGGGTTTTAAAGGACCCGCCACATCCCCTTTTTCATTTCATTTCATTTTTCTTCCACTTTCTCTCCCCAACTAAGCAATTTTGTCCTCCCCCTCTCATTACTCCCAAACTCCCCTAAGTTTAGGGCTCATAACACTTAACAATCAAGCAAGTCATAATTTCAAGTCCAAGAGGTATGTTTTTGAACACTATGAATCTATGGTTTTTCTTCATTGGTTGATTTCTATAGTTTATGGAGGAGTTTGGGTAATTTAAGAATGAAGTAATGTGTGGTTTAGATTGTTGATTTGTTTGCTAAATTTTTGGGATTACATGAACCCTAAAATCTTTTGATGATAGTTGAATGTCACTCATGCCTTCAAGGTGTTTGTGAAAAGTCCTCAATGAAACTTTTGTACACCAACCTTAAGCCACGTTTGAGCACTATTTTCCACTAAGTTTGGAGGTTTCATCCGTATTACATGTATATCTTTCATTTATGCTACATTTGATTGTTTTATATCTTTTCTTTGTAGACCTTTTGCGACAAACAATGACGAAGACAAGTCAATCATCCAATAGTGCTATGGGAAAGTGCATAGTGGTGAATGAACTAAGTCGAAAGTAGGCAAAAACAAGTTTCTAGATACACTAACATGATGGCCCATTTCGAGCAGCTCTTTCCACCACAACCGTCCCAGTGACTACTGCCATGGGGAGTACCATAACTTTATTCCCTCTTTTCTTCTACTGTTTTGTGCTACATTGAGGACAATATGTTTTCTAAGTTTGGAGGTGATTGTGCTTCAATTGTTGTGATTTTGTGTTGAAATTTTAGATAGTCTCGCTGTCTTAGCATGGTTTGATGTTTAAAATTGTTGTTAATTCATGAGCTATGACCAAATATGCTATTTGTGCCTAAGTTTTCTTGCTTGTCCATGTGAAATCCCAATTTATTTTGAGCACAATAGTCACAATTAATCGTTATCTAGATGTGGAAATTTTTTATTGATGGATAGATTTTTTTTTTTTTGAATTGGTAAGAACTAAGTTGTGAGTTGTGTTAAACTTTTATCAATCTTACCTTCTCTTCTCTTTCACTTAACCATATTGTGAGATAAGTTTAGGGTGGTTGAGCCGGTAAATGATATTATCTAGAAGTGTGTTGATTCCATGCATATTGAAAAAAAATATTGTGTGGAGTGTCTTTGTCAAGTATAAGCTAGGTAATAACCATATGCTAGGGATCTAAGCCCAATTGGTTTTGTTGTGCTTAAAAGAATGATTTTGCACTTGTTGAATCTTATGCCTCACTTCGTAACCTTTTTGAGTTGAGTTATTAAGTCCGTTGGGGTATCTCGAAACCCAGTACCCTTTGGTCTAAACAACCGGGGAACTATTGACCTAAAGCTCACTATAAAGGTTAAAAAGAAAGTTTAAGGGTGTGAGGTCAATTAAGAGCTCTAATTGAAAAAAAAAATGATTTGGTGCAATTGTTTTCGATATTTGGGGTTAGATAACTAGTGGGTTTGAATTACTTAGTATAAGCTTAAACGTCAAAGCACTCATCTAGAGGAGAATCATCACGTGGATATATTTTTGACATTACTGGTTAGGCCCAACCAAACTAGAGTGGGAAAATAAATGAGTGATTTGAGAGCAGCCTTTAGATTTATACTTGGGGAAAGAAAGTAAACATTTATTTTAAGGAGTGTGAATCTCACGAGAGGGAAATGAAATATTTGACCATAAAGGGTTGGGTTGAAGTCAATTTGAAAAAATTTCCATCTTGACAACTTTTTCATAATGTAGATAATGATTGAAAGTGGCTATGCACACACGCGCCAAAACATTGGATAAGCAATCTTGTTTTTGGTAGCCTGATTTGGAAGCATATTTGTGAATTGATTATACAATTTTGAATTGGTGGCAAGCATGGCAAAGTTATCTACATTGTTGATCTTTATTTTGTGTTGTCTTTTGTTTGAGTAGATAATCTTGCTCCGGACAAACAAGAGCTTAAGTTTGAGGGTGTGATAAGTGTGATTTTACACACTTATTAGAACTGTTAAATGGAAGTATTGATAAATTGAGCAGATTTCTACTTATAATTGTGATTATTTTGTCTTATATAGGTGAACCCCACATTGAAAGGAAAACAAGTAAAACGAAAGAGATTGGAGCTTAATTGAAAAGCCAGCTTTGAAGTTCATCATCAAAATGAAGGAATCAAAAAGTTGAGGACCAAAATGTCACTTATCAAAGTTGAAGGACTAACTATGCAAATTATCATGAGGACCTCCTACACAATTTTTTATTTCACCAAAAATGTGCACCCAAGCATTTTTAGTGCACACTCACGCACTTTACTTCTGGGAAAATTGGGCGCACCCGCACACCTGTGCGTTGAAAATTGTCGAAAATCAGAAAAAATTTGAGGGCATTTTGGGCTTTTGTTTGTACTAGGTTTTTCAGAGTATTTAAGGACCAAATCTCATGACTCAAAGCAGAGTTTTTAATTTTTTCAAAAGTATTGGTTCAACAAAGAGAAGAAGAGGAGGAGGAGAAAACAAGAAAAGTGGAGATTTTGGGTGAAAATTAGGAGCAACACTTCAGAATTTCATTTAAGGGACGAGTTCCTTTCTTTACCTTGAATTGTAATCTTTGATTTGTTCACTTTGTAATGTACTATTCTAAATTTCACCATTTTCACTCTTTTTATACAATGATCTAAACTTATTGAAGTTGGGATGATTGATGTAGTTTAACCTAATTTGATTAATTTCAATGTTTGCCTTTTGAGTAAAAGTTGTTTATTTTCATGTGTGTTTGCTATTGTATTGATTTACTTTCATTTATTTGGCCACTAAATGATTGCCAAAATGATTGTGTTGAATGAAGTGTATAATAATCGAGAGATATTATGCATTTTAAACCAAATAGAAAATGCTCTATGTTCTTGTAGGAGATAGAGATATACTCCTAACCCTAGGTGACCATTTGAGATATTTTCACAACGAATTAATGCAATTCATTGGGCTTTAATCGACATAGAGATATAATAGATTAACTCAATTAATTAGGGCTAATTTGACGCTCGAGAGAGGTAATTGGCTAAAATAGGAGACTCGGTTCTAACATAGAAAATAAGTAGTTTTCTAATTTTCTTATTAGAAATTGGTTAAATGATGGTTAAATGAAATCATGAATCCCAACCATTCCAACCTCCCAACTCTTCTCAAATTTGAACCTTGTTTATTTTAAGTTAACTTTGTTATCTTTAGTTATTTTTATATATAGATCGTTTACTCTTATTTTAAAAACTCAAAATGAATTGTGCGTGTTTCTATTGCTAGAAATAGTTCAACTTTTGTACAATTAAATAGTCATTCCTCGAGGGATCAAATCTCGGACTCTAAAAGTCCACTTTATTACTTGTACGCTACCCATGTACTTGCGTTATATTTTCAAGCGAACAACTTATATGATAAAGTCAGAGAAATGTTGAAAATTGGTTAAATGCTATACAAAGTGGAGAAGTCAACTTTTGTTCCTATGATGTCTAAGGCTTCAACTGCAAGAAAACTGGTCTTGTTCGCTCCATTTGTATGGGCCAAATAGGTAGTGAAACTTAAAGTTGTAACATTATGTTATTATTGTTTTTGTGCTATAGGAACAAAATTTAAGTCATTTTGCGTTGCTCTGTTTTTTTTTTTTTTTTTTTAACATTACAGACAAACGACTTTTATATCATTATAGTTGACACAAATGTCGTTCTAGTATGAAAAATGCATTAATTCATATAACGACATAAAAATCATTCATGATACTCAAAAATACATTGATGTCGTTTCAATGGACTGTTTGCTCTCGGATGGTAAACAATTCAGAGGCGCACACGCTAATCAAATATTTTTTGATTAACCTTTTGATTTCCAAAATTTTGCATTTCATTCAACGAATACCTTTCTCAAGCAATTTTCAAAAAAAAAAACAACAAATCATAAGTATCAAACTCACAAAAAACATGAAAATATCCGTATCATGTCAGTACAAATTTAATGAGATTGAAATCGTTTTAGTTCAAATCTTAACTAAAATGACATATATATCGGTTTCTTTATTATGTAACAATATTGATATCGTTATGTATCAAAACCACGAAATAACATAATGACATTCATATCGTTTCAATATAATATTGACGACATTGATATAGTTTCAGTTCAAATCATAACAATTTTTAGCCAAAATGATATAATTATCGCTGTATGAAAAGAAACGATGTCTATGTTATTATTTGAACTGGATGATTTCAAACTCGTCAAATTTGTACTAAAACGATGTGGATGTTATGTTATTTCATGGGTTTGATACATAACTATATCATTATCATTTCTGTACAATTTTGACGACATTGATATCGTTTCAGTTTAAATCATAACTAAAACGACATAAATATCGTTTTAGTTTATATAAAATGATAATTATATCGTTTCTGCTATAATTCTATCATTCACGACCTCCCGACATGCATTACATATGTAGGATGATTAAAATAGGTCATCGGGTAGGATTGATCTCACTCAAAAGAAACTAAGAGAACATTTGTGTTTCCATAATTATATAACATGTTTGAACTATTTCAATGAAAGAAAGTATTCTCATTCACTTTTTCTAAGCCATTCGAGTGATATCAACCCATTTGATGACCTCTTTTGATCTTCCTACGTGTGTTGAAGGTATGTAAGTGGCTGTGGACGATCGAATCATTTTTTTAGTTAAAACGATATAATTATCGTTTTATATGAAATGAAAAGATATCCATGTCATTGTAATTATGATTTGAATTGAAACGATTTCAAACTCGTCAAATTTGTATTAAAACGATATGAATGTCATTATATTATTTCTTGAATTTGATACATACGATATCATTATCGTTTTAGTACAATTTTTAGGGGTGGGCAAAAAAACCGACCAAACCAAAACGACTCGGGTCGGTTTGGGTTAGTTTGACATAGGTAATTGGTTTGGTTTGGTTTCATTTTAAACAAAACCGTGGTGGTTCGATTTGGTCATGGTTTAAAACCTCAAACCACTGGTTAACCGATTTAACCCACTTACAAATGTTTCCATTTTTATTTTTATTTTTGGAAAAAGAAAAGTCAAAATCAAAATCTTAATGATGTTCTCCAGAATGTGGAGGTGCCCAAGCATTAGATGTTAACACAATTTATTTTTTGTGCTTGAGTTTCTTTCTTGTAACATAAATTTTATTTTCTTACTCTTGAAGTTGGATTATGCTCAGTTCTGGTTATTTTCTTAGTCTTGGTTTTGGTTTTGAATTATGCTTAGTTATAGTTATTTTCAATTCTAATCATATCCTGCCTCCTATTGAGATGGAAGAAAGAAAAAATTGTGATATGTTTAGCATTTCATATTTAATTAAGTGCAGTAAACGTAATTTGGCATCTCTTTCATTCTTATGGATATCTACATATCCAAGTTGATGAAGATGAACTATTGGGATGGAAAAAAAAGCTTGATAAAGATTCAGTTTTATTATGATTATGTGTTGGTTCTTGGTTGTGTCAGTGTGATTAGTTAAATTGAATGACATCTATCATCTTTTGCATGACTTTCCATTTTTTATGATGCAATATTATTTAAAAGTCTAAACCGGCTAACCGAACCGAACCAAACCGAACCGATTTGGTTTGGGTTGGTTTGGTTTAAGAGCTAGAGTGGATTGGTTTGGGTTGAAATATTTTCAAACCGACTAATTTGGTTTTGGTTTCGGGTTGGGGTCGAAACCAACCCAAACCGAACCACGCCTAGCCCTAACAATTTTAACGATATTAATATCAGAATAGTTTGATGGTGCTAGACAACTATTAGAAAAAAAAAATATTCCTACAGTTTCTTTTGAGTAAAATTGAACCTATTTGATAACCTATTTCGATCGTCCTGCGTATGTTGGAGACATGACCCGCGATCGTGGATGATTGAATTGTCGTTTTTATTTAAAATGATATAATTGTCTTTTTATATGAAAAAAAACTACTTCAATGTCTTTGTAGTTGTAATTTGAATTGGAACGATCTCATTCTCTACAAATTTGTACTGAAACAACATGAATGTCATTATGTTATTTCGTATGTTTGATGCATAATGATACAAATATCGTTACCTACTATAAGAAACGACTTCAATGTCCTTTTAGTTATGATATGAATTGGAATGATTTCAATCTTGTAAAACTTGTATTGAAACAACATGGATATCGTTATGTTGTTCCATAGGTTTGATATATAACGATATTAATGTCGTTATAGTCAAGATTTTGACTGAAACGAGTTCAACGGCGTTACACATGAAAAGAAGCGATATCTATATCGTTTTAATTATGATTTTGACTTAAACGAGTTCAATGTCATTACGTATAAAAGGAAACAATATATACGTCAGTGAATGAAGGGAAAAGTCAAAATCCTTCATTTATTTGGTTAAGTAAGGGAACGGTAAGTGGATTTTTAAGACTTTAAAATAATTACAATTTCTTTTTAAAAATTGGTTAAAGGCCTTCTGAACAAAATGACATTGAGGGATGGAAATCTCAACTAATTCCTCAAATATAAAATAATGATATTTGGTACTAAAAGACGAAACTGTACTCAATGATTTTTAAATTTTTTTATTTGAATTCTAAAAATTTAGCCCTTGTTTGAACCTATTTTTGAAAAAATCATTCTTGAATAGTGTTTTGATCACATTTCATTCACACGCAAATTCAAAAAAAATTCTTATTTTTTAATCACACATTTCTCATCAATACACTATTTAAAATGCATTTTTTTTAATAAAAATGGAGTTCAGACAAGGCCTTATTGTTTATTTTTAAGCACATGTATGATATTTAAACTTGAAAATTTTAAAGGCCTTAAAATATGTAAATTTCAATTACATTCAATATCCTTAATCGTCACAATTTTACAACATCCTTAAAATATCAACTACTTCAGACAAACAAAACAAAGTAACTACAGAACTGTTTCAAAATAGCAAAAAAATCTAAGGCTTAAAGTCCTATACTAACAACTCTGCAGCCAATTTCTTCCGCCATATTTAGACACAATCCAAGCAAATTGTATTTACATCCATCTTCTCTTACAGAAATTCGATGTACTTCAGAGTTAAAATCCTGCAATCAGATTTACAAAATAGTTGTGCAGTTATATTAATTCTAAACACTAAAAGAATATAGTATTAACAAATGTGAGGCAATAATGCGATCCGGGGATCTAAGTAGAGTAGCTTTGTTGCCTCTATTTTGATCATTGTCGAAGCAAAAAGAAAGGACAACTGTTTTCGAATCAGCAATGCCACATTTGAATCAATGAATACCAGTATAAAGATCTTCATTAGTACATAAACCGATTGTATACCACCATTGATAAACACCAGAATAAGAGATATTCACTAGGCCAAGAGCACCCCCTCGAGTAAAAGCTTCCATAGTCAACCTTATAGAAATAGTACTTGTTAGAAGAAATATAAATCCACCAATTACTGAAATTTGAATTGCTTGGTTTGATTGTTTTGCCCATAAATGGAGGTAAAAACAAATGGAGATAAAAACAAATAGAATCCGAGTAAACTAGCTTACATGGACCACCATTTAACATTATGGTCTAATTTCTGAACAATAGTGTGTGTATTGTCGAATGATATGAAAAATAGGCAGCCCACGAAGACTATAATAACAACATGCCTTGCTACATGGTGGGAATAGAGATACGTATGAGTGAAAATTGTCTAAATTGCCTCTACATTTAGAGTATCTAACAAACTAACATGCTGCTTGTCAGATTTCATTGTTCAATCTCAGTATTTGAGTCACTTCGCTAGATATAAATTTTTTGCTAATGTCTCCATTTTACAAACATCAAATGAGAAACAAAAAACATCTTGGATCAGTTCATAATTCAACAACTAGTGTATAAGATTGGATCATAGAATTAAACATTTATGTCCTTTTTTTAGTAAAATCTGAATGACTCAGATCCTAAAAGATGGATTTTTATTTTTCCACAACAATCAAACCATTTCTCCAAGAGTTTTGATTCTTTAATCAACTAGATGAATGTTACCCCTTTGTTCGATTCTAACATATTTATACATAATCCATGGATGTGATTTTAACATAATAAAAACCAAATTTACATACAAAAATACAAAAACATAATAAATATAATGATAAGAAAATAAAGATTTAAAGAATCTAAACTGATTAAATACAAACAAAATCATAAAAAAAAAAGGAAATATTAACAGGAAGTACGGTTGGACCAACCTACCATCATCATTTAATTCAAAACCCTCCACAACTGTCGGCCCACAAACTTCAAATCAGCACAATCTCAATCAGACCCATTATTATCCACAAAAAAGTAGGATGAAGGAGAAGATGAGTTTTGAATTCAATGAAAAGTCTTTAAATTCCAAGTTGCTTGATAATTCCAGTACGCATTTAGATTGAAAAATATATACCCAAAAATCACAAATAGCAGAAATTTACCAAGACTCAATACATTTGTAAACTATATTATGAAATCCTCATTTTTCAACCCATAAGAATTTGCAAAATTTTAAACTAAAAATAATTACAAATTCTAAACCAAAGATTAAATTTTGAACAAATTGAAGCCTTAGAGTAGAAACACAAATTTGGAGATTGAACTCTTAACCCCACATAAACTTTGTTGGCACAACTACAAAATGAAATTTAAAAAATAAAATATGAACTTCTTTATTGATTTCATTCTCGAGACAATGATATCATTATAGAGAGAGAAAAGCTTGAGAGAACGATTAGGGATTCTAAAAAAAAAAAGGTTGAACCCCAACCTTGAGGGCCCCACCCCGCCCCTAGAGCATCGTGGATGAGGTAAATCGCGGGATGTGCCTCAACAGACCAATGTACAAAAGCTGTCATACTCGTGCCAACAAAAAGTCAAATGCCAAACTTTGTCAGAGGCAGGAATCGAACCCTCACATTACATCTATCAGCTCAGCTGAGACTACCTCACTCATATCATTTGCACCACTAAGCTATGCTTGGGGGGCAACGATTAGGGATTCTAGTTGTGAAGTGTAGACATGAGGAAGGATGAAAGACATCATTTGTTAGTAGAGAAACAAAGAGGGAATACACTAATGGAGTTCTGGGTCATTCTAAATTGGGGATGGAGGATTTGACATGGACATATGATATTCAATTTGGGAAATAATTCTTCAAAATTGGTTTTACAAGGAAAGGTCAAAGTAGTATGTTTACAATTTCAAATATTTAAATTTAATTTCACTTTGAAGAATTTGGTCAAAGGCCTTTTCAACAAAAAGAGATTGAGGAGTGGTCATTTGAACTCATCCCCTTTTATTATTTTGAAGTTTCACATTCCAAACCTCCAAACACAAAGCATTATTCTCGGCTTCCCGTCTCCTTATATTTCGGAGCAACCCAATATAACATCTTTCTGTCTTAAAGTAACAGGATCGTCAAGCCAGTCAAAGCAGCCGCAACCACTTGAAGTGTCGTAATTGATACAATCCCAAAATCATATTCCCAGATTATCGTCGGTCCATGACGTCTTCAAAATGGGTTTTGAAGGTTAGTAGAGTTGGGATAGTGATGGGTTCGAGTTTAAATTGATTCCAAATTTTATTTTATTTTTGAAAACGCATTTTAACAATTCAAATTAATCCACCTAAGTAGCACTTTTTTTATTTGGTAGCCACGTCAGTATTCCGTCAAGTTTTTTACGGCCCGTGATGATAGTGATGAACAAGATTAAACTTTGCAAAGTTTAGTGATGAATTGTGTGAATTTTGAAGTTCAGTAGCCCTATAAAAATCTTTTGCAAAATTCAATTACCATTTGGGTTATTACACCATATAAAGGATATCAAAGTTTCATAACTTTCCTCTATGGAACAAGTGTTTTGCAATCTCAAATAAATCAAATTCTTTACTAGTTTATAATTTCAAGTGGGTTACTTCGATAACAAATATTTCATTTAATTTTAAATGGTTTTCAATAAATAAATATATTATGTTAATCACTTTGCGAAGTAGAATATGAATATGCTTGGTCCAGTCAAAATTGAAGTACGAGTCCTACTAAAATTAGAGCTCAACATCGACCCAATTCATTTATTAACAAACCATTTCCAACACTAATGATTAGTTCCATGTAATGATACGCCAACTATAAAGATGTAAAGTAGGTCTCTGTGGGCCATGAGCCCATGTCTGTGAAGCCTAGGCCAGTCAACCTCCATATTGAAGAAACATGTACATCTTGATATCTCTAGATAGGGGTGGCAAAAAAGTTCGTGGGCTTGCATGGCTTGGGCTCGGCTCTGATCGGGGCTCTGATCGGAAAAAGCCCGAGCCAAGCCGGAGCTCGTGCGGCTCGACAGCCACATGGGCCAGCACGTGCCACGGGCCATTTTGGCTGTGTTCGGCTCGGTTAAAAATAATAATAATAATTTATTTTAAATAAACAGAATTTCTGCCTGCTATAGCAGGCAGATTTTCTGCACGCAAGATTTTTCTTGCGTGCACGCAACAAAAAAAAAATTGAGTTTTTAAAAATGGATATATTTTTTTCCTCTATAAATACGGGAAAAATTTTACTATTTCATATCACTCTATCTCTAATTCTTTACGCATTATACTCTCCAATTGCTTAACTCTTATTTTCAATTTACACATTTGACTATATTCTTTACTACAATATTCTATATTCTACTCTCTAATTTCTTTTACTTTATTATTCAATATTCTTTACTATAATATTTACACATGGATTTTACCAGTGATGAGATTAATCAGTTTAAAAGTAGTTCGAGTACTTCATCGGGGTACGATGCATCTCAAAATGTTCCAATTAATTTGGAAGATATCGAAGAAGAGGAAGTAGTCGAGGTTGAAAGGTCGAAAAAACAGTCTGCTGATTGTTGGCAACATATGACTCGTAAAAAAGTTAGGGTTCAAAATGGAATTGATGTTTGGAAAGCATGTTGTAATTATTGTGGTAAAGAACTTAGTTGGAAGCCCAGTTCGAGCGCATCGCATTTAAATAGATGCATTTTAAGAAGTTGTAAAGCGAAACCAGTCGGTCTTAACCCGAAATAGACCGAACTAACATTTACCGATTCCAATTCCAGTTCCAGTTTCACTCTTTCCACTTTTGTATATTCACAGGAAATATTTCATGAAGGAATGGCCACATACGTGACTGCAGCAGAGATGCCGCTAACGATGATCGAGTCAGAACACTTTACTTCTCTTGTGCAGAATTATCTCCAGCCCAGGTATAATTCTTATTATAGAAATACTCTTCGTTCGGATGCTATAAAATTATATAACAGCAGAAAAAACTGTTGTTGAAAGTTTAAAAACTTTCAATTGTATTATATCATTTACCTCTGATTTATGAACCGGTGTTAATAAAAAATGATATCTTGCTGATACAGTTCATTACATTGATCACCTATGGACTATGCATAAAACAATTATTGCATTCAGATGTGTAGAATATCCTCATAATGCGACTAACATATATATGGTTTTAAAAGATATTATACAAGAATATGGTATGCAAGAAATGGTTCGAAGTTTTACTTTTGATAATACTAGTGTAAACAAAGTTGTTGTCGAAAAGTTTATTGATGATTTGAACCCTACATTTGGAGGTTTATTTTTTTATTAACGTTGTGTATGTCATATTATTAATTTGATTGTAAAAGATGGATTGGAATATATAAAATCACCTTTAGATAAAATTAGACAAGCAATTAATTTTATTACTATATCACCAGCAAGAAAGCAAGCATTTAACAGTTTATGTGCAGAATATGACTTAGAAGAGAAATCATTTGTCACTGATGTATCACAGAGATGAAATTCTACATATCTTATGTTACACTCGTGTGAAGTTATGATAACGTTATTTCAATATATTATAATGGTATACATACATATGGATCCAAACATAATTTAGAAGATTGGGAATGATCTCTTGCATTTGTCGTGAAAAAATTCTTAAAACCTTTTTTCGATGCCACGGAGGAATGT
This sequence comes from Fraxinus excelsior, assembly GCA_019097785.1. Classification (NCBI taxonomy): domain Eukaryota; kingdom Viridiplantae; phylum Streptophyta; class Magnoliopsida; order Lamiales; family Oleaceae; genus Fraxinus; species Fraxinus excelsior. The sequence continues at coordinate 1,656,073 of CM032642.1, forward strand.
AACGGTGTTTATTACCTTATATCTTCACTTGTTTTACAATATTTTTTCTATATTTCACAAGCATTTCAAAAACATGAGTTTGTCAATTTTTGTTGACGTAATTTATTCTATGGAGGCAAGACTTCGTAAATATTGGGAAAAGATACCCTCTTTATTTTTATTAGCTTCGGTGATGGACACTCGACTTAATGTAACTGGCACAAAAGCTACCATAAAGGGGATTTCGAATTTCATGAATGTAGAATTATCACATATGCATATAGAATCTATTTTATGTGAAATGTATAGCTATTACGCTGAAAAAATGTTCAGTGTAGTTTTACTACCCAAAGTTCTTTTTCAAGAAATACTTCAACAAATGTAAAAAGTTTTTGAAATTTTTTAGAGATCAATACTAGTGTTCCCTCATTTAGTTCTAGTTCGTCAATATCTAGAACAATAGATGTCAGTGGTACAAATCTTGTAATTCCCTCTAAGTTAGCTAGGTATATGTGCGTGGACGTTCGTAGTATGTTATAACCACGAGAATTAGAGGAATTTAATCTTTTATCATGTTGGAGGCGTAACGAAAGACAATATACAATTGTATCAAAAATTGCTCGCGGTCTACTAACACCTTCGGTGTCTACAGTAGCATCAGATGCTGCATTTAGTTTAGGTTGTCAAATTTTATGTGACGAACGATAAAGACTAAAAGAAAATATATTGGAGGCTTTAATATGTTTGAAGGATTGAGAATGTGCAAAATTACATTCTTAAGAACAAGTTGACAGTATAATGGCCGAAGAGTTACAACAAATTCAAGCATCTATGATATTGTAAGTTTTTAAATTGATTAGTTTAAAAAAAACGTAATTTTTAAATTTTTTTTGTATCAAGAAAAATTGTACACGAAATATTTTATTCGTGTACAGTTTTAACTTCATCTACGATAATTGTAGACGGTCCCAAACCCGAATGAAGGAGGAGGGTTTACATTTTTATAATTTATTTAATTTATAACACGTATAAACTGTGCAAAATTTCAATTCTTTAAGTAAAAAATGTGGAGAAAAAAACCGAGCCGACTCGACCCGTAAAGGCTCGGGCCGAGTAGTGGTGGCAATCGAGCCGAGTAGTTCGTCGGCTCGCCCGCTCGGCTCGTACTGTAGCAGGTCGGCTCGGTAGGCGAGCCGAGCCTGCTCGGCTCGTTTTAGACGAGCGGCTCGTCCAAATTTTTTAATTTTTTTTTTTATATAATATAAGACAGTTACAAAAAAAAAAAAATCAAATCTCACGAGCCGAGCCGAGCCGCTCGGCTCGTGGCTCGTGATAGACGAGCTCGTGGGCCAAGCCGAGCTTGCCCACGAGCAACGAGCAACGAGCCGAGCAAAAGCTCGGCTCGTTTTGTAACGAGCCACGAGCTCGGCTCGTAGGGCAACGAGCCGAGCTCGTGGGGCAACGAGCCGAGCCGGCTCGGCTCGGCTCATTGCCAACTCTAGGGCCGAGCCTCATTTTTTTGGCTCGGCTCGGCTCGGGCCCATAAAAACTCAGGCTCGATTCGAGTTTTTTTTTTTTTTAGCTCAGACTCGACTAGTTGACATAACTATCTCTAGACTCTAGCTACCCTCTAGCCAAGTATAAGCAGAAAAGCACAAATAAAATGCACAGTTACCATAATTTCAGGATAAAAACAGTGAAACAAAAATGAACCCATTTGCCAAAGGGGTTATCATCAATGTCTACATTGAATCATCAAAAATTCCTTCACCAAATAGAAAAAAAGGCCCCATCAAGATGATCAATCCAAATCCATTTTGTTCCGAGAATGCAGGATATGATCGTCGTAGGCAACTCCTTGAATATGCTCAAGAATTAAGGCATGGAAATAATCCACATGCACAAGGGCCATCGAAGAATTCAAGGCCAAAAGACAAGGTAAGAATTTCTCTATTTTATCGAGCGATTACTTAGGAGTCTTAGCTCGTGATCTGAGGTTTTTTTTTTTTTTCCCTCTTTTCTGTTAAGATTATATTCATTTCTACTATCTATTTTGTGAAAAAGAAAAGGATATAATGGAACCATTATTGAGATTTTGAACGTGATACACTGGAAAAGTTGTAGATTTATGTAGAACATAATTTTGTTACTCGTCAACTAACGAGATTTATGGATTCTTTAGGGGCATTATCTTCATTTCTATAACTTTTTTAAGAAAAAAAGAATATGGGACAATTCTTGATGGATGTCATCAGTGAATTATTGGAAAAAAAAAAAAAAAAAAGAGGAAAGTCAAAGATTACGTCGCTAAAGAAAAATGGGGTCAATTTGTTACTCCGTCGCATAAATGAAACCACAAAAACGCAATCATTCTAATAGCTCGTCGATGAATATAGCTATATCCTGATTTAGAAAAGTGGTGAACAGAAATGGAGATGGTCACTTCCAATGCAAAGGATCAAACTATTATTTTCGAGATTTCCTCGAAAAACCAGGCAATGGAAGTATGAGCGAATTTGTACCGAGAAGTACAGTGATGCTGAAGGATCAAGCAATCAAGAAAGGAGAAAAACTAAAGCCAAAGGCAGAAAATCAGATTCTCATTTTTGTGTAAGAATTATTTGCATGCTAAAAAAGTAAGTGTTTTTTTTCCTCTCTTACTTAATATTTTATATTTATTCTTATGAAAATTATGCAGGAGAAATTGAAGATTTTCTTGAAAGAAATATCGCGTTCATGGCAATGCAACAGAGGAAATTGCTGATTTATTGGTTTTTTGTTAGAAGAATCAGCTTGGGAGATTTTGGCAGTTTAAATTTGCAAATTCAATATTTTTTTTCTGCAATTTTATATGTTTGGTGATAATTTAGTATCTTCAATGCAACTATTTTCGACAATTTATTCATTTATGGGAAGATTGAAACTTGAAAGTAACTAGATGTTTAGCAACCATAACAAAACATGTTACTTTGGTTTTACATATTTTAGTGCATGTTCGATAAATAGTATTATGGACAAGATCAGCTTTGTTTCTTTACGTCATTTAGCATTGTCAAGTTCATTCTAATCTACGTAACCAAATTGTTTCTGAGTTTTAGCCAAACAAGCTCCAATTATGTGAGTCGGTATTCTTAATTTATATTCTATAAAGATCTGAATTGAATGGGATTTGGCCAAAAAAATTTAAGGTTCCTGAAATATCTCCTCAAAATATTACTATAATTCAAAATGTTAGATCCACATTTTGGGTTTGTTTGTTATTTGACTTGTGATGCAAAGCCATACGTTCACATAGGATTGGGTTGTGTCAGGGAATCATAGAATTCAATTCAACCTCAAATTCTAAATCTTGTATCAAGAAATTGATAGGAGAACTCATTAGTGTTGTCAATAGAGCAATCTTAGAATTTTATCTCCATTCTAGAGTAGTCTAGTTGTATGAAACCCGCAAGCGTACGAGGATCGTTGATAAGTAATACATGATGAATAACGTGTATTGTTCTAATGGAATAAAACTCAATCAAAGTATACTAGTTTCTAATTAGATTCAAATTAAGCGAACAAAAGTGATTTGTGGTTTGTAATTATTCTAAATTAATTTACGGAAGTTTATAAAATTCGAGTTTTGTATATATATGGAATAAATGTATGAATTCACATATTATCTATATCAATTCTCAATTACGTAATTAGTTTCATTTATGCATTCTTGACAATCGATAACTCTATTATAATTAATTCTCTTTTTCAAGATAAATTAAATTTATTTCTAGTCCGAATTCGAATGAATAGAACATATTCAATTTTATGATTATTTAAAAAATCGCACACGTAATAAATATTATTCCTAATATCTATTGCACGTATATTAATCAAGCAGTGTTCTAGACTTATTGTAAGCCCCACAACACTACAACAAACAACTATATATTTAATTGGTGATCAAACAATCAAAAAATAAAATTACACATGCAAGATTAATCAAGAAATGCAAGAATTTTGCTAACTACTTATCTTGAATTAAGAATAAATAATAAAATATTTAATCTTCATCCAATGCATGAAAAGAATTAGCCTAGCATGTTGTCTAAATAAATCACAGAAAAAGATTTGGAAAAAATCACTTGGAATTGAAAATAATGATTAGAAAGTGGAAAATCAATTTCTTCTTTGTTAATTTTCAACCTGGACTTTGAATGTTCACTCTCTTGTGTTAATTGCATTTGAATCCTGTGCTAACCTCCTTGTGATGAAAAATAAAGTTTTGATATGTATCTCATTGTGCCCGTCCCTCATAGGTTAAATTTTATGTTGAATTTGATGGATCAAAGTGTGTCAAAGACAAAATCTGCCATTTTTTTCCTAGAAAATGCCCCCTCGCGTGCATCTTTGGCACTTTGTTCTCGGTAAATGAACTGTAAAGTATTGCGCGTGCGCAAATTAGCATGTGCACGTGCACCGTTGTGAAAAATTTCCTTTTGTTGCATTTTGGTCTCTTGATTTCGGTCTTCATTCATTTTAGCTCATTTTGATATCTTCTTGGTTCTCTATCTTTCAATTCCATCTAATTGCCTCCACCCCTTCTTCAATCATCAACATTAGGCCCAAATCAACTGTTAGCACTTTGCAATTTAGTCCCCACACTTTGGATTAAGTCCACTTTATCCAATTTTTCATTCATTTTGTCCAATTCCATCGTTTTTCATCGATATGCATCTAGCAAACGAAATATATACAAAATTAAGCTTCAATTCATTTAAAATAATAATAATAATTGCTTTAATTTAACGAGTGAGATATATGTATAACACACACTTATCATAGTCAATAGACACCACCCCCTCCACCACCATGTTCACCCCCACCTTATCATACCATGCTCTCCACCACCATACCCACTACCGCCTCCATTTCCACCACCACTTCACATAAAAAGATCAACCACACCACCACCATTTCCACCACCACTCTCCTCCACATTGAAGAGAGCTCTCTCGGCGGACATAATCCTATACCCAAAAACACACAGAAAATCACACGAGATTTTGCCATGAAATTGATTTTATTTCAATTTATGAACTAAATTGCATGAATCAATAGAGTTTTTATGGGAGTGCAAAAGCGCGTTCATGCACTTTGAAGATTGAAAAACTTGAAAAAGAAACGGGCATTTAGTCCCCAAAGTGGTCCATTAGACTCTCACATGGTGTGTTTGCGTGTGCTGTTTCGCACATGAAATGAAATAATTAGTGATCTATTTTTGAATTTCAACTTATTTTCTTAAATTGTTAGGTTATGGCCTCTCTTCAATTTAAGAAGTAACCTACCATCAAACAAATCAAAACAATTCGAAAGTCAAGCTATGATGAACTTGTTCGATTATGTTCTTATTTTCATTTTGTCTCAAATTAGAAGAAGACATTACTTACCTATTCGGTGAAAATTAAAATTCGGATTGTAATTTAAATCAAAATCAACAATTAATTTTAATTATACATTCCATGGGATCCATAACTTTTCAACTACACATCTCATCAACTTTTATCAAAATATACTAAAAATCTGTTTTTAATCCATACCAAACAAGTATTAAGAGCCTGTTTGGTAACAATTAAAACCCGATTAAAATTGAAAATATGACCGTTATTGGGTCTCACTCGTCTAATAAAAGTCAACAATAACGGCTAATATTTCAATTTTAATCCGATTTTAATTTCTACCAAACATGCTCTAAGTATAATCATTCTTCCGTCAAAAATCTATTATCCTGTATAAATTCTTTTTTGCTATTCCATTTAGTGAATTGTTATATGGACTCAAAATCAACTAAATATTTTAGTCATATTTGGGGTAGCTAGAATCAATTTTTTAGCAGGTTTTAATAAAAGTATGTGTGGTTGAAAAATTAATAAAAATTATTGTTCTCGTAAAATATGTGGTTAAAATTAATTGTTAACTTTCAATTAAATATTTATCAAAAAATTTAGATACACCAAACAGAAACTTCTAAACAAATCATATAAATTTCCATACCCATTCCTCTCTCTTCTTAACATTTTCTATTAAAATTGCATCAATTTTTTTAAAAGTATTTTCAAGTGTACCCAAAATATGTTCAAACTACCTAAGTTGTGGTTCTTAATATTTTTGCAAACAAGACTTATATTTAGAGTGTATTTGAACCACATTATTTTGGAAGAATGTATTCTGGAATAGTAAATTAATGGAGAATGTGTGGTTGAAAAATAAGGAAAAGTTATTAATGTGATAAAAATATTATTTTATTGAAGAATGAGTGATTGAAAATGATGTAGGACAACTAGCTTTGGAGTTTGAGGAAGTGTTGGACAGAAAATTGGCAAAGAAAAATCGTGTCAAGGGTATTTTAGTCATTTGTCGCGACGGTGTCGGAATTGGCTGAAATTCGGCAGGTTGATTGGAAACGGCCCGAAAAGTTAGACTCGAGACGTAGCCCGAGATCTCGTGATTTTAGCCAAATTCCTTTGTTTAGGGCCCCGAATGATCAATTTCGTATTTCCCGTTTTAGATTTTCGCTATTTTTGGAATAATTTCATTTTCTATGTTTTTAGGGTTTCTTGTAATGCCTATTTAAAGGCTTTTGGGCGTTTTTCCGTCATTATTGAATTGAATAAAATTTCGTTCTTGGAGAATTTTCGTTTTCTTGTTTTCAAGATTTACGTTAGTAAATCTTGTTACTTCCGTTCTGCGTCAGAAAATGAGTAGAAAAATGAAAATGAAAATTTTAATGTGTACCAAACAGGAGCTTAATATGATTTTTTTTATCAACTATATAGTGCATAAATTAGAGGATGCCAATCGACAAATAAAAGAGTCGGTATGTCATGCCTCTCTAGACGTACAATCGTGAGTTTGTTACTCCAATTTTTTTTTTTTTTTTTTTTTTTTTGCCGAGTACTGTTAACTTCCTTTAACAACTTTTAAGCCAAATTAGTTGACAAACATAATATGTCATATCAACATACTATGCTTCACAGCTTAAAACCATAACAAAATGTTGCTTCTTGAAAGACCATATAAAAGCCGTATTTCCTATAAAGAGTACATAACCACATGTGCCTTTTCAATTATTAATGTCTCCAGTCCACTTGCTATCCCTGTATATAATGATCTTGAGATCGTCGGAATATGAATAAAACCATTATAATTGTTGGATTTTTTTGATATCCAATGAATTCGGACGATGATGTAAAATCGTTGTTGGATAAATTATATCGACACCTTAGCGATGATTCGACTCGAAAACAGCTCGGGGCCGCTAGAAGCAACTTAATTGAGTTAATGTTGCTCGTGGCCCAACACTCATAGATGGTCCAAGTTATTGGGTTGGAGAGTGATTTCATTCGTCCATTCCTATTGGATAGTTGTGGTCTTTATTGGTGGCCCAATTAATGTCTTGGCCCAATTCTGTGTGAGCTAATACCCATCATATATGTATCTATTCTCTTGGTTAACTTAGTGTCTGAGATTTGAGAGGGAAAAGGGGGGAAATGGTTGATCCTAAGTGGAGAAAACAGGCAGCCTCTTGAAGAGAAAATTCCGGCAGCTTGGTGCTCCAAAATCCGGAAAGATACTTTGTGTATTGGTCTCTTCCTGGTCTCCTTTGTGATGCACCTTCCCCTTGCCTTTGTGGCTTCAAATCACCACCATCAAGCGTACCCTTTGTGGGTGAGAAAACTAGTGGCAACCGAAGTATGTGAGTTGTGGGTCGAGCTTGAGTTGGTTGGTGTTCGTTTGGTGGTAAACTGAGCCCGGAAATTGAAGATTAGAGTCACAAATTCTTACAATAATGAATGGTTTCTTGATGTATCGCAAGATTTTTTTTACGACGTTCAAATGTTTCATAGTGGGATACTCTATGTACCGACTATCAAAACTAACTCCCAAAAAAAAAAAAAAATATGAATACATGTCAAATATCTCAAAATTCCAACAATATTCTTCTAAAGAGATAACACACTACCATGCAATCATTTATCTTGAACTTTATGAAGAATTTTTTTGTATAGGTAATAGGCTTCTTGAGAAATAATAACGCTACATTGGGTTCATATAGTTCAGACATTCAAAGTACTTGCCTTTACAAACATCAAGAAATGAGAGAGAAACAAATAAATAAAAAATAACATACTTGAATTTGATGGAATTAAACCCAAATACCATAATTAAATAAAATAACATATAGTTGAAAATCTTGATGGGATTAAATTTGGAGAAGTGAAAGCCACTCTAAAATATTTATATGGACATCTTTTAACTATAGTTGCCAAATTCTATTCTAACGTATACGATGATTTTAAATATCTGTGTAATTTCATTTTAGAAAATCAAATTATTTTTCTTTTTGATGTGATTTATTTATCATTATATATTCGAAGTGAAATTTCAATAATAATAATAATAAAAGAAAGAAAGAAAGAAAAACAAGCAAAATATTTATTCAAATTATTGTTTACTTCAGTTCATACCATTCCATGATTATCATAATAAAGAAGAATTACAAAATCCATGCACTAACATTAAGGGACATCTCAATAACATGTATAATTATTCTTACTTAATACTGTGGTTTGTCTATTTGGATAATGAAGTTATGACATATTATTCTTTCAAGGGGCATAACCACCATGACCTCCGCCTTCACCGCCCCCGGCACCACCTCCATATCCACCAGCATGTTCACCACCTGCAGACCCTCCACCACCACCAGCGCCACCTCCACCACCTCCTCCATAGCCTCCACCATGGGCTCCTCCAGCACCACCACCTTCACCTCCACCATTACCATATCCACCACCACTTGCTCCTCCAGCAGAACCACCTCCTCCACCACCACCATGACCTCCTCCTCCACCATAGCCACCTTCACTACCTCCTCCGGCCCCACCTCCAGCACCTCCTCCATTGCCGTATCCACTACCTCCTGCTCCTCCGGCATAACCACCCCCTCCTCCACCGCCATGACCTCCTCCTCCACCATACCCACCAGCAGCACCATAGCCACCTTCACTACCTCCTCCAGCACCACCACCGGCACCTCCTCCGTTCCCATATCCACCACCTCCTGCTCCTCCGGCAGAACCACCTCCTCCGCCACCTCCATGACCTCCTCCTCCACCATACCCACCAGCAGCACCATAGCCACCTTCACTACCTCCTCCAGCACCACCACCGGCACCTCCTCCGTTCCCATATCCACTACCTCCTGCTCCTCCGGCAGAACCACCTCCTCCGCCACCTCCATGACCTCCTCCTCCACCATACCCACCAGCAGCACCTTTGCCACCTCCACTACCACCTCCTTCACCACCACCATACCCACCAGCATGCCCTCCACCACTAGCTGCACCACCCCCACCTCCACCATGTCCTCCTCCTCCACCACCACCATGTGCACCTCCACCTCCATACCCAGCACCACCTCCCTCACCACCTCCAGCACCATATCCACCAGCAATCTCCCCTCCACCAGCATACCCTCCACCCCCACCATTACCACCTCCACCTCCCCCACCATATCCACCATGTTCTCCAATACCTCCACCACCATACCCACTACCGCCTCCCTTTCCAGCACCACTTGCATACCCATGATCAACTACACCACCACCATTTCCACCCCCTCCACCGCCCCCTCCACCACCATTACGTCCATAACCACCTCCCTCCTCCACATTGAAGAGGGTTCTCGCCGCACACACTCCTATACCCAAAAACACAAAGAGAATCACATTAAAAACTCTATGCTTCGCCATAGAAATTGATTTGATTTGATCTTATGAGCTACATTGCATGAATCAATGTGTCATTTATAGGAGTGCAAAAGCGCGTTCATTCACTGTGAAGATTGACAAACAAGAAAAAGAAATGGATTTTTTGTCCCACAAAGTGGTCCATTACACTCTCTATAGTGTGCTTGTGCTGTTTCGCACATTAGCAGAAATTATTATTGCATGAAACTTTGGATGAAAAGTTGCAATTGCGCTGCACTTGGATGTCTTTAATTTGATTTACAAATTTCAACGTCTTCTAGCATTTTATTTCTTACAATGTTAGGCCGAGAGCTCTCTTCAATTTATCGAACATCCGCTCATCAAACGAAAGAAGAACAGTTTGAGTAGCGTGAACCCAACAATGCTCCTTAATGCATGGGCTAACATTATAGTTTTTTTCGAGAAAAGGGATTATTATTCACCAATTTTCATGTTTTTCTACGACTTTCACTATATTTGTTCCAGTTTTTAAATTTTAGAACATAAAACGTAATTTATATTCACTTTTACAATATTTTTTTTAATGTGAACCGGAAAATATATTCAAAACATTGCCCATTTTTTTTTTAGAATATTTCACATTATTTTACTATTAACAAAATGATTTATTTTGAATTTTTAAAGCTTGATAAGTACTTTAAATAATTTTTTAAATCATTAAAGATGGAATATATTTCAGTTGTAAATTTTAATTATATTTTTATTTTTATGTTAAAATTATCAATGAATTTTTTCGTAGGAAAATGTTTAATAGATATTTAGTTTTTTATCATTCCGACGGATTTTTCCATTGTTAATAATTTTTTAGTATTACTTAAGAATTACACCAACAAATTATTTTCTGTTGATAATAATTTTATTCTTTTATATATTACTGAAGAAGTACACCAACTATTTTTTTTTTATAATAATTTTATTCTTTTATATAGTTTTCAAAGGAATATTTATCAATGGAAGTCTTCCGTAAGTAATTATGTCAGTAATCTAATATATATTTTTTAAAAATTATAAAATAATAATTTATTGCTAATTCATTGATAATAAGAACAAGAACAAAAGTCGTCATCGCTAAAATTCTGTCTTTGTTGTCTCCCTTTCTACTTGACAGTGAGATGAGATCTATGCTATCAGTTGAGTGGACTCGCAATATATTATTCAGATTTTTCCTATCGAGAATGCTGAGTAGAAAGAAAAACAAATATATATTTGTCTTAAATGTAATTTAATTTCAACTTTCTTGCATTCTATTTCTCTTGGAATGTTAGCAGGTTATCTCTCTTCAATTTATTGAATATGGTTGAAAAATTACTTAAAGATAGAAAATAAAAATGAAAACAATTTTGAATTTTAAATCCCTTCAATAGTTCTTCATCAATATTTTTGAGTATCTTTTTCTTCTTCAACCAAAACAAAGATGTATGAAATTGATTTAGGATTACGTGTTTTTTTGTATCAAAAGCTTCATAATATGGTTATTTCTTCTCTTAGGCTTCTTTTCTTTTGAAAGATATATGTATTTCTGCGAGAGATCTTCCCCCCTTTGGCTTGTAGATGAAAGATTGGGGTATATAGCCCTAAGAATTAGGTAAAAATTTGTGTCATAATTGATTTTCAAGAAAAGGTTGAATCAAATTAAGAAACCAAATATTCGCTACTGGAATAGCATGTGCGATCGCATGGTATTAAATATTGCAATCGCAGTGGTAAGCCTTTAATTTTTCGATAAATATGTTTAAATGAAAAAAATATAATTATTTTTTGAATTCTCACTCCACTAAACCTATCAATTTATATATTTGAGCTCACTAGCCTGAGCTCCATTTTAATGAAAATTTGGAGAAAAATAAGTTTTGAAATAATGATTTTTTTAAAAATGTGGGATTAATAAATAGGGATCCGTGACTTGTACAGACATTTTTAACAACAGATGCAATTACAGAATTCTAACTAACAACTTTTCATTGGATTTGGGACCCTAAAAAAAAACTTAAATCAACCAATCAAATCTCGCCAAATCAGCATCTATGAACCCATATGGTATAAACATCTACAGAAGTAATAATTTTATGAGAGAATGTGCGGTGAAAAATGAGTTTTTGAAAAAATAAAGGTTGAGCATATTAATATGAATAGTTTCATTTTTTTTTTTTAAGTTTAAAATTTGACGTGTCTATACTATGTTGGTATGTTGTGGCTGGAAAATAATCCCATTTAGTTGTGAATATTTTAGTTTAAATAAATTGCATTTTATTTCTTGTTGATTAATCTATATATTTCAAGGACGATAATGCAAAAATTTTCTTATCTTAAATTATTATGTATGACTAAATTTTCTTAAAAGTTGAATCATACCCCCCCCCCGTTTGGCACTCTTTTTTTTTCTCATTCTCATTCTTTTTTTTCATTTCAACTACACATTTATCAATAAAATAATATTACATATAAACCTATAAATTCTCCTTACTTTTTAACTACATATTTTTCAGTCAATTACTATTCAAAAACACATTTTTCTATTAAAATTTGAGGTGGAGGTGGAGGTGGAGGTGGAGGTGCCGGGGGGGGGGGGGGGGTGGTTGACAGCCATTTTGTTGTAGCTTTGGTAATGGTAGATCTAACCTCGTATCCAATATTGATACGTATCATATTTTGTGTCTATTAGTGCTACTTTTTGGTGGGTTGTATAATTATTTTTTGACCATTCTAGATAGTACAACATATGAAATTTTAACTTTTTTTCCCCTTCTTTTAATACTTCCAATCCACCGTGCAAAACACGCCCTTAGTTCATTGGAATGACAAACAAACTACAGTGCTAGAAGATTTGAACCACATATCGGTAAGTAACACAACGTCAAGCAGCCTCACTTGGTCGGATAATTTACACATGTCCACGCTTCAGACCGTAATATCTTGCAATTGGGTCGATTACCTGGGGTAGCTGAAAGCAAAATTAACTACTTGTGAACATCACAAGAGAATAGCAAGGGAAACCAAAATGTGAATGTGTATAATAAAATGACAGGACACTGAAAAAAACCATGAATCTAGGACACTGATGGACAATTGAAGCATGTTTGGCTAAGCTTATAAATAAGTTGCGTGTTCGGATAACTTACTTTTCTCTTTTAAGTAAAAAAATTACTTATTCTAAAAGGAACTCTTACGTTACTGTAAAAATAAGCAATTTCGATCAAGAACAAATATATTTGTTTCAAAACTTATCTACTTACAAGTAAACTTTTCAAGCTTAGACAACATGCTCGAGTTTGAAATAACTTGTTCATTATAGAGCATGTTTAGCCAAGCTTTAAAAATGTAGAATTTACTAGTATCCAAACATGTTGGATAAATTTCTTTTTGAGTAAATAACTTAATGATTTGAAATAAAGTAACTGAAGTGTGTGCGCGCGCGCACTCAGAGAGTAATAGAAAATCAGAAATATGAAGAAAGTAACAATAATCACCTGGAAAACCTTCAAGTGAAATTTTGTAGATATTTCACTTAAACTAATACTGGAGTTGGTAAATTTGAAAGCAATAACATTATCAAGAATCAAAATAAAATTTCAATTCTTAATGATTCAATATGAATATGCTCTGATACCACTTGTTGGAAAAATACTTTATCGTCATATTGATTGTTCATATTGGATCATCAAGAATTTGTAAATTGAAGTGGAAGCGTACCCGAATCACACATGGTTATCGCAATGAATGGCTCCTGCGGTTCTAGTCTTTCAGATCAACACGTAGTTCTGCATTTCTATATATAGCATATTGACCTAATTCGGTGCATCATGAAATTAGGAACATGTATGATCTTTACACACAAAGGCCCACACTCTAATTAGATACTTCAAAACTCAAAATATCAAAACCTTATTAGATCAATTTAAATGAACTTAACCATAATTGATAGTCTTTAATTTAATACACAATATTTCACATATAAACTCACATGTTCAATTAAAATCCTTACAATTTTCCCACTAGTCTACGTGAACACTGTTTACATTCTTCCGAAATTACATATTAAAAATCTTTGGGGTCAAATTAATAAAAATTAGAAAATTTCCTCGTACAAAAAGA
>CM032642.1:1669965-1847755 GCA_019097785.1 Fraxinus excelsior
TCCACTCCCTCACATGGGGGTGGGGCCCACTTGGAGATAATATTTTTTATTCAAGTGGGTCCCACTCTCATGTGAGAGGGTAGATACATTGATGTATATATATATATATCAAAATAGGGGGGGTCCTGAAGTAGGATTAGTATTTCAAGGATTGGAGGAGGTTGTAAATCAACTGTTAAAAATCCTACTCAGTACTTTTCTTAATTGAGATTTTCTTCTTCTTTTGATATCATAATATCCCTTTTTTTTTTTTTTTTTTTTTTTTTTTTTTTTTTATAAAGAAAACTTTGAAATGATTAAAATATGCCATCTGAGATATATGAACTTGGGCCTAACTCCATTCTTTTAAGGACATCAATGACACTCCCTTAAAAAGAATTCTTAAAATATCAATCCCTTTCTTCTCTCTTTGCGTTTCACAGCCTCTTTTACTTTTCTCTTTAAATTTATTTTCATAAGTCTGTGGTGTATAAATATCTTTACAAAATTTATAATCTGTCTTTTTTAGTTGATTTTGAATGTATTTCAATAAAGGTTTTAAGAAAAAGAATAGAAAATTTAGAAGATATGCAAAGATATATATTATAAAAATTGGTCTTAATTATATATTCTGGGTTTTTAATTTTTAATTCACACAAAACTTTATCTTTATCCCAATATCTTAAAACATTTTCTCCTAAAATTTCTAATTTTTCTAATTTACTTATCATATTTTCTATATCTTGTTCTGTAACTAATAAATCATATATTTTTTCGATTTCTATAAATTCAAATTCTAAATCTTCAAAATATTCTTCACCTATGTCTTCTTCTAAGTCTTCTTCTATTAATTGACATTCTTTTTCTTTACTACATTCACATTCTTTACTTTCTTTAATTCCACCACGCTTCTCAGCAAACTCTGATGGAATATTCTTTATATAATTTGGTGCACAAATTGAAAATTTTTGTAATTGCATAAAATCTTTACTAATAATTATGCTTCCATTATCTTTTAATAAAAAACTTAATTACTTTCTTTAATTCCACCACACTTCTCAGCAAACTCTGATGGAATATTCTTTATATAATTTGGTGCACAAATTGTAAATTTTTGTAATTGCATAAAATCTTTACTAATAATTATGCTTCCATTATCTTTTAATAAAAAACTTAATTACTTTCTTTAATTCCACCACGCTTCTCAGCAAACTCTGATGGAATATTCTTTATATAATTTGGTGCACAAATTGTAAATTTTTGTAATTGCATAAAATATTTACTAATAATTATGCTTCCATTATCTTTTAATAAAAAACTTAATCCTAGAATTAAATCTGTATTTAAAGACAAATTTCTTACCCATACTGAATCTTTAGGTAAACTATATTCTGTACTTCTTCCACAATTAGTTTCAAAACTAATTCTTGCAGGTCTTAAAATATCTTAATAACTATAAAAATTCTCATCCATTTGTTGAGCTTCTATAGGTTCTTTTGATTTTATAATATATTTTTCTGGTATAATTTTTTTATTAATTATACAATGACTACATCTAGAGTCTATTAATCCTAAGCATGTTATTTCATAATTTTCTATTCTAACATAACATTTTACTTTAATACTTTTTAATTTTTCTGAATTACAAAAAACTTGAACTAATTCTGGTTCAGGAATTATTTCTGGATTTTTTCCTTTATTTTTTGATTCTAAAATTTCTAATTTTTGTAATATATATCTTTGCATATCTTCTAAATTTTCTATTCTTTTTCTTAAAACCTTTATTTCTGATAATTCTATTTGTATAGAATCAATTTGTTTATCTTCTTCTAATTCTATTAAATCTTTTTGTTCTAAACATTTTTTACATACTTCTAAAAAACAATTCTTACATTTAACTCTTAATTTCTTACTAGGATACCACTTACATATATAACATGGTATATTATCTAAACCTGTTTCTTTTAACCAATTATGTTTACATTCTAATTCTATATCCATTAATTCTAATTCTTCATCTGAAACTGAAACTGAATTTCTTAAATTTGAAAATTCTTGTACAAAATTTTCATAATCTGATTGTTCTTCTAAATTATTTTTATCAAAATCTTCTATTGATATGATACTATATACTGATTCCTTATCAGAAATATATTCATCTATTTCTAATAAATCTTCATTTGTACATTCTATAAGATTACTTCTTTTATCATTATTATTTATTTTTCTTGGACACGTTTTTGCTAAATGATCTATTTCTCCACAAACATAACAATTTAACTTATTAGGATAATTTCTTTCTGGTCTAAACTTTCTAACATGCCTATTTTCATCTAAATATGGTTTTCTTCTATTAGATTTTCTTAAATAATATCTTTTCTTAAAAGGCTTATATGATTTTCTATCATATTTTCTTTTACTTTTCTCTTTAAATTTATTTCCATAAGTCTGTGGTGTATAAATATCTTTACAAAATTTATAATCTGTCTTTTTTAGTTGATTTTGAATTTGTAATTCAATACATTTATTTTCTAGACATCCCATTATAAATTGTATTATATTTCCTATACTCCATAATTCATTTGGTCTATCTTTAATATTTTCATTTTCATTCCATTTCTTTGTTATTTCTAATCCTAAAGGTCCTGGTAATTTATGAAATAGTTTTTTTCCCTAATTCTTGATTAAAAGTATTTCCTGAAATAGCTGTTAAATAATGATATTCATTTAAAAATTGTTTAACTTCTTTACCTTTTGTCCATCTATTTAAACTAAGTTGTTCTAATTCTCTAATTGCTTTTTGTTGAATTAATAATTGTCCTGTATTAGAATCTGCTCCTGTTAATAATCCATGTATTTTACTAACAAAATTATAAGGATTATTTCCTAATAAAATTAATGCCTCAAATTCTGATTGTTTATCTTTTTTTAAAAGCTTCCCATGTAGCTTTAGCATCTTCTCCTAAAAATGTTTCTAAATATCTATACATTTCTAAAGGTTCCATATTATCTGATAATCTAATGTAATGTCCTATTATAGTATTTTTCCATACTTCTATTACATTATCCCACGTCTGAGGATCATGTGCTGTAATATTTAATATTTGTGGTTTATGTAATGTTTGAAATTCTATTTTATGTTCTAAAGGTCTAGTCTTTCCTCTAGCTATATATTTTCTATCTTTATCATCATAATTTGTATAAGCAATTCTGGGTGGATATCCTCCTAAATATTGGTATTTTTCTGGTTCTGACCTAGATGGATTTGCTTCATCTGCTAATTCTTTATAATTACTAATTTCTGAAATTTCTGATTTACTATTAATTTCTTCTATTCCTACTCTTATATTTTTATTATTATCATAATTTAAAAATTCTTGTTCTTTAATTTGTTTGTTTAAAAACAAATGATCTTCTAGTTTTAATAATTCTGTAGGAGATAATTCCATACATAATTCTTTAGGATAAATTATTCTATTTTCTATTTCTGTTTCTACTGTATTAAGAAAAGGGTCTTGCTCTTGTTCCTGCTTTTCTTCATTAGTATTAGATTCTGTTTCAGAATTATCATTTCTATTTATATTACTATAATTACCAAATCTTAAACTAGTTCTTCCATATAAATCCTTATAAGTAATAGCTTCTTGAGGAGTTAAGATTTGTTCTTGAGTTTCTAAAAATTTATCTAAATCCCATTCTAATCCTGCTAATAATTCGGCATCATAAGTCTTAGGTTTAATCATTTTAATACCTTTACTACTCATTAAATTTACTACTTTATCTATATAAACCTTGTATCTCGTTTGGGAATTATTACTACATCTTCCTAAAAATCCAATACTTAATAATAAATTTTCTCCTGAATTTACATCTTCATATCCATGTGTCTGAATACCAATCTTAATTTTTTCTGAAAAATCTTTTATTGTTAATAAAAAATCTGGATTACAATATATAATACCATGGTTATTATTCATATCTATTTCTGTACTAGCTATCATACTTTTTTCTATATTTTGAATTCTTTCATCATAAATAGTTAATAAAACTTTACCACCTAAATTTTTCCTCATTAACCCTTTAATTCCTATTACTATTAATCATAAATGCATAAATCTAAAATTCTTTTTAGATTCTTCTGATATTAATGATAATTGTCTTACTTGTCCATCTAAGCATTGAATTGAAACTTCTCTAGTATGTCTAAAAAATTGAGTTCTTGATTCAAGAATTCCTCTATTATATAAGTTTTCTGGATTAAGTAATTGTAAACCATGAGTCTGAAATCTATTATAATCTTGTTCAGGATCTATAAGTTCTTCTATATTCTGATTATACTATGGTTGTCTTCTTAAAATTCTTTCTATGATATTTGTACTTATACTAGAAGTACTATGTCTACTATTATTAAAAGTCTCCATTGGGCCTTTACGCTTTGGGGAGTCACTCAGGATCTATTTTTTAAAAGCAGTTTTAAACTTTAAACTTGGAGTTAAGACATGCTCTTATCATATACTCAGCATGAAACATAAAACTTTACAAGATCATATACAAAATCATAAAATTTATGAACAAAGATTTGTTCTTATAAGATTTGGAACTAATATTATCTATTAGCACCATATCTTTAGAACTCTAAAAACATACCTACCGGAATAATCTATCGGTAGTTCTAAGAAATATATTTTTGTGGGATATTATTCTATCTAAGAATAAGAACAATTAAGAATTTCCCTTTCGGGAAGAAAAAGAAATTAGAACATTTTTGAGAGAGAAACTTTGTATTGTATTCTAATTTTTGTTGTGTATTACAAATGAATAAATGTTCTCCTTATATAGGAGAGAACGCGTTTTTTCAAAAGCAAGGAATCTTTGCTTTTTCAAAACGTCAAAAAGAGAATAGTAAAAAGCTATACTATCAAATCTTACTTTATAATACAGTAAGATTCTTTTACAATTTTTCAAACAGTAAAGATTCTTCTTTTTTCAAAAGTTATTTAGTCTTTGTTAAATATCTCTTGTCGGCAAGAATGATCTTTTAACAAGTGTCTTGATCTTCAAAAATCTCTTGTTGGTAATGGAGATCTTTTGGCAAGTGTCCTGATCTTGGAAAAATCTTATCTGGTCTCATAATTATGTCTGCCAATACTGTCTAATGATTCTCCTCCATCAGTTCTTTCATCTGGATTATTGTATTCTGAATTATCATCTTTGATCTCGACTTTCTTCTTTCCCTTATTCTTTTTAATTTGAATTTTCTTTTTCCTTGAAGAACTTTGTTTAACTTGTTGCTGAAGTTCTTCAATCTTTTCAAACATTTCTTGAATCTTTTTTATGTCTGTTTGGGATAATTGATCTGGATCTTGAGAGAATTGAGATGAATCTTCAAAATTAATTGGACTTTTTTGTTTAAGGTCTATTGGACTTATTAATCTTGTAACAGAATTATCAGTCTGATGAGTCTGATCTTCAAAAATATTATTTCCTGTAACAGGTTTTTCAGCTTGTTGAGTCTGATTCTGGTTAAAAGTAAGAGGATCAACAGCCTCTTGAGTCTGTTGAGCTTTTGGTAAGCCCAGAACCATAAACTAGAAATAACAAAGAAATGGAATGAAAATGAAAATATTAAAGATAGACCAAATGAATTATGGAGTATAGGAAATAGAATACAATTTATAATGGGATGTCTAGAAAATAAATGTATTGAATTACAAATTCAAAATCAACTAAAAAAGACAGATAGAGAAGTTCTTAGGTTCACCACTCTTTGTACTATTTTTCTATAAAGTCTTGCTATTTGTACATAATTTTGTGTACATCAAGGTATCCACTCCCTCACATGGGGGTGGGGCCCACTTGGAGATAATATTTTTTATTCAAGTGGGTCCCACTCTCATGTGAGAGGGTGGATACCTTGATGTACAAAAAATTATGTACAAGTAGATAAACTCTTTTTTATATAGAGGTTGTACATCTCTTTATGATAAGTTTTTAGGTTCACCACTCTTTGTACTATTTTTCTCTCATTATTAATGAAATGTACAGCCTAATGTGGAAGTTTATTAAAAAAAAATGTTATTTCTTCTTAACCATTATTCATAGAATAAATAGTGTTTCGCAATTAGTACATTTACTAGTACTTTTATTTAAGGTTAAAGATTGAAAAAAAAAATGGTCTACTTAATTGCTAGTTCATCCAAATGCTGTCTATTTATAGATTCGTTCGTGGTCATTCGAACATCCTTAAAGTCATTTGAGAATAGTCGTCACTATTCAAACTGTCCTCCAAACTCAAACAGATAATACTGTTTAGAAGAAAGCACTAAGTCTGTTTGCAAACATCCACAGTGTCTATTAACAGACGACCCAAACCAAAAAATTATCTAGAAATAAGCCAAAAAATAATTTCATTAAGTACCTAAGAATTTGATTAATTATAATTTAGCCCAAAAATTTAAGTAAATTTTGTCCAAAAAGATATTACAGTACAAGGACTCACCCACCCGCACTGAACACGAACTAAACCAGATCGGACTTTGACACTGGCACGTGTTCGTGCCGAGCCAAGCTGAGCCGACAACGTGCGCGCTTCTATGGGCTTATGACCGAACCCAATAGGATATATAGGTCTATTCCCTTCCAAAAACTATTGATACCCTTTGGTGGCCAAACCCAATTACCAAACTTCCACTATGTAAAGCACACCAAAGTTTCCTAACTTTCGTATGTAGGATAAGAATTTAAAAACTTCCACTAAATCAAATTCTTTAGACTTGTTAACATTCTTTTAATAGTTTGAATTATAATATCATTGTTACTCATAATCAGTGATTCAGCGTATCATCTACGTATAAACATACTATGACATATCCATTTTGAGTGCTTTGATATAAACATATTTGTTACACTCGTTAATTTTGAAACTATTTGACATCATAATCATGTCAAATCTTTCATGCCATGTCTTATGAGCTTGCTTTAATCCATAAAGCAATTTAACAAGTCGACACACTTTCTTTTCTTATCCCGAGGCAACAAATCTTCAGGTTGCTCCATCGTTTCAACACCCATTTGATGTATATCCAAATCATTCAAAGCAATTATCGCAATAAGCATACGTATGGAAGTAATTCTTGTTACAGATAAATAGGTATTGAAATAATCAAGACCTTCTTTTTACTTGTAGCTTTTAGCGACAAATCTAGCTTTATATTAGTCAATTGATCCATTTTCTTTCATTTTCTTTTTGAAAATTCATTTATACCTCAATGACTTATTGTTGGGAGGAAGGTCTATTAATTTCTATGTATGATTTTGTAGTATGGATTTAATTTCACTATGAATAGCTTCTTTTCAATATGAAGTTTCGGTTGATGATATAACATCTTTATAACTTTGAGTTTCATTTTCTAACAAATATGTAAAAAAAGGTCCAAATGAGGTTGTCGTCCTATTCCTCTTACCGTGTAGGTTCTTCTTTATTTATATATTATTGATCTATAGCCTCTTCATTTTCACGAGGTCTCTTCAATGAATTTAATTCACTTTGCATATTATAAGGACAAATATTTTCAAAAAAATATAGCATCTCTCAATTCAATAATTGTGTTAACATCCACTATAGTATTTCAAATTTATGTACAATAAATCTGTATGCACTACTATGATAGACATAACCAATAAATATGCAATCAATGGTTTTAGGTCCTGCCTTAATATTTTTAAGTTTAAGAACTACTTCCTTAGCCAAACATTCTCATACCTTTAAATAGTTATAGTTAGGTTTGTGACATTTCTATAATTCATAAAGTATCTTGTGCATTTTTCGATGCTGTAATTTGTTGAGAATATAATTGACAGAAAGCAAGGCTTTTCCCACAAGTTATGCGGTAATCTCGAATTTATCAACATAACATTCATCATTCCTTTCAATGTTCAATTCTTACGTTCAGCAATATCATTAGATTGAGGAGAATAAAGAGTGGTAGTTCGATGAATAATTTTATATTCTGAGCATAATTGTTCAAATAGAGAATTATATTCACCACCTCTATCACTTCTTATTGTCTTAATTTTTTTGCTAAGTTGATTCTTAACCTCTAACTTGTAGTGTTTAAAATAATTCAAGTACTTCGTCTTTGCTTTTGAATAAATACGCATAGCAATATTGAGTACAATTATCGATAAAAGTGATAAAGTACTTTTTACCGCCTCTAGTTTAAACAAACTTTAAATCACATATATCGATGTGAATTAAATGTAGGGGCTCGATACTTCTTTTGATAGTACGAAGAGTAAACAAGCCATTTTGGCTCCTATACGTATCGTATGTGAATAGGATTTAAATAATAAATTCAATTTGATTAGTCTATGCAAAATATTATAATTTACATGTCCTAGTGTTCATGCCAAAAATTAAACAACTCAAGCAAGTAAGAAGATGTAATTTTATTCATAGTAAGAGGTACAACAGTCATTATATTCAACTTAAAGAGCCCCTCATTTAGGTAGTCATTTCCTACAAAGTAAGTACAAAATTTTCCAAAACACATACTAACTTGAACCCGTTCTTATTTAACAAGGAACCAGATACCAAATTCTTTCGAATATTAGGCACATGAAGAATGTCATTCGAAGTAAGCTCTTTTCCAATTGTCATTTTTGGCACTATCTTTCAATGTCCTTCAATTTTGAAAGATGAAGAGCTTCTAATGTAGAGTTGTTCATCATGATCCATCGCTTTGCAGGTAAATAACATCCATCGGTAGCATATGTGACGAATAGCTCCAGTATCCATCCACCATTTCTTAGTATTTCCAACTAAGTAGCATTCAGAAACGATCGTAAAAAGATCTATATCTACACCTTATCAGAAAGGTCATTAGCTGTTACATTGGCCTAGGGAGTTTTTCATTTGACATTCTTTGGCTTCCGACAATCCTTGGACCAATGTCTTGCCTTATCGTAGTTGTAATAGTTGCCTTTGAACTTTTTAGGAGTTTTTGAAGAACCAGTTTGTCCTTTGCCATTGTGCTTTCTCTTTTTGTTACTCTTGGAACTTCTTTCCACAATATTGGCATTTGACTCTATTGAATGAAATGCACCATTCCTCTTTTCAAATTTGCAATTGTCTTCTTCTATTCGCAACCATACAATGATGTCTTCATATTTAATCTCTTCATGCTTATGTTTTAGGTAATTCTCGAAGTCCTTCCACGAATGCGGTAATTTCTCGATTAGTGCAGCAACTTGAAATGATTCGCATAGTTTCATTTTTTCGGCTTGATTATCATTGAGTATAATTTGAAGTTCTTGAACTTAGGATGTGATAGTCTTGTTATCGACCGTTTTGTAATCCAAAAATTGATCGATAATGAATTTCTTTATGCCCGCATTTTCGATTTTATACTTGGTGTCCAAAGATTCTCACAGTTTCTTTCGCAAACTTTGTATTACATTACACATTATATAATGTGTTGTCCAGTATATAATTTATGCATAGAAAATTCAAATGCTTCCATGCATCAATCGCTGCCAATTTCTCAACATCATTTTATTGCTCGATATATGAAAGTGCATCTTCTTTGAGAATTTTTGTCAAACTTAATATTATCGTATAAAAAAGTATTTTCTATTGCCAACGCTTAAAATCCGACCCATTAAGTTTCTCGAGTTTTTCTTCGATCATATTAAGGAGTGCAATACTGGAAGTTACCATTTCCGAAACACAATCAGAAGATAAATAGTAAGAAGGATTAGAAATAAAATAAACAAGAATAAAAAATTTTGTTTTAAAATTGTTGTTTCTAGAGTATAAATTCCCCATTCGAACAATCTGAATATATTACGTAGGCAAAATTACTGTAATGTAATTTGAACAACGTAACGAGATGATCAACATGATTAGAATGTTAATTCGAGCCCATCGACTTTACTAAATTTCCTTAAAACAAATTCTCATATTCAAAGGTGCTAGAGGTGTTCAACAATGGTCTCCTAGGATAGAATGAAATTCGTCTCTTACAAAAGCAGTACAACAATTTGCAGGAGTTTCAACGAACTCAATGAAATGTTTTCATTTCGAGAACAATATCATAACACGAGATAGAATGTGATTCAAAGCAAATAAAGTTTGCAATGAAAATTTTATAAGGGCAGGCTATTTATAGATTTGTTCGTGGCCATTCGAACATCCTTCAAGCCTTTTGGAGCAACCGTCACTGTTCAGGAATCCCTCCAAACCCGAACAGATAGCAATGTTCAGAATAAAACATTTGGAAAATTATTGAATATGGTCCCTATGTGCCTATGAAGACTATTAAAATTGATGATAAACTCGATCAAAGTATTCCCAAGTCAATAGAAGAATACGATGAAAAAGATAGGAGAAAATTGTCATTAAATGCGATGGCCAAGAATTTGCTCTATTGTGTACCAGATAGAAATGAATTCAATAGAATTTACACGTGCGATTCGGCTCATGAAATTTGGCATACTCTAAAAGTCACTCATGTTGGAACAAATAAAGTTAAGGAAACTAAAATAAATATGTTGGTCAAAGAACTTGAAAACTTCTTTATGAAAGAGCCCATTGTTAATATAATTACTCGTTTAACCGACATTGTAAATGGCTTAAAAGGTTTTGATCGAAAATATACTAACGGTGAACTTGTGAGAAAAATGCTTAGGTCACTTTCAGATGAATGGAGTCCCATACGGATGCTTAGATAAAACACAAAGGATGTGAACACATATCCTTTGGAAGAATTATATGGAACTTTGATGACCTATGAGCTCAATAATGTCGAGATCAAGGAGAAGACAAGGAAGAGCAAAGAAGAATCAAAAGAAGCTCCTAAACGACAAATTGCTCTAAAATCGACGATTGATGAAGAGACATCAACAAGCAACATGAGTAATGAAGAGCTCGATGATCTAGTACTTCTCGTTAAAAAATAGAGAGCTTTTGAAACAATAAGAAGTTTCAAAGAAAAGACGACAAAGGAAAAGAAAAGCGTAAGAAAATTATTTGCTATGAATGTGACAAACTCGGTCACAAGAGAACCGAGTGCCCGAATAAAAGGAAAAGCTTCAAGAAAAAGACACTTCAAGCTACTTGGAATGATTGCGACAATGAAGATCAAAGTGAAAGTGATGATCAAGATGAAATTGCTAACATGTGCTTCATGGCCCTCGAAGATAAAGTAAATACAAAAGAAAAATTTTCTTATGATGAATTGCTTGAAAATTTTGAAAAACTTGTTTTGAGTTATTCTATTCTTAAAAAGGAAAAATCTCTATTGAAAGATGTATTAAAGAAAACTTTGGAAAAATCAAAAGAAAATCTTGATTATGAATTATTGGTTAAGGAAAATACTTCCCTAAAGGAAAAGGTTGTGAATTTAACAAAAATCGTTTATAAATTCACCGAAAGTAAGAAAAATTTTGATTTGATGCTCGGAAATAAAAAATGTATATTAAACAAAAGGAGAATCGGATTCAAACTCTCGTTAAAACAAAATCTCTTAAAAACATGTTTGTTAATGTTTCAAACACCACTTGCACATTTTGTAATAAAATTGGACATGTTTCTTTTTAATTGCTTAGATAAAAAGAAACTATATTTTGAAAACAAAAATAAGTGGATTAAGGAATCCTCAAAAACTAACCACCAAAGATCCAAGTTTGTATGGGTACCAAAAATAAAAAATTAAATTATTTTTGTAGGTACCGAGGAAAATCAAAAGCAAATAGTTCTTGGATAGTGGATGTTCGAAATACATGACCGGAGATCAATCACCATTTTCAAACTTTAAAAGAAATTATGGAGGTCATGTAACTTTTGGAGATAATACAAAGGGGAAGATAATTGGAATCGGCAACATTGGTAATCACTTATCCCCTCAATTGAAAATGTTTTGTTAGTTGACAACCTCAAGCATAATTTGTTAAGTATTAGTCAATTATGTGATAAATGTTATAATATAAAATTCGATTCTTCCAAATGCATAATTAAGGATACTACATCAAAAGGGGTAATTTTCATAGGAAGCCGAAATAAAGATGTTTATATCATAAAAATTGAACATGAAAATAACGAACATTACTTACTCAGATTAAAGGATGAAACATAGCTTTGGCATAGAAGGTTAGGACATGTAAACATGGATCTTATTTAAAAAATCTCCAAAAATTGTTTTATGAAAGGATTGCCCAATTTAAAGTTTGAAAAAGACAAAATTTGTGATGTTTGTCAACTCGGAAAGCAAGTTAAGAGCTCCTTTAAACCAAAAATATTTTTTTCAACAACAAAATCATTGCAACTTCTCCACATGGATCTCTTTGGACCATCTAAACGGCTAACTTAGACGGTAAACATTACGTCTTTGTTATTATTCATTATTTTTCAAAATTTACATGGGTTATATTTTGAGTGCAAAAGATGAAGCCTTAAAGGCTTTCAAATATTTTTGTAAGAAAGTTGAAAATGAATACGGTCACACTATCACCATTATTAGAAATAACCATGGTGGAGAATTTGACAATCTTGCGTTCGATAATTTTTGTAACGATAATAGATATGAACACAATTTTTCGGCTCCTAGAACTACTCAACAAAATGGTGTAGTAGAGAGGAAGAATCGTACATGACAAGAAATAGCTCGAACCATGCTAAATGAAAATAATTTACCTAAATATTTTGGGCCGAAGCTGTCAATACCGCATGCTATATCATAAACAGAGTCTTGGTAAGTCGTAAGAAAATCAAAACTTCTTATGAACTTTGGAAAAATAGAATTTCCAACATTAGTTACTTCAAAGTCTTTCGTTGTAAATACTTTATTTTAAACACAAAAGACAATTTGAGAAAATTTGACTCAAAATCTAATGTTGGGATTTTTCTTGGATACTCATCGACTAGTAAAGCTTATAGAGTTTTCAATAAAAGAACTCTAGTCTTTGAAGAATTCATGCATGTTACTTTTAATGAAACTAATCTTCTTGGTCAAGAGAAAGGTGTTGATGATGATGTAGGTATGGAAGCTCCATTCCAATGAATGAGCATTCAAGATCAAAACAACAAAATGCCTAACGAAGAACAAATGAAGAAGTCAAATACTCAAGAAAAGTCAACCAAAGTTCAAGATAATTCTCCGCTACCAAAAAAATGGAAGTTTGTTCCATCCCATCTAAAAGAATTGATTATAGGTGATCCATCGAAAGGTATTACTACTAGAACCTCTCTTAGAAATTATCTCAGTAATTGTACATTCATTTCGAAAATCGAACCTAACAATTTTAAAGAAGTCGAGTTTGATGAATTTTGGATTCTAGCGATGCAAGAAGAACTAAATCAATTTGAACGAAACCATGTTTGGGACTTAGTTGATAGACCAACAAATCAAACCGTCATCGGTACTAAATGGGTTTTTCGAAACAAAATAGATGAAAATGGAATAATTGTGTGTAACAAGACTAGATTAGTGGCACAATGTTACAATCAAGAAGAAGGTATTGATTATGAAGAAACCTTTGCACCAGTTGCTGGATTAGAATCTATTTGCATGCTTCTTGCATTTGCATATCATAAAAATTTTACTCTTTACCAAATATATGTTAAAAGTGCATTTTTAAATGGCTTCATTCAAGGAGAAGTATTCGTCGAACAACCACCCGACTTTACAAATCATAAATTTCCAAACCATGTGTTTAAACTTAGAAAATCTCTCTACGGTCTAAAACAAGCTCCACGAGCTTGGTACGAACGCTTGAACAAATTTCTACTCTCAAATGACTTCTCTATTGGTAAGGCGGATACTACTTCATTAAAACTCATAAAGACATACTCATTGTTCAAATTTATGTGGATTACATTATTTTTAGAGCAACAAATATTCGTCTATGTGAAGAATTTTCAAAAAACACGAGTAAGGAATTTGAAATGAGCATGATAGGAGAGCTTAAGTTCTTTCTCGGACTTCAATTAAGCAGTCATGTTATGGCATATTCATCAATCAAAGTAAGTATATATTAGACATGTTGAAGAGGTTTGAAATGAGTGATTTAAAACATATGAGCACCCCTACGAGCACATCCTCAAAACTCGACAAAGATGATCAAGGAATCTCCGTTGACGTTACCAAATATCAAGGTATGATCGAATCCCTTCTTTACTTAGCTATAAGTAGGCCCGACATTATGTTTAGTGTATGCTTGTGTGCTCACTTTCAATCAAATCCTAAGGAATCCCATCTTAAAGTTGTGAAAAGAATTTTTAAATATCTTAGTGGGACTCGAACCTTAGGACTTTGGTATCCGAAAAACACTCACATTGATTTACTTAGCTATTCGGACATTGATTGGCTCGGATGTCAAATTGATCATAAAAGTACTAGAGGAGCCTGTCACTTTCTAAGCTTTGCTCTAGTATCATGGTTTAGTAAGAAACAAAATTGGGTAGCACTATCTATGGCCAATGTTGAATATATTTAGGCGGCAAGTTGTTGTATACAAGTACTTTGAATGAAGCAAACTTTAAATGATTATCACTTATCCTATGATCATGTTCCTATTGAAATGTGTGATAATACTAGTGCCATTAACTTGTCCAAGAATCCCATTTTGCACTCTCAAATTAAGCATATTGAAATACGACATCATTTTCTTCGGGATCATGTTCAAAAGGAGGATATTTTGCTTGAATTCGTCGATATCGAAAATCAATTGGCCGACATCTTCATTAAACCTCTCGCTCTAGACAGCTTTTCACCTATTAGAAGAGGACTAGACATTATTGATGAAATTGATTTGCAAAATTGAAAAAAACTTTTGAAAAATTTCAAAAATCAGGCCATCCGAACGAACTTTCAATTCGTTCAGACGTCCGGATGGACATAACTTTTTTTAGAAAATAAGTAGTTTGCTAATTTGCTTATTGAGAATTGGTTAAATGATGGTTAAGTGAAATCATGAATCCCAATCATTCCAACCTTCCAACTCTTCTCAAATTTGAATATTGTTTATTTTAAGTTAACTTTGTTATGTTTAGCTATTTTTATATATAGATCGTTTACTCTTATTTTAAAAACTCAAAATGAATTGTGCGTGTTTCTATTGCTAGAAATAGTTCAACTCTTGTACAATTAAATAGTCATTCCTCGAGGGATTGATATCTCGAACTCTAAAAGTCTACTTTATTAATTTTACGCGACACATGACTTAAGGTATATTTTCAAGCGAACAAGTTTTTGGTGCCGTTGCCAGGGAATGATCTATTTTGATTACTACTTTAGTTGATATTAGTTTTAACATTTTATTTTATTTATTTTTGATTATTTTGTTTTGAAAGTTGAATTTCTCATTTGTGTTGTGCTAGGTCTTTGATCATGTATGCGTCGTTCACGAAGTCTTGATCTAGTTGATTTTGATCCAAACATTGAAGAAACTTTTCGAAGAAGACTAAGAGAACAACAAGAAGCAAGAAGACAACTTCAAGTTGAGATGGCTAATCATGAGAGAAATGTCAATCCTATCACTCCACCGGGCAAAATTCGACCTGGTGTTATTCCTCAAGCACAAGGAGTTTAAGAGCCCGTGGTAAGAGAAGATGACATGCATTTTAGAGACTTCATGAATCCTCCTATTGTGGCAAATCAATCAAGTATTGTGTACCCATCATACAATCATCCAAACTTTCAACTTCGGCCAGATGTGATAAACATGTTTTCCAATGGGAATTCATTCTATGGGAGAATTGAGGAGAATCTACACTCTCATGTGGGACGATTTTTGGAAGTTTGTAGCAACTTTAAATATGAAGGTGTAAATGAGAAGACAATTTGTATGAGATTATTTGTGCATACATTGAAAGATAAAGCAAGGGAATGGCTTGACACTTTCATCACTAGTTGGGTGGAGTTTGTTCAAAAACTCACTAAAAGGTTCTTTCCACCATCTAGAGTTGCTAAGCTCAAGCAAGAAATTATTACTTTTCAACAGTATGAGTCAAAGAGCTTTCATGAGGCGTGGGAAAGATTTAAAGACATGCTTCGAAAATGTCCAAACCATGGAATCTCAATAGGGTATCAGTCAACCATTTCTATGATGGTTTGACTCCCTCATATTGATCTAATGTTGACTCATCTTCTAATGGATCAATCCAACAAAAGAGCATTCGAGAAGTTTATGACCTATTTGAGATTATGAGAGAGCAAAGTACAATGTGGTCGGACAAAGGTTCGCAAAGAAAAGCAGGTGGAGTACACAATGTTGATGCCTATGTACTTGTTCTATCTAAGATGGATTCTCTATCAAAGAAGATTGAAGGGCTTTCTACTTCTACTTTTCATTCCATGAATATGATGCAAGCTTCTCCACCAGTATGTGACATATGTGGAGCAAATCGCCAAAGCTCCGATTGTCCCTTGGTAACTCATGGTATGGTTTCTCCCGAACAAGTATCTTATGCTCAAAATTTCAACCACCAACAAGGAAATCTCTACTCCAATACATATCATCCGGGGTTGAGAAATCATCCAAATATCTCTTGGTCTAACAATCAAATTCATTTGAAGTCGTCAGGTTTTCATCAACCTCCACCACCTCAAGAGAAGAAAGTAACATTAGAGGAATTGATGATACAACTTATAAGCAAAATCGACACTATCCTCCAAAATCAAGTGGCTACAATCAAGAATCTTGAGACCTAAATAGGTTAAATGGCAAGAGCAATGAATGATAGGCAATAAGGAGCTTTACATCACAATATCAAAGTGAATCCAAGAGAAAATGTTCAAGCTCCTACTCCAGTTAAAGCTTATGTACCTCCAATCTCTTTCCCTCAAAGTCTCAAGAAGATGAATTTAAAGCTAAATTCGACAAATTTTTGGAGTTACTCAAAGAGATTCACATCAACATTCAATTTATTGATGCTTTGATTGAAATGCCAAATTATGTCAGGTTCATGAAGGACATAGTTTCAATTAAGAAGAAACTTGGAGAGCACGAGATGGTAATGCTAACGAAGGAATGTAGTACCGTCTTTCAAAACAAGCTACCTCCAAAAGTCAAAGATCGGGGAGTTTTACTATTCCACGCACTATTGATGAATTAAATTTTAGTAAAACCTTATATGATCTTGGTGCTAGCATTAACTTGATGACTTTATCTATTTTCAGGAAATCGAGCTTGGGAGAGGCTAAACCAGGTACCATATCTTTACAATTGACCGATAGATCTATCAAGTATCCACATGGTATCATTGAAGATATTCTTGTCAAGGTCGATAAATTCATCTTCCCGACCGACTTTGTGATTCTCGATATAGATGAGGATTATGACATTCCAATTATCTTGGGAATGTCTTTTCTCGCTACCAGACGAGCTCTTATTGATGTATATGAAGGAAATTGATATTGAGGGTCCATGATGAGAAAGTCACTTTCAATGTGTTCGAGACAATCAAGTATCCTTTCAGGTTCGATTCATGTTTCCAGGTAGATATTATCAATCAAATAGTGGCAAATTTTTTCCCACATGGGTTTTTTAAAGATCCTTTTGAATCTTGTATTACACATTCTTTGAGTGTTAAAGAAGAGGATCCCAATATTGAGCAAATGACCTACTATTTGGAGGCTAATCATTATTATCCCTACAAGAAGAGGTCATTCTTTGAAGACTTGGGAAAGAGCTCTCCACCACCACTACTTTCTATTGAACAAGCTCCAACTCTTGAGCTAAAATCTCTTCCATCTCATTTGAGGTATTCCTATTTGGGCAATGCTTCTACACTCCCGGTTATCATCGCTAACTCCTTGAATAATTTGAAGGAAGAGAAATTGCTTTGAGTACTGAGGAAATACAAG
The DNA here is from genome assembly GCA_019097785.1 of Fraxinus excelsior. NCBI lineage: Eukaryota > Viridiplantae > Streptophyta > Magnoliopsida > Lamiales > Oleaceae > Fraxinus > Fraxinus excelsior. The sequence continues at coordinate 1,687,809 of CM032642.1, forward strand.
ACGGCCATTAGATGGACTATCTTGGATATTCGTGGGATTAGTCCTTCAATTTGTATGTACAAGATTCTCATAGAAGATGATTTTAAGCATTCGGTTGAACATCAACGCTGGTTGAATCCAAATATAAAAGAGGTGGTAAGAACCAAAGTGTTGAAATGGTTGGATGTGGGCATTATATATCCAATCTCTGATAGTGCATGGGTAAGCCCTGTTCAAGTGGTGCCAAAGAAAAGAGGTGTCATGGTAATCGAAAATGAAAATAATGAACTCATTCATACAAGACCGGTGACCGGGTGGAGAGTGTGTATTGACTACCGGGAGCTCAATAATGCTACTCAGAAGGAAGGGCCACTTTCCCCTTCTATTCATTGATCAGATGTTTAAAAGATTGGTGGGTCATTCTCATTATTGCTTCTTATATGGGTATTTGGGCTATAATCAAATCCCAATAGCTTCGGAAGATCAAGAGAAAACAACTTTTACATGCCCATATGGTACTTTTGCATAACGGAGGATGCATTTTGATCTTTGCAATGTACCCGACACTTTTCAATGGTGCATGGTGGCTATTTTTTCAGACATGGTGGAGAAATTTATAGAGGTATTCATAGATGACTTCTCGGTATTCGGAGATTCTTTTGATGAATGTTTAAAAAACTTGGGTATGGTGTTAAAAAGATGTGAAGAAACCAACTTAGTGCTCAATTGGGAGAAGTGTCATTTTATGGTCTAAGAAGATATTGTTCTTGGGCATTGAATCTCTCAATAAGGGATTGAGGTCGACAAAGCAAAAATTCAAGTCATTGAAAAATTACCTCCTCCGACCTCGGTAAATGGTGATATAAGCTTCTTAAGGCATGTCGGGTTCTATAGACGTTTTATCAAGGATTTCTCAAAAATCACAAAGCCACTTTACTCCTTGCTTGAAAAGAATGCTCCATTTGATTTCTCTTAATATTGTCTTCGTTCTTTCAACACTCTTAAGGATAAACTTATTACGGCTCCAATTATCGTAGCTCCGAATTGAAATTTTCCCTTTGAGCTCATGTGTGATGCTAGTGACTATGTCGTTGGAGTAGTTTTGGGGCAAATGAGGGAAATTGTATTGCATGTCATCTATTATGCAAGTCGGACTTTGATCGATGCTCAATTGAACTATGCTACTACTGAAAAAGAGATGTTAGCGATGGTTTTTGCCTTTGATAAATTCCGGTCCTATCTTATTGGCTCTAAGGTGATTGTCTACACCAACCATTCAGCCTTCAAATATTTGTTTGCCAAGAAAGATGCCAAGCCGTGGTTGATTAGATTGGTTCTACTTCTACAAGAATTTGACTTGGAGATTCGTAACAAGAAAGGGGTTGAGAATTTTGTAGCCGGTCATCTATCTAGACTTGAGCAAACTGAAGAGGTGGATAGTGGAGAGATAAATGAAGTGTATCCAGATGAACACATTTTGCAAATCTCACATGTTCTACAAGTCTCAAATCTGCCATGGTATGCGGCCGATATCAAGCACTATTTTAGGAAGATACGTTGTTGTTTAGAAGAGTATTGGATCAAATCGTTAGGAGGTGTGTACTGGAGGAGGAAATGGAAAATATTCTTGACCAATGCCACTCTTTACCATATGGGGGTCATTTTGGTGCACTAAAAACCACATCAAAGGTTCTTCAATCAGGATTCTATTGACCTATTCTATCCAAAGATGCTCATACAATTATCTCCAAGTGTGATTGATGCCAACGATGTGGAAATATCTCCAATCGAAATGAAATACCTTTGAGTTATATCTTGAAAGTGGAGATCTTTGATGTTTGGGGGATTGATTTTATGGGTCCATTTCCATCCTCATTCTCAAATCAATACATTTTAGTGGCCGTGGATTATGTCTCAAAGTGGGTGGAGGCGGTAGCATTACCCACTAATGATGCTGGAGTGGTAGTGAACTTTCTAAAGAAAAATGTTTTCTCTCGCTTTGGTGCCCCTCGAACTATCATTAGTGATGAGGTAAACATTTTTGTAATCGCCTCCTTGACTCACTTTTGGAAAATTGTGGAGTGAAAGACCGTGTGGCCACTCCCTATCATCTTCAAATAAGTGGACAAGTGGAGATATCAATCGGGAGCTTAAAAGAATTATTGAAATGACGGTGAATGCTTCAAGAAAGGCTTGGGCAAAGAAGTTAGATGATGTATTGTGGGCATATCGCACTGCATTCAAGACACCTATTGGCATGTCTCCATATCGACTTGTGTTTGGGAAAGTATGCCACCTTTTGGTTGAGCTCGAGCATCGAGCCTATTGAGCAATAAAGGCATTGAACTTTGATAGAAATTGGTCGGTGAGAAAAGATTGCTCCAACTTAATGAGCTTGATGAACTTCGCCTTGACCCTTATAAGAACGCTCGAATTTACAAAGAAAAGACAAAGAAATGGCATGATAATCATATTGTGAAGCGGGAATTTCAAGTTGGACAACAAGTTCTCCTCTACAATTCTAGAAAATGATTATTTCCTGATAAATTACGCTCTAGGTGGTCGGGATCATTCACTATTGCTCAAATCTTCCCACATGGAGCGGACAAGTTGTATCATGAGGAAAAAGGAAATTTCAAAGTCAATGGGCAAAGGTTGAAACCCTAATTGGGAGGTGATTTTTCAAAAGAGAAGTCATTCATTCTTCTTTTAAATCCAAAATGATCATGTCTTAAAGTTTAGCTAATGACTTTAAAAAGCGCTTATTGGGAGACAACACAATAACACAATTTCTTTCCTTTGTTCTCATTTTCTCTACTTTTCATACTTTAGCTATTTATGTTGATATCCATAATTTTTGTGTAGTTTTTTTTTTTTTTTTGTGAAGTCATCATCCCCATGCATGTTGTGCCTCTATCATAGCTCATTCTCATGTCATGTGTAGAGTCTCATATTCCATCTTTCATAATGCTTCAACATTGATGAGTGTGGAAAATCAAGGATAGAGTATAAATTGGATTGAAATTGCTCATTTTGTGTAATTTTTGTTTTGATATTCCATAGCCAATTTTCATGATTTTTCTTGAAAGGCACGTTGTTGTATGTGCATATTTTGATCATATAAAATTTGGTAAGTTTTGGTTGAATTTTTGTTTAGAAACGCACGAAGATAGTAGTCAAGCACGCGACTGTGCTAGAAAAATGTGCACTTGCGCTAATGAAGGCAGTGACTAAGCGCGCGTGTGCGCACTTTATTTGCGCAGCTGCGCGAAGTGGTGCTGTTCACACACTTTCGAGGGTTTTAAAGGACCCGCTACATTCCCTTTTTCATTTCATTTCAATTTTCTTCCACTTACTCTCCCCAACTAAGCGATTTTGTCCTTCCCCTCTCATTACTCCCAAACTCCCCTAAGTTTAGGGCTCATAACACTTAACAATCAAGCAAGTCATAATTTCAAGTCCAAATTTTCATGAGGTATGTTTTTGAACACTATGAATCTATGGTTTTTCTTCATTGGTTGATTTCTATAGTTTATGGAGGAGTTTGGGTAATTTAAGAATGAAGTAATGTGTGGTTTAGATTGTTGATTTGTTTGCTAAATTTTTGGGATTACATGAACCCTAAAATCTTTTGATGATAGTTGAATGTCACTCATGCCTTCAAGGTGTTTGTGAAAAGTCCTCAATGAAACTTTTGTACACCAACCTTAAGCCACGTTTGAGCACTATTTTCCACTAAGTTTGGAGGTTTCATCCATATTACATGTATATCTTTCATTTATGCTACATTTGATTGTTTTATATCTTTTCTTTGTAGACCTTTTGCGACAAACAATGACGAAAACAAGTCAATCATCCAATAGTGCTATGGGAAAGTGCATAGTGGTGAATGAACTAAGTCGAAAGCAGGCAAAAACAAGTTTCTAGATACACTAACATGATGGCCCATTTCGGGCAGCTCTTTCCACCACAACCGTCCCAGTGACTACTGCCATGGGGAGTACCATAACTTTATTCCCTCTTTTCTTCTACTGTTTTGTGCTACATTGAGGACAATATTTTTTCTAAGTTTGGAGGTGATTGTGCTTCAATTGTTGTGATTTTGTGTTGACATTTTAGATAGCCTCACTGTCTTAGCATGGTTTGATGTTTAAAATTGTTGTTAATTCATGAGCTATGACCAAATATGCTATTTGTGCCTAAGTTTTCTTGCTTGTCCACGTGAAATCCCAATTTATTTTGAGCACAATAGTCACAATTAATCGTTATCTAGATGTGGAAATTTTTTATTGATGGATAGATTTTTTTTTTTTTTTTGAATTGGTAATAACTAAGTTGTGAGTTGTGTTAAACTTTTATCAATCTTACCTTCTCTTCTCTTTCACTTAACCATATTGTGAGATAAGTTTAGGGTTGTTGAGCCGGTAAATGATATTATCTAGAAGTGTGTTGATTCCATGCATATTGAAAAAAAAAATTTGTGTGGAGTGTCTTTGTCAAGTATAAGCTAGGTAATAACCATATGCTAGGGATCTAAGCCCAATTAATTTTGTTGTGCTTAAAAGAATGATTTTGCACTTGTTGAATCTTACGCCTCACTTCGTAACCTTTTTGAGTTGAGTTATTAAGTCCGTTGGGGTATCTCGAAACCCAGTACCCTTTGGTCTAAACAACCGGGGAACTATTGACCTAAAGCTCACTATAAAGGTTAAAAAGAAGTTTAAGGGTGTGAGGTCAATTAAGAGCTCTAATTGAAAAAAAAATTGATTTGGTGCAATTGTTTTCGATATTTGGGGTTAGATAACTAGTGAGTTTGAATTACTTAGTATAAGCTTAAACGTCTAAGCTCTCATCTAGAGGAGAATCATCACGTGGATATATTTTTGACATTGCTGATTAGGCCCAACCAAACTAGAGTGGGAAAATAAATGAGTGATTTGAGAGCAACCTTTAGATTTATACTTGGGGAAAGAAAGTAAACATTTATTTTAAGGAGTGTGAATCTCACGAGAGGGAAATGAAATATTTGACCATAAAGGGTTGGGTTGAAGTCAGTTTGAAAAAATTTCCATCTTGACAACTTTTTGATAATGTAGATAATGATTGAAAGTGGCTATGCACACACGCGCCAAAACATTGGATAAGCAATCTTGTTTTTGGTAGCCTGATTTGGAAGCATATTTGTGAATTGATTATACAATTTTGAATTGGTGGCAAGCATGGCAAAGTTATCTACATTGTTGATCTTTATTTTGTGTTGTTTTTTGTTTGAGTAGATAATCTTGCTCGGGACAAACAAGAGCTTAAGTTTGAGGGTGTGATAAGTGTGATTTTACACACTTATTAGAACTGTTAAATGGAAGTATTGATAAATTGAGCAGATTTCTACTTATAATTGTGATTATTTTGTCTTATATAGGTGAACCCCACATTAAAAGGAAAACAAGTAAAATGAAAGAGATTGGAGCTTAATTGAAAAGCCAACTTTGAAGTTCATCATCAAAATGAAGGAATCAAAAAGTTGAGGACCAAAATGTCACTTATCAAAGTTGAAGGACTAACTAAGCAAATTATCATGAGGACCTCCTATACAATTTTTTATTTCACCAAAAATGTGCACCCACGCATTTTTAGTGCACACTCACGCACTTTACTTCTGGGAAAATTGTGCGCACCCGCACACCTGTGGGTTGAAAATTGTCAAAAATCAGAAAAAATTTGAGGGCATTTTGAGCTTTTGTTTGTACTAGGTTTTTCAGAGTATTTAAGGACCAAATCTCATGACTCAAAGTAGAGTTTTTAATTTTTTCAAAAGCATTGGTTCAACAAAGAGAAGAAGAGGAGGAGGAGGAGAAAACAAGAAAAGTGGAGATTTTGGGTGAAAATTAGGAGCAACACTTCAGAATTTCATTTAAGGGACGAGTTCTTTTCTTTACCTTGAATTGTAATCTTTGATTTGTTCACTTTGTAATGTACTATTCTAAATTTCACCATTTTCACTCTTTTTATACAATGATCTAAACTTATTGAAGTTGGGATGATTGATGTAGTTTAACCTAATTTGATTAATTTCAATGTTTGCCTTTTGAGTAAAAGTTGTTTATTTTCATGTGTGTTTGCTATTGTATTGATTTACTTTCATTTATTTGGCCACTAAATGATTGTGTTGAATGAAGTGTATAATAATCCAGAGATATTATGCATTTTAAACCAAATAGCAAATGCTCTATGTTCTTGTAGGAGATAGAGATATACTCCTAACCTTAGATGACCATTTGAGATATTTTCACAACGAATTAATGCAATTCATTGGGCTTTAATCGACATAGAGATATAATAGATTAACTCAATTAATTAGGGCTAATTTGACGCTCGAGAGAGGTAATTGGCTAATAGGAGACTCGGGTCTAACATAGAAAATAAGTAGTTTTCTAATTTTCTTATTAGAAATTGGTTAAATGAAATCATGAATCCCAACCATTCCAACCTCCCAACTCTTCTCAAATTTGAACCTTGTTTATTTTAAGTTAAATTTGTTATCTTTAGTTATTTTTATATATAGATCGTTTACTCTTATTTTAAAAACTCAAAATGAATTGTGCGTGTTTCTATTGCTAGAAATAGTTCAACTCTTGTACAATCAAATAGTCATTCCTCGAGGGATCAAATCTCGGACTCTAAAAGTCCATTTTATTACTTGTACGCCACCCATGTACTTGTGTTATATTTTCAAGCGAACAACTTATATGATAAAGTCAGAGAGATGTTGAAAATTGGTTAAATGCTATACAAAGTAGAGAAGTCAACTTTTGTTCCTATGATGTCTAAGGCTTCAACTGCAAGAAAACTGGTCTTGTTCGCTCCATTTGTATGGGCCAAATAGGTAGTGAAACTTAAAGTTGTAACATTATGTTATTATTGTTTTTGTGCTATAGGAACAAAATTAAAGTCATTTTACGTTGCTCTGTTTTTTTTTTTTTTTTAACATTACAGACAAACGACTTTTATATCATTATAGTTGACACAAATGTCGTTCTAGTATGAAAAATGTATTAATTCATATAACGACATAAAAATCATTCATGATACTCAAAAATATATTGATGTCGTTTCAATGGACTGTTTGCTCTCGGATGGTAAACAATTCAGAGGCGCACACGCCAATCAAATATTTTTTGATTAACCTTTTGATTTTCAAAATTTTGCATTTCATTCAACGAATACCTTTCTCAAGCAATTTTCAAAAAAAAAACAACAACAAATCATAAGTATCAAACTCATGAAAAACATGAAAATATCCGTATCATGTCAGTACAAATTTGATGAGATTGAAATCGTTTTAGTTCAAATCTTAACTAAAATGACATATATATCGGTTTCTTTATTATGTAACAATATTGATATCGTTATGTATCAAAACCACGAAATAACATAATGACATTCATATCGTTTCAATATAATATTGACGACATTGATATAGTTTCAGTTCAAATCATAACAATTTTTAGCCAAAATGATATAATTATCGCTGTATGAAAAGAAACGATATCTATGTTATGATTTGAACTGGAATGATTTCAAACTCGTCAAATTTGTACTAAAACGATGTGGATGTTATGTTATTTCATGGGTTTGATACATAACTATATCATTACCATTTCTGTACAATTTTGACAACATTGATATCGTTTCAGTTTAAATCATAACTAAAATGACATAAATATCGTTTTAGTTTATATAAAATGATAATTATATCGTTTCTGCTATGATTCGATCATTCACGACCTCCCGACATGCATTACATATGTAGGATAATCAAAATAGGTCATCGGGTATGATCGATCTCACTCAAAAGAAACTAAGAGAACATTTGTGTTTCCATAATTATATAACATGTTTGAACTATTTCAATGAAAGAAAGTATTCTCATTCGCTTTTTCTAAGCCATTCGAGTGATATCAACCCATTTGATGACCTCTTTTGATCCTCCTACGTGTGTTGAAGGTATGTAAGTGGCTATGGACGATCGAATCATTTTTTTAGTTAAAAAGATATAATTATCATTTTATATGAAATGAAACGATATCCATGTCGTTGTAATTATGATTTGAATTGAAACGATTTCAAACTCGTCAAATTTGTATTAAAACGATATGAATGTCATTATGTTATTTCTTGAATTTGATACACACGATATCATTATTGTTTTAGTACAATTTTAACGATATTAATATCGGAATAGTTTGATGGTGCTAGACAACTATTAGAAAAAAAAATATTCCTACAATTTCTTTTGAGTAAAATTGAACCTACTTGATAACCTCTTTCGATCGTCCTGCGTATGTTGGAGACATGACCCGCGATCGTGGACGATTGAATTGTCATTTTTATTTAAAACGATATAATTGTCGTTTTATATGAAAAAAAAACTACTTCAATGTCTTTGTAGTTGTAATTTGAATTGGAACGATCTCATTCTCTACAAATTTGTACTGAAACGACATAAATGTCATTATGTTATTTCGAATGTTTGATGCATAATGATACAAATATCGTTACCTACTATAAGAAACGACTTCAATGTCCTTTTAGTTATGATATGAATTGGAATGATTTCAATCTCGTAAAACTTGTATTGAAACAACATGGATATCGTTATGTTGTTCAATAGGTTTGATATATAACGATATTAATGTCGTTATAGTCAAGATTTTGACTAAAACGAGTTCAACGGCGTTACACATGAAAAGAAACAATATCTATATCGGTTTAATTATGATTTTGACTTAAACGAGTTCAATGTCATTACGTATAAAAGGAAACAGTATATACGTCAGTGAATTAAGGGAAAAGTCAAAATCCTTCATTTATTTAGTTAAGTAAGGGAACGGTAAGTGGATTTTTAAGACTTTAAAATAATTACAATTTCTTTTTAAAAATTGGTCAAAGGCCTTTTGAACAAAATGACATTGAGGGATGACAATCTCAACTAATTCCTCAAATATAAAATAATGATATTTGGTACTAAAAGACGAAACTGTACTCAATGATTTTTAAATTTTTATTTGAATTCTAAAAATTTAGCCCTTGTTTGAACCTATTTTTGAAAAAATCATTCTTGAATAGTGTTTTGATCACATTTCATTCACACGCAAATTCAAAAATTTTCCTTATTTTTTAATCACACATTTCTCATCAATACACTATTTAAAATGCATTTTTTTAAATAAAAATGGAGTTCAGACAAGGCCTTATTGTTTATTTTTAAGCACATGTATGATATTTAAACTTGAAAATTTTAAAGGCTTTAAAATATGTAAATTTCAATTACATTCAATATCCTTAATCGTTACAGTTTTACAACATCCTTAAAATATCAACTACTTCAGACAAACAAAACAAAGTAACTACAGAACTGTTTCAAAATAGCAAAAAAATCTAAGGTTTAAAGTCCTATACTAACAACTCTACAGCCAATTTCTTCCGCCATATTTAGATACAATCCAAGCAAATTGTATTTACATCCATCTTCTCTTGCAGAAATTCGATGTACTTCAGAGTTAAAATCCTGCAATCAGATTTACAAAATAGTTGTGCAATTATATTAATTCTAAACACTAAAATAATATAGTATTAACAAATGTGAGGCAATAATGCGATCAGGGGATCTAAGTAAAGTAGCTTTGTTGCCTCTATTTTGATCATTGTCGAAGCATAAAGAAAGGACAACTGTTTTCGAATCAGCAATGCCACATTTGATTCAATGAATACCAGTATAAAGATCTTCATTAGTACATAAACCGATTGTATACCACCACTGATAAACACCAGAATAAGAGATATTCACTAGGCCAAGAGAATCCGCTCGAGTAAAAGCTTCCATAGTCAACCTTATAGAAATAGTACTTGTTAGAATAAATATAAATCCACCAATTACTGAAATTTGAATAGCTTGGTTTGATTGTTTTGCCCATAAATGGAGATAAAAACAAATAGAATCCGAGAAAACTAGCTTACATGGACCACCATTTAACATTATGGTCTAATTTCTGAACAATAGTGTGTATATTGTCGAATGATATGAAAAATAGGCAGTCCATGAAGACTATAATAACAACATGCCTTGCTATATCGTGGGGATAGAGATACGTATGAGTGAAAATTGTCTAAATTGCCTCTACATTTAGAGTATATAACAAACTAACATGCTGCTTGTCAGATCTCATTGTTCAATCTCAGTATTTGAGTCACTTCGCTAGATATAAAATTTTTGCTAATGTCTCCATTTTACAAGCATCAAATGAGAACAAAAAACATCTTGGATCAGTTCATAATTCAACAACTAGTGTATAAGATTGGATCATAGAATTAAACATTTATGTCCTTTTTTTAGTAAAATCTGAATGACTTAGATCCTAAAAGATGGATTTTTATTTTTCCACAACAATCAAAGCATTTCTCCAAGAGTTTTGATTCTTTAATCAACTAGATGAATGTTACCCCTTTGTTCGATTCTAACATATTTATACATAATCCATGGATGTGATTTTAACCTAATAAAAACCAAATTTACATACAAAAATACAAAAACATAATAAATATAATGATAAGAAAATAAAGATTTAAAGAATCCAAACTGATTAAATACATACAAAATCATAAAAAAACAAAGGAAATATTAACAGGATGTACAGTTAGACCAACCTACCATCGTCATTTAATTCAAAACCCTCCACAATTGTCGGCCCACAAACTTCAAATCAGCACAATCTCAATCAGACCCATTATTATCCACAAAAAAGTAGGATGAAGGAGAAGATGAGTTTTGAATTCAATGAAAAGTCTTTAAATTCCAAGTTGCTTGATAATTCCAGTACACATTCAGATTGAAAATTATATACCCAAAAATCACAAATAGCATAAATTTACCAAGACTCAATACATTTGTAAACTATATTATGAAATCCTCGTTTTTCAACCCATAAGAATTTGCAAAATTTTAAACTGAAAATAATTTCAAATTCTAAACCAAAGATTAAATTTTGAACAAATTGAAGCCTTAGAGTAGAAACACAGATTTGGAGATTGAACTCTTAACCCCACATAAACTTTGTTGGCACAACTACAAAATGAAATTTAAAAAATAAAATATGAACTTCTTTATTGATTTCATTCTCGAGATAATGATATCATTATAGAGAGAGAAAAGCTTGAGAGAACGATTAGGGATTCTAAAAAAAAAGGTTGAACCCCGCCCCGCCTCTAGAGCATCGTGGATGAGGTAAATCGCGAGATGGGCCTCAACAGACTAAGGTACAAAAGCTGCCATATTGGTGCCGACAAAAAGTCAAATTCCAAACCTTGTTAGAGACAGGAATCGAACCCTCACACTGTATCTGCCAGCTCAGCTGAGACTACCTCACTCATATCATTTGCACCACTAAGCTATGCCTAGGGGGACAACGATTAGGGATTCTAGTTGTGAAGTGTAGACATGAGGAAGGATGAGAGACATCATTTGTTAGTAGAGAAACAAAGAGGGAATACACTAATGGAGTTCTGGGTCATTCTGAATTGGGGATGGAGGATTTGACATGGACATATGATATTCAATTTGGGAAATAATTCTTCAAATTTGGTTTTACAAGGAAAGGTCAAAGTAGTATTTTACAATTTCAAATATTTAAATTTAATTTCACTTTGAAGAATTTGGTCAAAGGCCTTTTCAACAAAAAGAGATTGAGGAGTGGTCATTTGAACTCATCCCCATTTATTATTTTGAAGTTTCACATTCCAAACCTCCAAACATAGAGCATTATTCTCGGCTTCCCGTCTCCTTATATTTCGGAGCAACCCAATATAACATCTTTCTGTCTTAAAGTAACAGGATCGTCAAGCCAGTCAAAGCAGCCGCAACCACTTGAAGTGTCGTAATTGATACAACCCCAAAATCATATTCCCAGATTATCGTCGGTCCATGACGTCCTCAAAATGGGTTTTGAAGGTTAGTAGAGTTGGGATAGTGATGGGTTCAAGTTTAAATTGATTCCAAATTTTATTTTATTTTTGAAAACGCATTTTAACAATTCAAATTAATCTACCTAAGTAGCACTTTTTTTATTTGGTAGCCACGTTAGTATTCCGTTAAGTTTTTTACGGCCGGTGATGATAGTGATGAACAAGATTAAACTTTGCAAAATTTAGTGATGAATTGTGTGAGTTTTGAAGTTCAGTAGCCCTATAAAAATCTTTTGCAAAATTCAATTACCATATGGGTTATTACACCATATAAAGGATATCAAAGTTTCATAACTTTCCTCTATGGAACAAGTGTTTTGCAATCTCAAATAAATCAAATTCTTTACTAGTTTATAATTTCAAGTGGGTTACTTCGATAACAAATATATCATTTAATTTTAAATGGTCTTCAATAAATAAATATATTATGTTAATCACTTTGCGAAGTAGAATATGAATATGCTTGGTCCAATCAAAATTGAAGTACGAGTCCTACTAAAATTAGAGCTCAACATCGACCCAATTCATTTATTAACAAACCATTTCCAACACTAATGACTAGTTCCACGTAATGATACGCCAACTATAAAGATGTAAAGTAGGTCTATGTGGGCCATGAGCCCATGTCTATGAAGCCTAGGCCAGTCAACCTCCATATTGAAGAAACGTGTACATCTTGATATCTCTAGATAGGGGTGGCAAAAAAGTTCGTGGGCTTGCACGGCTTGGGCTGGCTCTGATCGGAAAAAGCCCGAGTCAAGCCCGGAGCTCGTGTGACTCGACGAGCCACACGGGCCAGCACGTGCCACGGGTCATTTTGGCTGTGTTCGGCTCGATTAAAAGTAATAATAATAATTTATTTTAAATAAACAAAATTTCTGCCTGCTATAGCAAGCAGATTTTCTGCACGCAAGATTTTTCTTGCGTGCACGCAACAAAAAAATATTGAGTTTTTAAAAATGGATATATTTTTTTCCTCTATAAATACGGGAAAAATTTTACAATTTCATATCACTCTATCTCTAATTCTTTACGCATTATACTCTCCAATTGCTTAACTCTTATTTTCAATTTACACATTTGGCTATATTATTTACTACAATATTCTATATTCTACTCTCTAATTTCTTTTACTTTATTATTCAATATTCTTTACTATAATATTTACACATGGATTTTACCAGTGATGAGATTAATCAGTTTAAAAGTAGTTCGAGTACTCCATCAGGGTACGATGCATCTCAAAATGTTCCAATTAATTTGGAAGATATCGAAGAAGAGGAAGTAGTCGAGGTTGAAAGGTCGAAAAAACAGTTTGCTGATTGTTGGCAACATATGACTCGTAAAAAAGTTGGGGTTCAAAATGGAGTTGATGTTTGGAAAGTATGTTGTAATTATTGTGGTAAAGAACTTAGTTGGAAGCCCAGTTCGAGTGCATCGTATTTAAATAGACACATTTTAAGAAATTGCAAAACGAAACCAGTCGGTCTTGACTCAAAATAGACCGAACTAACATTTACCGATTTCGATTTCGATTTCGGTTCCGGTTCCGATTTCACTCTTTCCACTTTTGTATATTCACAGGAAATATTTCATGAAGGAATGGCCACATACGTAGCTGCACGATGATCGAGTCAGAACACTTTACTTCTCTTGTGCAAAATTATCTCCAGCCCAGGTATAATTCTTATTGTGGAAATACTCTTCGTTCGGATGCTATAAAATTATATAACAGAAGAAAAAAAACTGCTGTTGAAAGTTTAAAAACTTTTAATTGTATTATATCATTTATCTCTGATTTATGAACCGGTGTTAATAAAAAATGATATCTTGCTACTACAGCTCATTACATTGATCACCTATGGACTATGCATAAAACAATTATTGCATTCAGATGTGTAGAATATCCTCATAATGCGACTAACATATACATGGTTTTAAAAGATATTATACAAGAATATGGTATGCAAGAAATGGTTCGAAGTTTTACTTTTGATAATGCTAGTGTAAACAAAGTTGTTGTCGAAAAGTTTATTGATGATTTGAACCCTACATTTGGAGGTTTATTTTTTTATTAACGTTGTGTATGTCACATTATTAATTTGATTGTAAAAGATGGATTGGAATATATAAAATCACGTTTAGATAAAATTAGGCAAGCAATTAATTTTATTACTATATCACTAGCAAGAAAGCAAGCATTTAACAGTTTATGTGCAGAGTATGACTTAGAAGAGAAATCATTTGTCACTGATGTATCACAGAGATGGAATTCTACATATCTTATGTTACACTCGTGTGAAAGTTATGATAACATTATTTCAATGTATTATAATGGTAGACATACATATGGATCCGAACATAATTTAGAAGATTGTGAATGATCTCTTACATTTGTCGTGAAAAAATTCTTAAAACCTTTTTTCGATGCCACGAAGGAATGTAACGGTGTTTATTACCTTATATCTTCACTTGTTTTACAATATTTTTTCTATATTTCACAAGTATTTCAAAAACATATGAGTTTGTCAATTTTTGTTGACGTAATTTATTCTATGGAGGCAAGATTTCGTAAATATTGGGAAGAGATACCCTCTTTATTTTTATTGGCTTCGGTGATGGACACTCGACTTAATGTAACGGCACAAAAGCTACCATAAAGGGGATTTCGAATTTCATGAATGTAGAATTATCACATATGCATATAGAATCTATGTTATGTGAAATGTATAGCTATTACGCTGAAAAAATGTTCAGTGTAGTTTTACTACCCAAAGTTCTTTTTCAAGAAATACTTCAACAAATGTAGAAAGTTTTTGAAATTTTTTAGAGACCAATACTAGTGTTCCCTCATTTAGTTCTAGTTCGTCAATATCTAGAACAATGGATGTCAGTGGTACAAATCTTGTAATTCCCTCTAAGTTAGCTAGGTATATGTGCGTGGACGTTCGTAGTATGTTATAACCACGAGAATTAGAGGAATTTAATCTTTTATCATGTTGGAGGTGTAACGAAAGACAATATACAATTGTATCAAAAATTGCTCGCGATCTACTAACATCTCCGGTGTCTACGGTAGCATCAGATGCTTCATTTAGTTTAGGTTGTCTAATTTTATGTGACGAACGATAAAGACTAAAAGAAAATATATTGGAGGCTTTAATATGTTTGAAGGATTGAGAATGTGCAAAATTACGTTTTCAAGAACAAGTTGACAGTATAATGGCCGAAGAGTTACAACAAATTCAAGCATCTATGATATTGTAAGTTTTTAAATTGATTAGTTTAAAAAAACGTAATTTTAAATTTTTTTTGTATCAAGAAAAATTGTACACGAAATATTTTATTCGTGTACAGTTTTAACTTCATCTACGATAATTGTAGCCGGTCCCAAACCCGGATGAAGGAGGAGGGTTTACATTTTTATAATTTATTTAATTTATAACACGTATAAACTGTGCAAAATTTAAATTCTTTAAGTAAAAAATGTGGAGAAAAAAACCGAGCCGACTCGACCCGCAAAGGCTCGGGCTGAGCCTCATTTTTTTTGGCTGGGCTCGGCTCGGGCCCAAAAAAACTTGGGCTCGATTCGAGTTTTTTTTTTTTTTTCAACTCAGACTCGACTTGTTGACATAACTATCTCTAGACTCTAGCTACCCTCTAGCCAAGTAAGAAAAGCACAAATAAAATGCACAGTTACCATAATTTCAGGATAAAAACAGTGAAACAAAAATGAACCCATTTACCAAAGGGGTTATCATCAATGTCTACATTGAATCATCAAAAATTCCTTCACCAAATAGAAAAAAAGGCCCCATCAAGATGATCAATCCAAATCCATTTTGTTCCGAGAATGCAGGATATGATCGTCGTAGGCAACTCCTTGAATATGCTCAAGAATTAAGGCATGGAAATAATCCACATGCACAAGGGCCATCGAAGAATTCAAGGCCAAAAGACAAGGTAAGAATTTCTCTATTTTATCGAGCGATTACTTAGGAGTCTTAGCTCGTGATCTGAGGTTTTTTTTTTTTTTCCTCTTTACTGTTAAGATTATATTCATTTCTACTATCTATTTTGTGAAAAAGAAAAGGATATAATGGAACCCTTATTGAGATTTTGAACGTGATAAACTGGAAAAGTTGTAGATTTATGTAGAACATAATTTTGTTACTCGTCACCTAACGAGATTTATGGATTCTTTAGGGGCATTATCTTCATTTCTATAACTTTTTTAAGAAAAAAAAGAATATGGGACAATTCTTGATGTATGTCATCAGTGAATTATTGAAAAAAAAAAAAAAAAAAAAAGAGGAAAGTCAAAGATTACGTCGCTAAAGAAAAATGGGGTCAATTTGTTACTCCGTCGCATAAATGAAACCACAAAAACGCAATCATTCTAATAGCTAGTTGATGAATATAGCTATATCCTGATTTAGAAAAGTGGTGAACAGAAATGGAGATGGTCACTTCCAATGCAAAGGATCAAACTATTATTTTCGAGATTTCCTCGAAAAACCAGGCAATGGAAGTATGAGCGAATTTGTACCGAGAAGTACAGTGATGCTGAAGGATCAAGCAATCAAGAAAGGAGAAAAACTAAAGCCAAAGGCAGAAAATCAGATTCTCATTTTTGTGTAAGAATTATTTGCATGCTAAAAAAGTAAGTGTTTTTTTTCCTCTCTTACTTAATATTTTATATTTATTCTTATGAAAATTATGCAGGAGAAATTGAAGACTTTCTTGAAAGAAATATCGCGTTCATGGCAATGCAACAGAGGAAATTGCTGATTTATTGGTTTTTTGTTAGAAGAATCAGCTTGGGAGATTTTGGCAGTTTAAATTTGCAAATTCAATATTTTTTTTCTGCAATTTTATATGTTTGGTGATAATTTAGCATCTTAAATGCAACTATTTTCGCCAATTTATTCATTTATGGGAAGATTGAAACTTGAAAGTAACTAGATGTTTAGCAACCATAACAAAACATGTTACTTTGGTTTTACATATTTTAGTGCATGTTCGATAAATAGTATTATGGACAAGATCAGCTTTGTTTCTTTACGTCATTTAACATTGTCAAGTTCTTTCTAATCTACGTAACCAAATTGTTTCTGAGTTTTAGCCAAACAAGTTCCAATTATGTGAGTCGGTATTCTTAATTTATATTCTATAAAGATCTGAATTGAATGGGATTTGGCCAAAAAAATTTAAGGTTCCTGAAATATCTCCTCAAAATATTACTATAATTCAAAATGTTAGATCCACATTTTGGGTTTGTTTGTTATTTGACTTGTGATGCAAAGCCATACGTTCACATAGGATTGGGTTGTGTCAGGGAATCATAGAATTCAATTCAACCTCAAATTCTAAATCTTGTATCAAGAAATTGATAGGAGAACTCATTAGTGTTGTCAATAGAGCAATCTTAGAATTTTATCTCTATTCTAGAGTAGTCTAGTTGTACGAAACCCGCAAGCGTACGAGGATCGTTGATAAATAATACATGATGAATAACGTATATCGTTCTAATGGAATAAAACTCAATCAAAGTATACTAGTTTCTAATTAGATTCAAATTAAGCAAACAAAAGTGATTTGTGGTTTGTAATTATTCTAAATTAATTTACGGAAGTTTGTAAAATTCGAGTTTTGTATATATATATGGAATAAATGTATGAATTCACATATTATTATCTATATCAATTCTCAATTACGTGATTAGTTTCATTTATGCATTCTTGACAATCGATAATTCTATTACAATTAATTCTCTTTTTCAAGATAAATTAAATTTATTC
Organism: Fraxinus excelsior; assembly: GCA_019097785.1. Taxonomy (NCBI): domain Eukaryota; kingdom Viridiplantae; phylum Streptophyta; class Magnoliopsida; order Lamiales; family Oleaceae; genus Fraxinus; species Fraxinus excelsior. Next base: position 1,705,607 of record CM032642.1, read on the forward strand.
ATAGTCCGAATTCGAATGAATATAACGTATTCAATTTTATGATTATCTAAAAAATCGCACACGTAATAAATATTATTCCTAATATCTATTGCATGTATATTAATCAAGCAGTGTTCTAGACTTATTGTAAGCCATACAACACTACAACAAACAACTATATATTTAATTGATGATCAAACAATCGAAAAATAAAATTATGCATGCAAGATTAATCAAGAAATGCAAAAATTTAGCTAACTACTTATCTTGAATTAAGAATAAATAATAAAATATTTAATCTTCATCCAATGCATGAAAAGAATTAGCCTAGCATGTTGTCTAAATAAATCACAGAAAAAGATTTGGAAAAAATCACTTGGAATTGAAAATAATGATTAGAAAGTGAAAAATCAATTTCTTCTTTGTTAATCTTCAACTTGGACTTTGAATGTTCACTCTCGTGTTAATTGCATTTGAATCCCGTGCTAACCTCCTTGTGATGAAAAATAAAGTTTTGATATGTATCTCATTGTGCCCGTCCCTCATAGGTTAAATTTTATGTTGAATTTGATGGATCAAAGTGTGTCAAAGACAAAATCTGCCATTTTTTTTTCCTAGAAAATGCCCCCTCGCGTGCATCTTTGGCACTTTGTTCTCGGTAAATGAACTGTAAAGTATTGTGCGTGCGCAAATTGGCATGTGCACGTGCACCGTTGTGAAAAATTTCCTTTTGTTGCATTTTGGTATCTTGATTTCGGTCTTCATTCATTTTAGCTCATTTTGATATCTTCTTGGTTCTCTATCTTTCAATTCCATCTAATTGCCTCCACCCCTTCTTCAATCATCAACATTAGGCCCAAATCAACTATTAGCTCTTTGCGATTTAGTCCCCACACTTTGGATTAAGTCCACTTTATCCAATTTTTCATTCATTTTGTCTAATTCCATCGTTTTTCATCGATATACACCTAACAAACGAAATATATACAAAATTAAGCTTCAATTCATTTAAAATAATAATAATAATTGCTTTAATTTAACGAGTGAGATATATGTATAACATACACTTATCATAATCAATAGACACCACCTCCTCCTCCACCACCATGTTCACCCCCCACCTTATCATACCATGCTCTCCACCACCATACCCACTACCGCCTCCATTTCCACCACCACTTCACATAAAAAGATCAACCACACCACCACCATTTCCACCACCACTCTCCTCCACATTGAAGAGAGCTCTCTCGGCGGACATAATCCTATACCCAAAAACACACAGAAAATCACACGAGATTTTGCCATGAAATTGATTTTATTTCAATTTATGAACTAAATTGCATGAATCAATAAAGTTTTTATGGGAGTGCAAAAGCGCGTTCATGCACTTTGAAGATTGAAAAACTTGAAAAAGAAACGGGCATTTAGTCCCCAAAGTGGTCCATTAGACTCTCACATGGTGTGTTTGCGTGTGCTGTTTCGCACATGAAATGAAATAATTAGTGATCTATTTTTGAATTTCAACTTATTTTCTTAAATTGTTAGGTTATGGCCTCTCTTCAATTTAAGAAGTAACCTACCATCAAACAAATCAAAACAATTCGAAAGTCAAGCTATGATGAACTTGTTCGATTATGTTCTTATTTCCATTTTGTCTCAAATTAGAAGAAGACATTACTTACCTATTCGGTGAAAATTAAAATTCGGATTGTAATTTAAATCAAAATCAACAATTAATTATAATTATACATTCCATGGGATCCATAACTTTTCAACTACACATCTCATCAACTTTTATCAAAATATACTAAAAATCTGTTTTTAATCCATACCAAACAAGTATTAAGAGCCTGTTTGGTAACAATTAAAACCCAATTAAAATTGAAAATATGATCGTTATTGGGTCTCACTCGTCTAATAAAAGTCAACAATAACGGCTAATATTTCAATTTTAATCCGATTTTAATTTCTACCAAACATGCTCTAAGTATAATCATTCTTCCGTCAAAAATCTATTATCCTGTATAAATTCTTTTTTGCTATTCCATTTAGTGAATTGTTATATGGACTCAAAATCAACTAAATATTTTAGTCATATTTGGGGTAGCTAGAATCAAAATTTTAGCAGGTTTTAATAAAAGTATGTGTGGTTGAAAAATTAATAAAAATTATTGTTCTCGTAAAATATGTGGTTAAAATTAATTGTTAACTTTCAATTAAATATTTATCAAAAAATTTAGATACACCAAACAGAAACTTCTAAACAAATCATATAAATTTACATACCCATTCGGCCATTCCTCTCTCTTAACATTTTCTATTAAAATTGCATCAATTTTTTTAAAAGTATTTTCAAGTGTACCCAAAATATGTTCAAACTACCTAAGTTGTGGTTCTTAATATTTTTGCAAACAAGACTTATATTTAGAGTGTATTTGAACCACATTATTTTGGAAGAATGTATTCTGGAATAGTAAATTAATGGAGAATGTGTGGTTGAAAAATAAGGAAAAGTTATTGATGTGATGAAAAATATTATTTTATTGAAGAATGTGTGATTGAAAATGAGTAGAAAAATGAGAATGAAAAATTTAATGTGTACCAAACCGGAGCTTAATATGATTTTTTTTTATCAACTGTATAGTGCATAAATTAGAGGATGCCAATCGACAAATAAAAGAGTCGGTGTGCCATGCCTCTCTAAACGTACAATCGTGAGTTTGTTACTCCATTTTTTTTTTTTTTTTTCAATATAGTCTCGAACAAAATGTTATTTCAAGTAGATGTGCTTGCTTTGATCATGAGAAATAGAGTTTTTAGACAACCACAATGCCGAGTACTGTTAACTTCCTTTAACAACTTTTAAGCCAAATTAGTTGACAAACATAATATGTCATATCAACATACTATGCTTCACAGCTTAAAACCATAACAAAATGTTGCTTCTTGAAAGACCATATAAAAGCCGTATTTCCTATAAAGAGTACATAACCACATGTGCCTTTTCAATTATTAATGTCTCCAGTCCACTTGCTATCCCTGTATATAATGATCTTGAGATCGTCGGAATATGAATAAAACCATTATAATTGTTGGATTTTTTTGATATCCAATGAATCCGGGCGATGATGTAAAACCGTTGTTGGATAAATTATATCGACACCTTAGCGATGATTCGACTCGAAAACAGCTCGGGGCCGCTAGAAGCAACTTAATTGAGTTAATGTTGTTCGTGGCCCAACACTCATGGATGGTCCAAGTTATTGGGTTGGAGAGTGATTTCATTAGTCCATTCCTATTGGATAGTTGTGGTCTTTATTGGTGGCCCAATTAATGTCTTGGCCCAATTCTGTGTGAGCTAATACCCATCATATATGTATCTATTCTCTTGGTTAACTTAGTGTCTGAGATTTGAGAGGGAAAAGGGGGGAAATGGTTGATCCTAAGTGGAGAAAACAGGCAGCCTCTTGAAGAGAAAATTCCGGCAGCTTGGTGCTCCAAAATCCGGAAAGATACTTTGTGTATTGGTCTCTTCCTGGTCTCCTTTGTGATGCACCTTCCCCTTGCCTTTGTGGCTTCAAATCACCACCATCAAGCGTACCCTTTGTGGGTGAGAAAACTAGTGGCAACCGAAGTATGTGAGTTGTGGGTCGAGCTTGAGTTGGTTGGTGTTCGTTTGGTGGTAAACTGAGCCCGGAAATTGAAGATTAGAGTCACAAATTCTTACAATAATGAATGGTTTCTTGATGTATCGCAAGATTTTTTTTACGACGTTCAAATGTTTCATAGTGGGATACTCTATGTACCGACTATCAAAACTAACTCCCAAAAAAAAAAAAAATATGAATACATGTCAAATATCTCAAAATTCTTGTAAAGAGATAACACACTACCATGCAATCATTTATCTTGAACTTTATGAAGAATTTTTTTGTGTAGGCTTCTTGAGAAATAATAACGCTACATTGGGTTCATATAGTTCAGACATTCAAAGTGCTTGCCTTTACAAACATCAAGAAATGAGAGAGAAACAAATAAATAAAAAATAACATACTTGAATTTGATGGAATTAAACCCAAATACCATAATTAAATAAAATAACATATAGTTGAAAATCTTGATGGGATTAAATTTGGAGAAGTGAAAGCCACTCTAAAATATTAATATGGACATCTTTTAACTAGAGTTGTCAAATTCTATTCTAACGTATACGATGATTTTAAATATTCGTGTAATTTCACTTTAGAAAATCACGAGTATAAATTATTTTTCTTGTTGATGTCAATTATTTATCATTATATATTCAAAGTGAAATTTCAATAATAATAATAAAAAAAAAAAAGAAAGACAAGCAAAATATTTTTTCAAATTATTGTTTACTTCAGTTCATACCATTCCATGATTATCATAATAAAGAAGAATTACAAAATCCATGCACTAACATTAAGGACATCTCAATAACATGTATAATTATTCTTGCTTAATACTGTGGTTTGTCTATTTGGATAATGAAGTTATGACATATTATTCTTTCAAGGGGCATAGCCACCATGACCTCCGCCTTCACCGCCCCCGGCACCACCTCCATATCCACCAGCATGTTCACCACCTGCAGACCCTCCACCACCACCAGCGCCACCTCCGCCACCTCCTCCATAGCCTCCACCATGGGCTCCTCCAGCACCACCACCTTCACCTCCACCATTACCATATCCACCACCACTTGCTCCTCCAGCAGAACCACCTCCTCCACCACCACCATGACCTCCTCCTCCACCATAGCCACCTTCACTACCTCCTCCGGCCCCACCTCCAGCACCTCCTCCATTGCCGTATCCACTACCTCCTGCTCCTCCGGCATAACCACCCCCTCCTCCACCGCCATGACCTCCTCCTCCACCATACCCACCAGCAGCACCATAGCCACCTTCACTACCTCCTCCAGCACCACCACCGGCACCTCCTCCGTTCCCATATCCACCACCTCCTGCTCCTCCGGCAGAACCACCTCCTCCGCCACCTCCATGACCTCCTCCTCCACTATACCCACCAGCAGCACCATAGCCACCTTCACTACCTCCTCCAGCACCACCACCGGCACCTCCTCCGTTCCCATATCCACTACCTCCTGCTCCTCCGGCAGAACCACCTCCTCCGCCACCTCCATGACCTCCTCCTCCAGCATACCCACCAGCAGCACCTTTGCCACCTCCACTACCACCTCCTTCACCACCACCATACCCACCAGCATGCCCTCCACCACTAGCTGCACCACCCCCACCTCCACCATGTCCTCCTCCTCCACCACCACCATGTGCACCTCCACCTCCATACCCAGCACCACCTCCCTCACCACCTCCAGCACCATATCCACCAGCAATCTCCCCTCCACCAGCATACCCTCCACCCCCACCATTACCACCTCCACCTCCCCCACCATATCCACCATGTTCTCCAATACCTCCACCACCATACCCACAACCGCCTCCCTTTCCAGCACCACTTGCATACCCATGATCAACTACACCACCACCATTTCCACCCCCTCCACCGCCCCCTCCACCACCATTACGTCCATAACCACCTCCCTCCTCCACATTGAAGAGGGTTCTCGCCGCACACACTCCTATACCCAAAAACACAAAGAGAATCACATTAAAAACTCTATGCTTCGCCATAGAAATTGATTTGATTTGATCTTATGAGCTACATTGCATGAATCAATGTGTCATTTATAGGAGTGCAAAAGCGCGTTCATTCACTGTGAAGATTGACAAACAAGAAAAAGAAATGGATTTTTTGTCCCACAAAGTGGTCCATTACACTCTCTATAGTGTGCTTGTGCTGTTTCGCACATTAGCAGAAATTATTATTGCATGAAACTTTGGATGAAAAGTTGCAATTGCGCTGCACTTGGATGTCTTTAATTTGATTTACAAATTTCAACGTCTTCTAGCATTTTATTTCTTACAATGTTAGGCCGAGAGCTCTCTTCAATTTATCGAACATCCGCCCATCAAACGAAAGAAGAACAGTTTGAGTAGCGTGAACCCAATAATGCTCCTTAATGCATGGGCTAACATTATAGTTTTTTTTCGAGAAAAGGGATTATTATTCACCAATTTTCATGTTTTTCTACGACTTTCACTATATTTGTTCCAGTTTTTAAATTTTAGAACATAAAACGTAATTTATATTCACTTTTACAATATATTTTTTAATGTGAGCCGGAAAATATATTCAAAACATTGCCCATTTTTTTTTAGAATATTTCACATTATTTTACTATTTTTTCATTTTTTAACAAAATGATTTATTTTGAATTTTTAAATCTTGATAAATACTTTAAATATTTTTTTTAAATCATTAAAGATGGAATATATTTCAGTTGTAAATTTTAATTATATTTATATTTTTATGTTAAAATTATCGATGAATTTTTTCATAGGAAAATGTTTAATAGATATTTAATTTTTTATCATTTCGACAGATTTTTCCGTTGTTAATAATTTTTTAATATTACTTAAGAATTACACCAACAAATTATTTTCTGTTGATAATAATTTTATTCTTTTATATAGTTTTCAAAGGAATATTTATCGATGGAAGTCTTCCGTAAGTAATTATGTCAGTAATCTAATATATATTTTTTAAAAATTATAAAATAATAATTTATTGCTAATTTGTTGATAATAAGAACAAGAACAAAAGTCGTCATCGCTAAAATTTTGTCTTTGTTGCCTTCCTTTCTACTTGACAGTGAGATCTATACTATCAGTTGAGTGGACTCGCAATATATTATTCAGATTTTTCCTTTCGAGAATGCTGAGTAGAAAGAAAAACAAATATATATTTGTCTTAAATGTAATTTAATTTCAACTTAATTTCTTGCATTCTATTTCTCTTGGAATGTTAGCAGGTTATCTCTCTTCAATTTATTGAATATGGGTGAAAAATTACTAAAAGATAGAAAATAAAAATGAAAACAATTTTGAATATTTTTTATTATCTTTTTCTTCTTCAGCCAAAACAAAGATGTATGAAATTGATTTAGGATTACGTGTTTTTTTTTTTTTTGTATCAAAAGCTTCAGAATATGGTTATTTCTTCTCTTAGGCTTCTTTTCTTTTGAAAGATATATGTATTTCTGCGAGAGATCTTCCCCCCTTTGGCTTGTAGATGAAAGATTGGGTATATAGCCCTAAGAATTAGGTAAAAATTTGTGTCATAATTGATTTTCAAGAAAAGGTTGAATCAAATTAAGAAACCAAATATTCGCTACTCGAATAGCATGTGCGATCGCATGGGTAAGCCTTTAATTTTCCGATAAATATGTTTAAATAAAAAAATATAATTATTTTTTAAATTCTCACTCCACTAAACCTATCAATTTATATATTTGAGCTCACTAGCCTGAGCTCCATTTTAATGAAAATTTGGAGAAAAATAAGTTTTGAAATTATAATTTTTTTAAAATGTGGGATTAATAAATAGGATCCGTGACTTGTACAGACATTTTTTAACAGATGCAATTACAGAATTCTAACTAACAACTTTTCATTGGATTTGGGACCCAAAAAAAATAAAACTTAAATCAGCCAATCAAATCTTGTCAAATCGGCATCTATGAACCCATATGGTATAAACATCTACAGAAGTAGTAATTTTATGAGAGAATGTGTGGTGAAAAATGAGTTATTGAAAAAATGAAGGTTGAACATATTAATATGAGTAGCTGCATTTTTTTTTTTTTTTTTAAGTTTAAAATTTGACGTGTCTATACTATGTTGGTTTGTTGTGGCTGGAAAATAATCCCATTTAGTTGTGAATATTTTAGTTTAAATAAATTGCATTTTATTTCATGTTGATTAATCTATATATTTCAAGGACGATAATGCCAAAATTTTCTTATCTTAAATTATTATGTATGACTAAATTTTCTTAAAAGTTGAATCATAATACATTTCGCCCCCGTTTGGCACTCATTTTTTTCTCATTCTCATTCTCATTCTCTTTTTTCATTTCAACTACACATTTATCAATAAAATAATATTACATATAAACCTATAAATTCTCCTTACTTTTTAACTACATATTCTTCAATCAATCACTATTCAAAAATATATTTTTTTTACCAAAATTGGAGGGTGGGGTGGTGGGGGGGGGGGTTGACACCCATTTTGTTGTAGCTTTGGTAATGGTAGATCTAACCTCGTATCCAATATTGATACGTATCATATTTTGTGTCTATTAGTGCTACTTTTTGGTGGGTTGTATAATTATTTTTTGACCATTCTAGATAGTACAACATATGAAATTTTAACTTTTTTTCCCCTTCTTTTAATACTTCCAATCCACCGTGCAAAACACGCCCTTAGCTCATTGGAATGACAAACAAACTACAGTGCTAGAAGATTTGAACCACATATCGGTAAGTAACACAACGTCAAGCAGCCTCACTTGGTCGGATAATTTTCACAACATGTCCACGCTTCAGACCGTAATATGGGAAATTATTGAAAATACCCCAAATTCAACACTACCCTTTCCAAAATACCCTTTTACTATTCAAAGGAAGTAAACTACCAAAAATACCCCTAAATATAAGATTTACAACCAAAGTAATCATAATATGAAGAGAATAACAATTTAGTCCTAAGAGATTTATTTTAATCTTTAAAATAATTATTTCTTTTCAAAAAACTAACCAAAACTATGACTAATAATAAGATAAAAAGGCCTAGATCTAAAAGAGGTCCATATAAAATTAAAACGATTGTAAAAAATAAAAAAGAAATTGAATTTGAAAATGAAATCGACAAAATAGGATATCAAGAACAATTATATGCTGCTCAAGAAATATTAAAATGTTTTAAAGAAAATTTAATAGAAAATTTTGCCAGAGGAATTGTTAGATCTATAATTATAAAAGACATACAAGATATAATAGATAAATTAGAGAAAAGGAAGAAGAATATTACAAAGTATAACATACCTCTTGAATCAAATATAGATATAATAACAGATCTTGATATTATGAATTCTCAAACATTATTAGATTTTGAAGATTTAATTAGAACCCTATAAATGAGGAAACCTATTACAAATAGATTACCACAAGAATATAAGAAATTAAGATTAAACTTAACTTTGAGATTTTATATATCTATAACTAATAATAGATTAGAATTTGATAAATTAAAAGAATACATAGAATATACGACTATTTAAAGATTAATTAGATTTTAGATTTTAAGTTTTATTTGATTTTTGTTCGCTCTAAGTAGCAACCCCCGTCAGATGGTATCAGAGCCATAGAGATCATGGACATTACAATTACAAAAACAGATTGGTATTACAAAATAGAAGATAGTAAAAGTAATATATTTTTAGAACATATTCCTAAGAAAATAAAAACAATAACGTTAATAATAATTAAAGATTTACCTCAAGAAATAAAAGAACAAATTATAGATAAACTTATAATAGGAACATTGAAAGATGAATATATATATGAAAAAATTATTATTGAACTAGAAAAAGAAGAAATGATGTTATATTGCAAAGATTATGAGTAATAAAATTATAAAAATAGATAATTATTACACATTAGAAACAGAAAGAGGAAGTTATATATTTTTAAAACCTATACCCGATAAGCTAAAAATAATAACACTAAGAATAATTAGAGAATTACCTATGGAAATTAAAGCACAAATATTACATAAACTAATTATAGAATCAATAAGAGAAAGATTTATATATGAAAAAATAATAGAAACTTTTGAGGAAGAAGAAATCAATTTATATTATAAAGAAAAATATGAATCAGATGATTTGTAAAAACTATTAATGGAATTAATGGAAGTAAAAGAAATTCTAGATAAAAAATTAGTAAGAATAAGAGAAATAAATCTACAAATACAAGATGAACTTTTAAAACCTGGAAATATAACAAACTCACAACAAAAACAAATATTAAAATTAAAACAAGAAAGGTATAAAATAAGAGCAAGCTATTACGAAAAAATGAAAGAATTAACAAATAATAATTATGTAAAACAAAGATATGATAAAATAATAAAAGATTGTAAAGATACTGAATGTAGAACATATTACTTATGTCAATCAAAGAAGAGATAAATGTCGATTGGTGAGTATATAGAAGAATTAAAAACACTAATAAAAATATTAATAGATGATGTTCAAAACATAAATAATGAAATAAAAGAAGTAAGAAATGATATTAATATTCTAAAAATTGAAGTAAGAAAAATAAAAGAAAATAGTAAAGGAAAAGAAAAAAACAATAGACAAAAAACTAATAGAAAAAGAAATGTCTAGAATAGGGAAAAAATATACTGAACAAGAAAATATAAGAATAGAAGCAGGTAGTATGGATGATGAATTTAGGAAGAAGATTTTACCAAAAATAATAGAAGAAGAGGAAAAAATGGAAAAATCTAAAGAAAAAGCAATAGGAAAATTAGAAATTAAAGAAAACCAAGATGATATAGAAGATAAAGATGAATGAAGAATTAGACTTACTTATAGAAAATTTTGATCAATTAAATCTAGAAAATATAGATGAATATCAAGTCCTAATGAACACTGGAGGAGGACCAAATAAAGCAGAATCCTCTAATAAACAAGAAATATTGGATCCAGATGAAAGTTATGCACCTATATACATTAAACCATATAGACAATATTATGAAACAATAAGAGATAGACAACCACCTAAAGGAAACAAATACAAAAATAGATTTGAACTAAATGATAATTATGATAAACCTGTCAATCATGGAGGAGCAAAATTAGACTTAGATTGTAAAATAGATATTAAAAAGGCCTTAGAAATTTGGGCAAACTCAATGATATTATTCTTTTTATATAACAAAGATGATACATGGGAAAGTACTGAAAGAAGAATAGACTTTTTAGTAGCATCCTTTGAAGGAAATGTTAGAAAATGGTGGGATGGAATAAATAATGATACAAAAACACTAATAAAAAGAAATATACAAACAGAAATAATAAAATCAGATAAAGAAGGTATAGAAAGATTAGTAAACTATATTTCAGATGAATTCTTAGGAGAAGATTGGATAAGAAATTTTGATGGAGAAGCAATAAAAGAAAAAGAAAATGCTAGGATAAAATTAATAAACCTAACAATATGTGATATGTGTAAAATCAAAGAATACACATGTGAATTTAAAGAATATTATTATACCCAATTTTATAGTAATGAAAATCAAGATGTATATAAAGATATGTACTATAATAAGCTACCAGGAACATGGGGAATATATTTTAAAATAGAATTTGAAAAATTTATTAAAGAAAATCCTGAAGCACCTATATCTTTAGGATCAAGGATAAAATTTTTATTTGAAAGACTTGCATACATATGTCAACAAAGACAATTAATGAAAAAATCAGGAAGATTAACCAAGATATGTTGCGAAGATATGGAAAAACCTACACAATGGGGATGTAATCCTGAAAGAAAAAATATTAAGAGAAAATTCAAAAATAAAAAATTTAGAAAATTTAGAAATTTTAAGAAAAAATATATAAAGCCTAGAAGAAGATATTATAAAAGGAAATATAATCCAAATAAGCAACAAAGAAATAGACCTTATAAGAAAGATAAAAGCCAATGTAAATGTTGGAATTGTGGAGAAATAGGACATATAAGCCCTGATTGTAAAAAGAAAAAGGTTAAAATACTACAAAAAGAATATTTAGATATAGAAAGTGAATTAAGTGAAATATCAGATATTGAACAATATTATGATCAAGAAGTATATATAAGCGAATCAGATTCAGAAAAAGATAATGAATCAGAATCTGAATAACGAGATTGAGGAAATAGAAAGAGATAATATAGATAAACAAGAATACGAAGGAATAGAAGGTTATGGATTAAAAGTAACATTTGATAATAACAAATTTAAGAAAATGAGAAAATTATCTTTGGATTTAAAAATAGGAAAATGGGAAGCCTTAGATAGAATATGGAAAAGAGAAAGAATAGCAATAAATGAGTATCATAAAATTGAAAAAGCTATAAATGTCAGAACAACTCAAGGAACACATAAATTAAATCTTTTAACAAGAAATACAGTAGATGAATTATTAACAAAATTAGTAAAAAACAAGGAGAAAAAATTCAATATGTCTATTTAGCAGGAATACAAATAATGTTTAAATCCTTATTTAGAGAAGGAATAGATTCACCTTTAACCGTAAGTTTACATGATGGAAGAATAATAAATTTAAAAGATAGTCATTTAGGAACTATAGAAGGAAACTTGGCATATCAAAAATTAATATTTACTTGTTACCCAAAATATTGTGTCTCAATTACAGATAAGAACTTCAATGAAGTCTTAGGACTACATTTTAAGTTACATAGAAATGATATAATGGAACCAGGAGACAAGATTATGACTATAGAATATAGAGCTTTGTACACATTTACTAACTCCAATTATGGAAATATATACTCTAAAAAACCATACATAGAAGTTCACAAAGAATGTAAGGATATTAGTAAAATAATAGAACCAAGTAAACAAATAAGTTTAATTCCTAAAGAATATGAATTTAGTATACTCAAAGATAAACCTGAAATAGCAGAAGATAAAGAAGATGATTATTCTAATAACATAATGTTTAGGGAATGGAAGATTAATTAAAAGATCAACAAGCCTTAAATTACCTAGAAAATATTTAGAAGGAACTAGTAATATAAAAGAAATCAAACTTCATAGAAATGCTGGAAATATGAAGATAGAAGGAGAATATTATAATGGAAGAGAACATATTGAAGGACCAAATATACTAATTGATACGGGAGCAAGTGAATGCCATATAGCTTCAATTAGAAATAAAGGATTAATGACTCATAAAATTGAACCATATAGATATGTAAATTTTGATGGACAAATACATACTACAGAATTAGAAGTCAAAGTACCAATAAAAATAGGAGGAATTAAAATGGTAGTACCATGTTATATGGATAATAGTATGAATACAGATCCTCATATATTATTAGGAATGAGTTTTCTAAATGGATTAAAAGACTATAGTATAAAAAGAGAAGGATTATACATAACACATAATGATCAAACTATATTATGCGAAAAGAGATAAATGAATAACCAAATAAGTTTTCCATTAGCCGTATATATACAAGTTACTATAGTAGAAACAAATATAACAACATGTGCCTTAATAGATACAGGAAGTGATATAACAATATTTAAAAACTTCTTAATAAAATCATGGAATGAGAATAGTAAAATAAAAATAACAGGAGTAACAGGAGAAAGTACACAAATAATTAATAGTGCTGATAAAGTCAGTATTATACTTGGAAGTAAACAAGTTATAATAAATAAGATATATAGTTATAATAAATTAGATTGTGATATATTATTAGGAAATGACTTTATTCAACAATTTCAATATTATAAACAAAATAATTATATGATAATGTTACAAACACCATGTGCACACTTATTAAAAATTCCAAGGGAATTTAGACCCTATAGAGTTCAGCCAGCCCAGCGTGGTGATAAATGGGAGAAAAAACCAATAATAAATAAAGACAAAACCAATAATAAATAAAGACATAAATACAAAAATTCTATACAAAAAAGTGCTAAAAGCAGAAATAGAGATAAGTATAGGAAAAATTATAGAACAATTAGAAAAAACATGTGGAGAAAATCCATTATTATTTTGGAAACCATACCATCCTAAAGCTAAAATAGAACTAACAGAAAATGTTATAATTAGAGTCAGACCAATGATGTATACTATACAAGATACACAAGAATTTAAAACTCAAATAAAAGAATTACTAGAACAGAAACTTATTAGACCAAGTAATGGACCTCATAGCAGTCCAGCTTTTATGGTCATGAAACATTCTGAGCAAGTTAGAGGAAAGGCTAGAATGGTAATCAATTATAAAGAATTAAACAAATATACTAAATTTGATGGATACTTTTTACCAAATAAAGAAGTCCTAATAAACCTTGCAAAAGGAAAACAATATTATTCTAAGTTTGATTGTAAATCAGGCTTTTGGCAAGTTAAAATGGAAGAGATAGTATACAATATACTGCATTTAGTACACCTCAAGGTAAATATGAATGGTTAGTAATGCCTTTTGGTTTAAAAAATGCACCACAAATATATCAAAGAAAAATGGATAATATATTTAGAAAATTTGATGAATTTTTAATAGTATATGTTGATGATATATTAATATGTTCTAATACTAAAGAAGAACATAGAAATCATTTGATAAAATTTATAAATGAATGTAAAAAAGAAGGGATTGTTCTTTCAAAAAAGAAAGCTATAATAGAAAAACAAGAAATTGATTTTCTTGGATTATCAATAGATAAAAAAGGAATAAAATTACAAACTCATATATCTAAGAAGATAGAAAGTTTTCCAAATAAATTAGAATCAAAAGAACAAATACAAAAGTTCTTAGGATGTCTAAATTATGCAGAAGGATTTATTGAAAATCTTTCAAAAAAGAGACATAAAATACAAGTTTTACTTAGAAAAACAAATACTAAAGGATGGAGTGAAGAACATACAGAAGCTGTTAAATTATTAAAAGAAGAATGTAAAAATTTACCAAAATTAAGATTGCCAGATGAAAAGGATAATTTGGTTGTTAATACAGATGCTTCTGATAAATATTGGGCAGCCATATTAAAAACAGATTTAAATGAAATCTGCAGGTATTCAAGTGGAACTTTTAACCAAGCAGAAATAAATTATACCACTCATGAAAAAGAATTGTTAGCAATTATTAGAGGAATAAAAAAGTTTTCATTATTCCTATTATCTAAGAAGTTTATTGTTGAAACTGACAATTCTAATGTTACAGGATTAATTAAAAATAAGTTGCCAATGGAGCCCCAATATAGGAGATTGCACAGATGGCAAGCATATTTGTCATTTTATAATTTCGATATTATTCATATTAAAGGTATAAACAATTATCTTGCTGATTTTTTAAGCAGGAATATCGAGTTTGGAGATGGATAATATCAAGCAGGAGATATCAGAAATAAAATCTGCGGCAGCATTTGCCAAAGATGAAGCTGATGATATAAAAGTTGGAATGGAGGCATTAGCTGAATCCTTAAGTTATAATGTCAAATTATTACTTGAGATCAGTACGTCCCATACCAAAGTTACCAATGAATTAAAAGACCGAATTGATGCTCTTGAAGCACAATTAGAGTCTACAAATACCAAAAATACAGGGATTGATGCTTTAGCACAATCTCAAAATACCAAACAGGGAATACAAACAGGTACACCAAGTGGAAGCAGCGGTGGACCCAGTCAAATAAAAAGAGATACAATCATGGAAAGTCCCCGAAAGGTGACAATAAAAAATGATGATAAACATACAAGGGTGATCAAAATCAGAGCAGATGAAGATGATGAAACCCCTTTAACACCAAGAGAAGAAGAATATAAAGCTTTTGCAAAACTTGTCTATGAACTACAAGATAATGAATCATATTTCATCTCCCCAGGAGAACATGTTTACCCAAGGATGATCATTACAAACGATGGAGACCCTAACATGGTTAAAATGGCGGCAGACTATGGATTCTTGGATTTAATTTATCCAGGAAAAGATTTAAAAGAAATTGAGAAATTTGATGATATCTTCCGAGGAGAAGTTTCAAAATTCGCCAAAGGAAGACCAATATATCTTAAATTTTACTCAATCAGTCCAGAAATTGATGGAAGGATATATTATCCTGCAGAACATATTATTACAATCGGATATGTAGGCCGAAATTTCCAAATTGAAGTAGGCCAAAATAGAAAGTCATTGCCAAACATTAACAGATCATGGATGAGATCCCGAAGAGTCTTAGGGATGAAAGTTCTCTACAACATGGCAAAAAATCTATATGATAAAAAATTCCAATGCTTATGCCAATATGAAGGATGGACACTTATGACAAATAATGGAAAGGATAAGTCTACAATTTTAAAAGAGTATATCCAAAAGTTTGATATCCATCAAATCCATGGAAGTCCATCAACCATACAAGAGTCATGCCAGTTGAGGGAATGTCCCACATGCTATCCAAATGAAAAGAGGCCCCGCCACTATGAAGAATCTTGACAAACTCTATATGAAGACAATAGAGGAAAAGAAGATGTGAAAGAAAGGTGGACAGCTGGAAGATTTAATAGAGCTACAATTATGTAGTGAAGAAATTATTGTAATAATAGAACTCCATTAATGGAGTATGATGTAATGAATGATGTAAGAGGCCAATAATCGAGCCTCATGTAGTAGTATAAATAGAAGCCTTTGGGTTAAGATAGAGGCAGAATGAGTTGAGAAAAAACACTTGAGCCCTCATATTGCGAGAAAAACACTTCTGTCTTTTGATATAATCTTTGTACCAATTTCAGAATATCAATAGAAAATCCATTTCTTACATAAAAGAATGAGTTTCTAAATCTTCATTCCCATAGATTCTTGATAGATCTAATAAGAAATCTCTTTCTTATTTTAACAACAAAAACAGTTTTTCTTTAATCCAAGTCTAGGGATTTGTCCTTAGAAGCGACACAGTGAAGGCAAGAAGCTGAATAGCAAGGATTCCGTTAAGGCAGGAGGCCGTTGAAGGAAACAATTTGCACATTCAGAGCCTGAAGGTCACTCGATTCTAAGAATAAAGAGCCAGATTAAAATTAAGGTAGAACTACTATTTCTTGTTAAATTTTGAAAGAATTTCTTAAGATCTTAGAGAATCGCAGGGATTATAAATGTTTATGATTATTCATGATGTTTGGATTACTGTCTACCATGATGTTTATATTTTATAATACTATGATGATGTTTATATAATATCCAGTTATGCCAGGATATACAGTTAAAGGATTAAACGATTTATTAAAAAGAATACTTGGAAAAGTAGAAAATCTTATATCCCAACTAGAAAATACAGATGAAATATCTGAAGAATATATTAGACTTATAAAAGAATGTGAACAAAAAATAGCAGATTATGATAATATATTAGATTTATACTTTAATCAGAACATAAGAAATATAGAAGAACAGATTAGAAACCTACCCTAAAATAGAAGGACATGTCTTGCAATAAAGAAACCTATTTCATTAAGGATAAAATTGACTTTTTAACAGAAATCCTTAAAAGCCACTATTCACAGGCTATTTTGAAAATTCTCCCCCGTAATATCTTGCTATTGGGTCGGTCACCTGGGGTAGCTGAAAGCAAAATTAACTACTTGTCAACATCGCAAGATAATAGCAAGGGAAACCAAAATGTGAATGTGTATAATAAAATGACAGGACACTGATAAAACCATGAATCTAGGACACTGATGGACAATTGAAGCATGTTTGGCTAAGCTTATAAATAAGTTGTTAGTTTGATGCTCTTTTAAGCAAGTATATAACAATGACATTATGAATTAACGTTCAATTACTCGCGTATTATTATTTGCGATAATAATCTAAGGTTTCATGATTATCTGAAATACAACAAATTGTATACTTGATTGTTTGGGTATAGTGAGACACAATTCGTTATATATAATCAAAAATATGTCGTTCACAATCGGTACATGAAGTTGGACACTTTATGTTGATAAGATTGCATTGTTCTTATTAAGATTTGTCTAGATCTAGGAATAAGAATAATAATGTATTTTTTGAAGCACATTGAACGGGACCACGTGGATGACTCATTTGTAACCACTCGAAATGAGACACTACTCGATTATCGAACAAGTCACCTAAATCCTGAGCAAGTAATATACATTTAATTACTAGTTCAAGTTCTTTGAGGTACCAATGAGTAAAGTCTTAATTAGAAGATCGATCTCGGTACTTTGGAAATCTGGGCGAAGTGGTTAGAGATCATATACATGCAATAGTGGAATCCGTTAATCATCATTATGAGACGATCGTCACTCTAAGATATTTTCTAAAGGGAATTGAACCTGAGCTCAGTAGTTCGACAATGAGATCGTTGGATTTGGTGTTGTAATGTGATCACAACATATTCGCCTTATGAAATGGAACTTAGAGGGTAATACATGTTGAAGGGCAAAACGGTCATTTTGTCGACTTCAACATATTGACGGTCAAATGGGGGTTGACTTGTGGAATGGTAGTCGGAGAATATTGTTATCTAATCATAATTGCCTTCCATAACTTTCGCCTGACTCAAGAGTGCAATCTCGGATTTTTTGGTAGAGTAAATCGGGATTAATATATGTATCTCAATTGGTCAAGAGTTAACCCAATTAGAAGCATATATTGGAGCTTGAGTCTTGTGAGTTCGATTAGGTCCCTCTTTTGGCTCTAATATAGGTGTGTGACTTAATTGGTCTACTACAATAAAGTCCAAGGACCATTGTGCAAATTAGAAACCCTAGTTGTTGGTTATAAATATGTCCCTTATGACACATTTTTCACTAGTGGTTATTTTGTCAATTACATTCTCCTAAAAGTGTGAGAAATACCTAGAGAGCACAAGGGAGAAGATCTAAGGGAGGAAGCAATTAGCTTGGCTATTGAAAGCTCCTTCAAGGTTATCATCTTATCTTAATATGTGAGAATTCGAAATAAAACACCAATAATCTCTAATGGTTTTCCAAGATCCACCATGCATTTGGGTTTAATCTTCAAAGGAAAATTAATTTCTTATTTTAAGGATTAGATACATATTTCCAACATAAGTTGCATGTTCAGATAAGTTACTTTTCTCTTTTAAGTAAAAAATTTACTTCTTCTAAAAGGAACTCTTACGTTACTGTAAAAATAAGCAATTTCGATCAAGAACAAATATATTTGTTTCAAAACTTATCTACTTACAAGCAAACTTTTTAAGCTTAGACAACATGCTAGAGTTTGAAATAACTTATTCATTATAGAGCAGGTTTAGCCAAGCTTTAAAAATGTCCAATTTACTAGTATCCAAACATGTTGGATAACTTTCTTTTGAGTAAATAACTTAATGATTTGAAAGTAACTTTTATTTTATTGTCAAAATAAAGTAACTCACAGAGACTAATAGAAAATCTGAAATGTGAAGAAAGTAACAATAATCACCTGGAAAACCTTCAAGTGAAATTTTGTAGATATTTCACTTAAACTAATACCGGAATCGTTAAATTTGAAATCAATAAAATTATCAAGAATTAAAATAAAATTTCAATTCTTAATGATTCAACATGAATATGCTCTGATACCACTTCAGTGCATCATGAAATTAGGAATATATCTGATCTTTACACACAAAGGCCCATACTCTAATTAGATACTTCAAAACCCAAAATATCGAAACCTTATTAGATCAATTTAAATGAATTTAACTATAATTGATAGTTTTTAATTTAATACACAATATTTCACATATAAGCCCACATGTTCAATTACAATCCTTATAGTTTTCCCACTAGTCTACGTGAACACTGTTTACATTCTTCCGAAACTACATTTTAAATTTCTTCGGGGTCAAATTAATAAAAATTAGAAAATTTCCTCGTACAAAAAGAAACATTTAGAGGGTGTTTTGGTGTGAATTAAAATCTGATTTTTAGTAGATTGTGATAGAAGTTTTTGAAATGTGTTGTTGAAAAAATGTGGGACCCATGAAAGATGTGATTGATATTAATTGTTAAACTTTGATTTAAATTAAAATCAGATTTTAATTCGGCCCAAACATGCCCTTAAAATTGTAGTAGCGACAGTTGATCCCATTGTACCCACTTTAAATCCACCACTAAAAATTGATTAATAATTGTTTATTTCTACGAGATTGTGGAGAAAAAAAAAATGTTTTGAACTTAATTAATAATCGAAACATCTCCCACAAATGTACGAAGTTCATTTCAAAGAAAGCGTAATTTTGATACACTAATTTATTCGAAAGTTCGTCTTAAAACCTTATTAACTGCGAAATTTATAAATTTTACGAAATGTTGCAAAGAAGTTTAAGGAAAATGTTGTTTTGTAAAAGATCGTTATACATTATGTAATATCTTGAATTATGCAACTCAATGCAGTTAATTGCGAAAAATCAACTTCAATCACTTACGTTCATTCTTTCAAATTATAAATGATAAAAAAAAAAAAAAAAAAAAAAAAAAGTGTATTAGGCACAATTGCAAATATTTTTCTATTTTAAGCTTCTTTTAATATCAAGTCCTTATGGTTATAATTTATTAGATTTTTCTGTGTTAATTTATTAGATTTTTCTGTGTCCTTTTCTTTCGTTTACTAT
Source organism: Fraxinus excelsior (assembly GCA_019097785.1). Lineage (NCBI taxonomy): Eukaryota > Viridiplantae > Streptophyta > Magnoliopsida > Lamiales > Oleaceae > Fraxinus > Fraxinus excelsior. The sequence goes on from CM032642.1 coordinate 1,725,928, forward strand.
TTGTAAATTATTTTTTAAATAACAATGGCACTATTGGTTTTTCTATGGGTAAGGAAATTTTTGTTCATTCAGTTTCTTTCTCCTTTGATGTATTTTAGTTTGATTATTGACGCAGAATGAAAGTTCTAGGATTTATCAGCGTAATTCCCAACAAAAAAAAATTGTAAATCTCAAGAAAATAACCTTAAAAACGGAATTGTATTATTCAGAAAAACAACGAGCCTTTAAATAGTCTCTGAAAATCCTAATTTAAGCAAAAAGACCAAAATAGACGTCAGTTTAATTAAAACAATTAAAAACGCAAAAATAAAAAAACTTCAATTGCCTGGTAGATTACCTTAAACTGCAAATTTGAGGCTGAAAACGATGTCACCAGAGAACCCCAAATTGGGATGTTGTAGAGCGCTGCGAGATGTTTCCGAAAACCTATTATAATATAAATTCTGACACTGGTGCAAAAAGTTATGCTCGTTTCTTCGAAACAGCTCGTTTTGCCAATTTTCGGTCTAATTCTTCTTCAAACTCTAACGTCAATTGTCCTACATCAATTATTTCTACATACGAATGAATGCTGAGAGAGATTGTGTGTTTAACAACTTTCACTTCTATAAATTATATACACATTCATTCTACGGCGGCATCGAACAAGAATAATTTTGTTTTATATACCAAAGATAGCATAAGAAACAAATAACTGAAAATTTGGAGGAAAATATAACGATGAGAGAAATACATAACTCTAATGGTGATAGGTGAAGACTGAATAGGGCGTTGGTCTCTTAATTACATAAAGTTTACTAAAGAACAATCTCAAGTAGGCCTAGACAAGGTTTGCTTTAGTTCTGATTTTGAATCAGATTGAACTGAATCGAAAATCCATTGTTCTTCATTTGGTTTCATTTGTAGTATTGGATACGAATCGGAGTCATTCAGTTCAAGTTTGGTTTGTTCTAGGACCAAACTTATTTAAAAAAAAAAAAAAAAAAGCTTACTTAATTTGGTCTTCAGGAAACATTATTTTTTCAAAAAACCCTAAAAGAATGGAATTATTACTAATGGTTACGTCCGGTTGTTGGTTCCAAGAAGGCAAGAACCAAAATCAATTGCAAATATACTCAGAATCGAATCGATGGGTTCGATTTGATTAGATTCTAATGGTTCCAATTTTTTGTTCACCTTTCAAATATACAAAATGAAAGGTATCTCTACTCAAATTTGATTTAATTTTTGCTACAATTCTAAAAAGATTTTTTTTGTCATGTCAATAGTAGAAAATGCAAAATTAAAAATTTGAAAGAATTGGAACCTAATATAAAAAAATTTGACAAACTATAAGGCTTTAATAGTAAATCACAAACTAAGGATGGCCGATGGGTGAGATTAATTGATGAATGGTTATTGATATTGTTCCAGGTTTTCTCTCTTTCTATTATTCTCTTCGTCTTCTTTTCTTTGAAAATGCTTGGATTTCCGTATGTAATGGTCATTCTTTTAGATTTTCTTAGTGAGATCTTTAGTGGAATGTGTGTAATTAAGTGTGAGCATGGGTTGAGTTTGGTCGATTTTTGTCTCAACCCAAATACAAACCAACATGATCGATTTAATTATAATTTAACTCAACACAACTCATGTAAATGTTGAAACTCAACCCAATCCAACTCAATCAAATATCGGTCGGGTTGGGTTGGTCGGTTGGGCTGAGACAACTTGTCAACAAAGATTAAAGAATGCAGGTCGAGTTGAACGAATTTATAATTGACTCATAACATATATAATATTGGGTCTCTATAGTTGCAATAACCAAAAAATTTGAATTATTTTGGCACTTCATGAATGGAAATGTTACATAGACAGATTGATATTAAATTATATGAAGTCAAGAAATGTTTTTAACAATTAAAATGTTTTTGTGTTGAATGCGTATTTGATTATACTATTTTTCGTAAAAAGCACTATATCCATGTCTTATGATATTATTATAAGAGTTTTCATGTCTTGTGTTATATTTATGACTTTGCATATATAGAACCTATGTAATTAGTAGTATATAATTTGTGTATGGTTTCCTCAAACTTTTCAACTATTACACAAAATTTTCTCAACAAGAACTGACATTTTAATCTAGGTTTTTTTTTTTTTTTAATATTGTACCTCTTGGAGGTTGTGTGAAGAAACATAGTGACTCAGTTTCGTCAAAGTAACATCATAACACTTGTAAAGTTTATAAATATAGTCGGGTTGGGTTGAACGAGGTTTATTCGATTTTTATGAGTTAACACATAATCCGACCCGACCCAACCCGACCCGGCCCGATCCAACACAACCAACCCACACAACCTGTTTAAAAACCAAAAAAAAAAAAAAATCGACCTGAACCAATCGGGTTCGATTGAATTTTGCCCACCCCTATGTGTAATGGTTACTCGTCTATTCTTGGTTGAAAAGTAACCACTTGTTGCTTGGTGTAATCGTTTTGAGAGAAAAATAAGTGGTCTATGGGTGTGGATTTTTGTACTGGTATTCTTGGTGATTTCTGGTGGATTTAAAGTGATAACCACTTTTGTGGATGTTCAATGTAGTCAGTAGGCCATTGGCTGAACAAAAATCTATGGCTTTTTAAATTTTTTTATCGATTTACTTTGTGCTTTTCGAAACATTTTACCAACAAAAGGAAAGAAGAACATTGCACAGAAACGTGTAAAATTCCTCAACTTTTAGTGTATGAAATGAAACCATGTTTTCGTGGGGTATTGATGCATGAGGATCCGAGTCAGACGAGATCGAGTTGTCTGGTAGTACGTTAATGGTGCCGAGATACCATGAGTTGGTGGATCAGCGCAAAATTGACAAATAATTGGATATTTCCTAATTGGGGCTATCTTTGGACATGTTTCGATATTTTGAACAAACTTTTACTATGGTTGTCAGAATCACGCCCATAACCCCAATCCGAAACGGTCTTTTCAGCGCGCACGACGTGGTCACCCAACTTTGCTCGGTAAGCATCGATTTTGAACCCAAATTTAGCTGTTTTCCTTTTTGAATCATCAATTTAAATTATTTTTTGTCATTTATAGTAATATTTCGATTGTCTTTTTGACATAAAATAAGAGCTCGATTTGAATCGAATTTTATGTCAAAAAGGCACAATTTTCTTTGAATCATCAAATACTTCTATTTCATCTAAATATTGGCACAGCACTATACGTTCATTCTTAATTTGCAACCAATTCTTTCCGAATATACAAGTCTCAATCATCCTTGCACTTAATAAACTCTTAAAGAAATCAAATATCTGACCTCCGTTTGAGAATGCAGACTCAGAAGCAACTGTAGAAATTTGAATTCTAAAGAGGAAAAATGATTTTTGATAGATTATGTTAGTCTCGAGATTATTAGATATAAATTAGGATTATTTAGTAATAATAATATATATGTAATAAAAAATTATAAATTGACAAAAATACATACAAATGACAAAACTATTGAATTTTGCATGTTTGGATGAATTTTAAAAAAAAAATCATTATTTTTATTTTTTATATATATATTTTTTCACTGGTTCGGTTTGGTTTTAAACCGCAATTAAAATTCTCAAACCTAAACCAAACCGTTTTTGACCAGTTTGGTTTGATTCAAAACCATTTCGTTGACGGGTCCACGTGGCACCAAACCGACGGCTTCTAAAATGCGATTTCGATTCGATTTTCCGGTTAGACGATTTTTGCTTACAGTCCTAGTCAAAAGCTTTCCCAAATTATTGAATTCAAACCCGCCAAAGTCTATTCCTCAACGTCTTTAAATATTATATTTAAGTTACATATCAAATGAATTGTAATTATTGGTTTTAATTAAAAAAAATGAAAAGTCTTTTAATCGTAGGGTGAATCAATGTCGTTTTAAAAAACTATATGAAAGAACTAAAATTTTGTGTGAATGTATGAGCTCAAAAGGTTAGAGATGACAAAAAAAATAATAATAATCAAAATAAATGGGGCGAGAAACGGGGCAAGCCCACGCCCCGCCCCGTCTAAGGCGGATGGGGTGGTGTGGGGTGCGGGGAGGGGAGGGGCAAGTGGGGGAGTGGCGGGGCTAGACGAGGGTGCCCCACCCCAATCCGAACTTGCCCCATTGTCATCTCTACAAAAGGTTAAGGAAATGAAGTGTCCTCAATTATAAAGCGTGTATATATATATATATATATATACACACACACCATTTGGTATTATTATTAAGAAAAGAACTTAGGAAATAAATTTGGTGCTAACTATAATTAATTTTAGGAATTAACATTATTTTTTGTTAATTGCAGGGGCGTTAATAATTGCTATCAAATGAATTAGATGAAATCATTAGTTTTGTAAAAAATTATTAGGATCTACCTAAATTTAATTATGACATAATGTATAAGGGCATCTTTGAAATGAATAAATATTTGTATGTCGTTTCAAATTTTCCTTTTTTTTCCTGGTTTATGGAACTATGCCATTGTTTATATTTGTATATAATAATTTTTTTTTTATAATTGTATATCATTAATAATTTTTTATTTATGTAGTAAATTGTTTTGTTTAATAGTATATAATTGTAAATCTATTATTAACTTAATAATGTTTTTATTTTTTAATACATATGGAAGTTTAAATGAGGACACAGTTAACAAAGTACAAAAAATTTAAGAAAAATTTGTGGCAGTGGTCCCTAACCTTTCATTTTTTGACAAATTTTATTACAACTTTCGTTTTGTGTCAACCACAATCTCAAACTTTTTATGCACTTGAGGTTCAAATGGATGGAAACCATTAGTTGACCACAATAGTAAATTTTACTAAATGTAATAAGGGTAAAATTGTAACTTTGCAATTTTAATATAAAAAAAATTAGAAAAGATAAAGAAAAAATGGCTACTGTTATCCCCACCTCTCCCCTGAAAATCATCATAACCGGCTCCACCATCCCAACATCAACATCACCCAACGCTACCCAATGCTATCGCCTCAAACATATATCGCCAGCACGTCTATCCCACCACAAACTGCCAGCTCCACCACATCAATCCCATCACAAATTATTGACACCACCATTGTCAATTACACCACACAAGAAACAAAATCAATTTTTGACCAATTTCCAGTAAAATTCAACATTAGACCTATTTCCAGTAAAATTCCAGTGAGAACGAAATTAAATTTTACCGGGAAATTGGATTAACAACATATAATCAAATAATTCAAAAAAATATGCATTTGCAGGCTGTATTCAGGTTTTATATCGAATCGAACATGAACCCCAGATCTGACCCCAATTTTCACATTCAAATAAAACTGAGCATTTGAAGAACTGGATGCGAGTGTTTGTGGATTTTATCGAGGAACTAGGCATTCTATCGGGGAATGTAATGGAGAGGACAAAGGTGGATGGGTTGTGTTGGTGAAGGAAATGAACAATGAGTTTCTGCATAATAGTTTGGAGACGAAGATAAATATGGGGTGGGTGATATGAATGTAAAATGCATATTTTTTCTTCCTTATTTTATGTGCTCGTATGATTATTTTGTGCTAAAATGTACTCATTATGCTCATATTTTGATTTAGATGGCAATTCTATGGATATGGCGTAATTTGGAAGAAATATGTGAAAATGGACCAAAATGGAAGAAAGTGAAAGTTCAAGGACTAAAGTGCAAATATTATAAACTTGTTTCTAACCTTGCGATGAAGATTCGAGAGTATTAGAGGTCAATTGGATGAAGAAAGGATTCAAAGGAATGAAATATGGCCAAGACATTTTCACATATCAACATTCAAGCTGAAAAGTTTTGCATCGGTTTTCAATATCATATTGAGACCAATTTTGGACATGGTAAACGATCGAATTTGAAGATGGTCTCTGAATAACGGTTTTATCCCTTTGAGTTATATTTCTAACGCATCTTGAATCGTCTCAATTGGACATCGGAATAGAAAGTTATGATGAAAATACTGAAACAGACGCAAAATGAACAGATTTCTAGCGCTCAAGCGCTCTCCTATAGCGCCACCACAGATTTTAGTTTTTTTATTGTTTGAGCCGAGAAAACTCGAGAAAAAGACTTCAAATTGGCCATGAACATGTAGGAAAGTATAAATAGACCTAAGGAGAACCTCTCCAAATATATTCTTCACTATTTTTCTCTTAGATTCATGAATTGTAACTAAACTTTTACACTTGGTCGAAGGAGATTGAAGCCTCGGAACCACATATTGTGAGATCTAAATGGTTTTTCTTAATTTAATTCATGTTTTTGAGTATTGAATATTTTTCTGCACTTATTTTTATGATTGTTATGTTTAATTGCTAGGAGGTCTACTAGTTTATTATTCGTTGCAATCTACCGCTAAGTTAAATATCAAATCCGTAATTGTTTGATTCCTTTAACTTGTGAAGCACTAGGATTTGATGATTTTCTGCGATAGAAGTTATTAAATCTTAAGAAGAATGTTTAAATAGATTGAATGCAACCACTGGTATTTGTGTTATCTAGTTCATCGATTTCTCTATTGTGTAAAGCTATTATTAAATTAAATCTTGAGCGCTGGTCTGGGGTTGTTTAATAATTAGGGTTAATTAGAACGCTGGTTTCTAACTAACTAAAATTAATGAGAAATAGGAAAATTATTCTAACGGTGAATATTCAAGATATGAATTGAATTATTCTTGCATTTATGATCAGTTGTGGATTTCCGAAGGTGGATTAGTCTTTTGATTGTTATTATTTGCATATAAAAACCCCTCAATCATTGTACGGAGCATCAACTATTGAATTACACACTCTTCGTAGGATCGACCCTTACTTCCACTACTACATTAGTTTTAGAGGTTTAAAGACTATTTTTGGGTGCCTACGATAGCACACCAAATTTTGGCGCCGTTGCCGAGGAGTGTTGTTAATTTATTTTTGTATTTCTTTAGTTGTTTATTTTACTTTGAAAAAAAAAAATCAAAAAATCAAAATTTTTAGGTTTTTAGGCAATTTATTGTTTTTAGGAATTTTAGCATAGAATTTTATTTATTTTTCTTATTCTAGTTTTTTTTAACTTGTTTTTCAAATTTTTTTTAGTTTCCTTGATAGTGTATGCTCATAACTCGATTTTCTACTCAAGAAACTTGATTGCAAATATGACCGTCAATTCTCAACAATTTGGCACTAGACTCGACATGCCATCTACACATGTTAATGAGGTAAATGTTTCATCCATTGAACAACAACTTGCGAGTCTAACTATACTTATTTGTCAAATGGCTGTAGGTACTATGCAAACAACAAAGACTTGTGGAATTTGTTCATTGGTATGCCATCCAATCGATATGTGCCCAACAATTCAAAAAGAATTTGTTGTGTACGTAAATGCAGTCGGTAGTGTTCACGAAAATATGTTTCGAATTTAAATCACCGCAAGTACACGGTTCGTTGACAAGTAATAAAGTGAAAATTCTAGAATTTCGAGTATCGTTCCCACGAGGATTGATTTAACGTGATTATTATTATTTCGACCTTAACCGAATCTATTAAATTCAAGATGATTGTTCTAGGTTTTATGATTAAACTATGACTAACATGTAAATTAAACTAAAATTACGACTAAATGCAAGAGTGATGGTTAAATGCAAAGTTGAAGAAATTAATGTATGAAAAAGCGTACTAGGATCCCGAATCACCAAACAAGTTCATTTTTAACTCATATTTCACAATTTGACAACACGATGAATTGGTTGAAGAATCAATGTTTCTAACTTATTCAATAATTTCTTTCGAGTAGAATTGAACCTATTCTAGCATACCATTTGATTATATTTCTATGACAAATGCAATATACAAGAATGCAGACGTTTTGTAAACACTTAAAGATTTACATAAAGCATAGCGGTATATTTCTATCCCCTATCGGACCTTACGATGATTTATACCTTATAGAATCTATTTTCCTTCTTTCGAATGCATAAAATAAATCACCCAAACTCATACAACTATTGCGCATATAATTGTAGAGACAAGAAAGTGTATATAAATCATTCAACATCCATCAAACGTGTTTAAATATCAAATTGCAAAATAGAAATTAAAAGTTCACAATACGAGGTTCATCGTTCACCTAGTACATAAAAAGTCTAGCCTAGCATAACTAAAGTTAAAGAATAATAAAAATAATCAAGAGAAGACATCACCAAAGAATTAGGGTTTAAAACTTGAATCTTGAAGTGAAACTCTTGTTCCTTGTTCTCACCTTTTTTCTTGCTCTTCAATGGTGTTTTTCTCTCTAAGAATGCATAAAAACCTAGTCTAGGACGAGTTTAGGCTTTTATAGTTGCCCTAAAATCATTACCATAAGAGTTGTAGTTGGATAAGGAAACTTAAGAATTTCTCGCCCAGAATACCCCTTGCTATAGCAAGGTATATTTCCATGCTGTAGCATGGGCAAAGTAAATCCTTCCTGAAAATCTCTGTTGAGGTCTGGGCTATAGCAAGGTATAATCTCATGCTATAGCATGGATGAATTTTCGCTTCTAGTGCAAATTGGTCCCCAATCTTCTTTTCATTCCACTTTTGGCTTTTCTTCCTCTTCCATCTTCTTCTAGTCATCCATAATATTGACAATTAGATTTTTAGCGATGTTCCATGCTCGGTTCATTGTTCGGGTCAACTTATGAATAATTGCGATTTAGACCCCGAACTTTCATTTCCTTCCATTTTGGTCATTTTTCGCGCATATTTCATTATTTCCATCAAAGTAAACCTACAAACACAATTCATATTGGATTAAGCCGTATTCAAGCATTTATATTAACAATTAATCATGTTTTGTCGCATAATTAAGTGCGCAAAACGCACTTATCAGGTAGTTTTCCTGGACAACTATAAAGGAATTATGATCCATATTCAAACACATACAATCAAGGATGGAGAGATCATCTAAATTTTAGTTATGGGAATCGACAAATGAATCAACCTATGAATCAAAATTGGCAGAATTTCCAGCAATATAATCAGCCATACCCTCCTAAACATCAACATGGCCAAACTTCTAACTCTAGTATGTCTTTAGAAGATATAGTTAAATCTCTTGCCACTAACACTTTACAATTTCAACATGAGAGAATGGCTAGCATTCAAAGTTTGGAGAATCAAATGAGTCAAATGGCCAACGCGGTCAGTAGGTTGGAGTCACAGAATATGGAAAAATTGACATCTCAAACAATGATAAATCCAAAAGAAAATGTAAATGCAATCATGTTGAGAAGTGGAGTGGAGGTTGAAGCTCCAGTGAAGGTAACCCCTACATCATCGATGGAAGAAAATAAGGAATATATCACAGCAAAAAAAGTGCTCCCAACGATACCGAGGTAATTGAGCATAAGTTTCCACCCATTTCTGATTATAAACCTGTACTTTCTTTTCCTCAAGCTTTAGTAGGATCTAGGAAATATGAACGAGATCATGATGAGCTGCATGAAATTTTTAGTAAATGTGAAGTAAATATTCCACTTTTAGATATGTTTAAACAAGTGCATCGTTATGTTAAATTTTTGAAACACTTGTGCACAAGTAAAAGGAAACAGAAATTGAAGGGGATTGAAAGGGTAAAAGTTGGAGAACAGGTATCTGCAATAATTCAAAAGAAACTTCCTGCAAAGTGCACGGATCCAGGTATGTTCACTATCCCTTGCATGATATGCAATACTAAGTTTGAGAAGGTCATGTTAGATTCTGGAGCATCTATTAATGTCATGCCATATTTTGTATACACTTCCTTGAAACTAGGACCTTTAATTGACACTGGTGTGAGAATTCAACTAGCTGATAAATCTAATGCCTATCCTAAGGGGGTAGTTGAGGATGTTCTCGTGAAAGTTAATGAGTTGGTTTTTCCTGTTGATTTTTATGTGCTGATATGGGCAGTAGTAATCAAACTCTCCCTATTTTGTTGGGAAGATCATTCTTAAGGACATCCAAAATTGAAATGGACTTTCATAATGGCATACTAACCATGGAATTTGATGATAAAACTATCACACTTAATATATATGATTCTATGAAACATCGGTGTAATAATAATCATGTTCATTTTATTGATGTGATTGATCATTTAGCACATGGTGTTTTCAAATTTGTTGCCAAAAAAGAACGGGAAGCTGTCAATATTGAGCATCTTAGGCAAGAAAAAAAGGAGCTGGCCTTAAACACTGAGTTACAAAGAACTATGGCAGCATTAAATGCTCTTCCAAAGTCAGGTACTAGTTCTTATTTTGTATTACCTGTTTCTAATGAGAAACCTCTATCTTCTATTTTTTAGACTTTCAATTCGGATTTGAAGTCTCACCCTAATCACTACAAGTATGTATTCCATGGAGGTGGAGGAACACTGCTAGTTATCATTCCCATTGAACTTGGTATATCGCAAGGAAGATCGAAGCCAACCATGATAGACCCGGGCTGAATAAGGAAACATTGAGTCGAGCCAAAGACAATAAACAAAAGCGCTGCTTGGGAGGCAACCCAATGGGAGTTCGTTCCTTTATCATTTTATTTATTTTTTTTAATTTTTCGCATTCCATTTTTTATTTTAGTTATATTTGTCATTTTCTTTGCATTAGACCTTACATTGGGGACAATGTAAGTTTTAAGTGTGGAGGAGAGATTTAGATTTATGTTGCATTTATATTGAGTGAGTTAATTTTTTTTAAAAGAAAACACAAATGTGCATAATTTTTCAAGAAGAGAAGTTGATGTTAAAAGATTTTTTGTTGTATATGCTATTTGCTGAAATTAATTAGGCTTTTAAAGAACTCATAACATGATTGAATGAATAATCTTCCAACTTAGAGTTGATTAGTGGAGTTATTTTCTTTGAGGATGGTAGTAACTAAATTTTGTAGACAAAAGTCGGTGAAATTTTTGAGCCTTTAGACTGATACATCCATAACAATCTCATTATTTCTTTTCATGTGTGATATTCTTTCATGGTTTTGTTTCTCTAGAACTTGCCTTGATTCTCTTCAAGATCACATTGATACATGCATGCACGAACATGATTAAGGCCATCTTTGATACATAAATGAGCTTCATTAGCCAAATAGCCGACCCTGTAATTGAATTTTTCATTGTTAAGCCCATTTGAGCCTTATTGCATTTTCTTTGTATAAACTCACATTACAAGTTTTAAACTAGAAAAACAATAACTTTACCCAAACCTTAGAGCTAGTGGAGTATCGTTGAATGTCATGAGAAGTGTAAATGTGCAAGAAAATAAGTGTATGGGTATTAAGATTTATGACAGTGCTATTATTGGTGAATCGGAACAAATTTTCTATGTCAATTCAGAGAGTTCCATTATTGGTGTATAATTTGAAGTTTACATTGTGCAAGAAAAATGCAAGAAGGAGAAAAAAAATGAATAAGTGAAGAAAAAGAGAAAAAAAATAAGTGATGAAGGAGAGTGATTTTAATGTGAAAAATATCTATATTCATAACTCTTCCTACATCTCAAAAGGAGTTCGATTTGTGTGGGATAGATGCAAAAATGATGAAGCTATCATGTGGAGTGGTTGGTTTACATGTCTTATGTATATGTTTGAACTAAGTCTTTTTATCTTTACTCCACTAGTTTCGATGGCTCTTGAATCACATACCCAAATATTTCCCACCTTGACCATAAACCACATTACAATCTTTGAAAAGTCCTTATGATTCTTGTAAAGCATGTGATCTAAGTGGTGGCGAGTGAGAAGATATGCAAGCATATGGTAGAACATCTCAATTGGAATGAATTTGAGCAAAACACTACCTTTTTGAACACGTGAGAGTTGAGTGCTTATATCCGTGATGGTCTACATGTTTAGTTTACTCCATCTTCATAAAAATGTTTGCTAATTGATTATGAATTGTGTGGAATGTTTATTCATAATATTTTATATGTTCTGAAAATGTTTGATGGTTCTATGTTTTTGGCATTATGACCTAGTGTTTTGAGAAATTAAATTTGAGTTTTGCCCGAGGATGAGCAAAAGCTAAGTGTGGGGGAATTTGATAGGAATGTAAAATGCATATTTTTTCCTCCTTATTTTATGTGCTCGTATGATTATTTTGTGCTAAAATGTACTCATTATGCTCATATTTTGATTTAGGTGGCAATTCTATGGATATGGCGTAATTTGGAAGAAATATGTGAAAATGGACCAAAATGGAAGAAAGTGAAAGTTCAAGGACTAAAGTGCAAATATTATAAATTTGTTTCTAACCTTGTGATGAAGATTCGAGAGTATTAGAGATCAATTGGATGAAGAAAGGATTCAAAGGAATGAAATATGGCCAAAACATTTTCACATATCAACTTTCAAGCTAAAAGTTTTGCATCGATTTTCAACATCATATTGAGACCAATTTTGGACATGGTAAACGATCGAATTTGAATATGGTCTCTGAATAAAAGTTGTATCCCTTTGAGTTATCTTTCTAATGTATCTTGAATCGTCTCAATCGGACATCGGAATAGAAAGGTATGATGAAAATACTGAAACAGACGCAAAGTGAACAGATTTCTAGCGCTCAAGCGCTCTCCTATAGCGCTCAAACGCCGCCACGTATTTTAGTTTTTTATTGTTTGGGCCAAGAAAACTCGAGAAAAAAGACTTCAAATTGGCCAAGAACATGTAGTGAAGTATAAATAGACCTAAGGAGAACCTCTCCAAATATATTCTTCTCTATTTTTCTCTTAGATTTATGAATTGTAACTAAACTTTTACACTTGATCGAAGGAGATTGAAGTCTCGGAACCACATATTATGAGATCTAAATGGTTTTTCTTAATTTAATTCATGTTTTTGAGTATTGAATATTTTTCTGCACTTATTTTTATGATTGTTATGTTTAATTGCTAGGAGGTCTACTAGTTTATTATTCGTTGCAATCTACCGCTAAGTTAAATATCAAATCCGTAATTGTTTGATCCCTTTAACTTGTGAAGCACTAGGATTTGATGATTTTCTGCGATAGAAGTTATTAAATCTTAAGAAGAATGTTTAAATAGATTGAATGCAACCACTGGTATTTGTGTTATCTAGTTCATCGATTTCTCTATTGTGTAAAGCTATTATTAAATTAAATCTTGAGCGCTGGTCTGGGGTTGTTTAATAATTAGGGTTAATTAGAACGCTGGTTTCTAACTAACTAAAATTAAGGAGAAATAGGAAAAGTATTCCAACGGTGAATATTCAAGATATGAATTGAATTATCCTTGCATCTATGATCAGTTGTGAATTTCCGAAGGTGGATATCGAATTGGATCAAGGTTAGTCTTTTGATTGTTATTGTTTGCATATAAAAACCCCTCAATCATTGTACGGAGTATCAACTATTGAATTACACACTTTTCGTGGGATCAACCCTTACTTCCACTACTACATTAGTTTTAGAGGTTTAAAGATTATTTTTGGGTGCCTACGACAGCACACCAGTGGGCAAGCATGGGTGAAGAAGAAGATGCAGTGGCTGAGGAGAGTGACGACTTCATGTGTGTAGGGCAGGTGTTTTTTAATTATTCTAATTGTTAATGTTTGGAAATGTAAATATACCATTTTGCCCTTTTTAATTTGGACAAAATTGATTAAAATTTGATTTTTCTGGTCAATTTATGTTCAAATGGATTCCACCCATTTAGATCCAATGTGCATATTTTGAAATGTTTGGGATTTTGGGTGGTACAAAGTGAAGTTTAGAGTAAAGTCTGTAAAATAAATAAATAAATAAAGTGAAAGGTTAGCGATCGCTGTTGCAATTTTTCCAAAATTTAAGGACAAAATAGAAACCCAAATGAGGGTATATTGGATATTCCCTCATTTTTGTCCAAATGAGGGTAAATAGATAAAGGTAAAAGTGATCTTCAAAAAAATTTCTTCAATCTTTTATTTTTAAATATTGTAGATTAATTATTCACAAAATTAAAATTAAATAGGTGTGTATTGGGCATATCACTAAATATATAAATTGAATTAATGCTTTTAATAAAAATTAATGTAATACTAAAAAGTTTAATTTAGGAAATTATTGACAAATGAAAAAAAATGTTCTTTTTTTTAATTTCTTATTGAATAAATTGAATCAATGCCATTAATTAATTATAAACAAAACTAAAATTAAATAAGGGTATACTGGACATATAGTTAAATATCTAAAGGTAACATTAGTACTCAATATTTTAGTGCCAATGTGAACATATTAATGCAACCTTTCAATTTTCTTTTAACCAAATGAGAGTAGATTGGACATATAACTAAATATGTAAGAGTAAAATCGGTAATTAAAAATTTCTCCTTAATCCTCCCTTTAATATTTTAATATCCAATCTCCTAGAATTTGCCTTTATTTACACAAATTATTATCATCTTCAATTTGACCGATAAATTGTTTTAAAAGATTTTAATATTTTCTGTTTATGCTATGAAAATTTAACCCCAATTTCCAGTATTTTGGGTGTAAAATCTTTGTCCAAACACTAGTAAGACGCACGTGCAATGCACGTGTCATAATATAGTTAGGTATATGATAGCGTAAATATAAAAAAAAAAGATTATTTGTCTTACGTATTAGTTACATTAAACTTAAAACACTTGAAATGATGATAAGGAACAAAAATAATATTAAAAGATTTGATTCAAAACTTATTTTCTTGGCTTTGTGTTTGAATGTCTCTCTGTTCTTTGTAAAAAAAAAAAAAAAAAAGACAGTGCATAGATGATTAGGTGTTTATGTCCTGTTAAAGAGATAATGAAGTTCAATCTAACCCTCGTTTTTCTACCTATTGAGATAAAACATTATGTCGCATTCATCTCGTTCTCATAGAATCTCCAATTATATGTATTAGTTGCACCAGTATTTAATTTCTTTATCAAGACCCTATGTAAGACTATGTAGTCAACACTAATTAATTAATGATAATACAGTGCAGAATTTAAGACAAATCAATGATCTCTATCAGTATTAAAACCACAACACAATGAAAACTTCCATCATAAAGGCAAAATGAATGATAAACGGTCACCTAACTTCATAAATTTCGTCGAATATCTTTTCAGCATGTTCTAATGATATTGTACATTAAATTCATTTAAAAAACCAAAATAACACACTTCATAGAAGACGTTTGTCTACCAGCACTGCATGATGTAGGATGATTCTTCTAAAAATCATTGAGTTCTTTCAATATCCATTTTGACGCCATAAATTTACCCTTTTTAACCGTAGAAACTGAAGAAAAATGAAGTTGAGAGAAATTAGTGTGAGTATGAGGGTTGAGGGTGCAGTAGAAAAGAAAAATTAACGATTATGATTTTACGTTTCATAATTTAAGATAATTTTTATATTTAAACTTAATTGATAATATATTTATTATTATCACATTTTAAGTTTTAAAAAAAAATTAAATAGATCCAAATGGATATTCATATCGTGAAATATCGAATCAAACGAAAACTTGTAAGAAAATAAAGTTCGAAAAAAGGATATTGGAATGATGTTGGGATTAAAAAAGAAACATAAACAATCACGATTTTATGTTTCACAATTAATGTAAAATTATTTAAAGCGGCTTAGCCTAGCCGAGACGAGACTAAAAATACTGAATCAAACATAAAAAAATCCAAAAACGGTTTAGATGGCTTAGCCGAGCCATGCCATAAAGCATTTGACTCGGCTCGACTTATGAATAGTAACCACTAAAGTGAATCTTTTATTTATAATAACTAGTAAGACGCATGTACAATGCACGCGCCGTAGTATAGTTGGTTATATGATAGTGTAAATATTAAAAAAAAAATTATTTGTTTTAAGCATTAGTTACATTAAACTTAAAACACTTGAAATGATGATAGGTGAAAAAAATAATATTAAAAGATTTGATTCAAAACTTATTTTCTAGACTTTGTGTTTGAAAGACTCTATGTTCTTTTTAAAAAAAGACAGTGTATAGATGATTAGGTGTTGATACCCAGCTAAAAAAGATAACGAAATTCAACATAACCCTCTTTTTTCTACATATTGAAGTAAGATATTGTGTCTAATTCTTCTTGTACTTATAGAATTTTCAATTAAATGTATCAGTTGCACCAGTATTTAATTCTTTGTCAAGACCCTATACAAAATGTATGTAGTCAAGGCTAATTAATGAATGATAATATAGTGCAGAATTTAGGACAAATCAAGAATCTCTATCAGTATTAAAACCACAACACCACGAAAACTTCCATCATAGAGACAAAACGAATGACAAACGATCAACTAACTTCATCAATTCTGTTGAATATTTTTTCAACATGTTCTAATGATACTGTACATTAAATTTAAAAAACCCGAAATAATCCACTTAATACAAGATGTTTGTCTACGAACACTGTATGATATAGGAGAATTCTTCTGAAAAACATTGAATTCATTCAATATCCATTCTGACGCCATAAATTTACCATTTTTAACCGACTCAATAGAGTTAGCCAAATCACTAAATTAAGAAAGCCTACAACAATAAAAATCACAGCATAAATTTCAAGAGATTTACCATAATCTCATGGGTCAAAGCAGTAATAATAAAACATGTACTCACTTTTGAAACTATTATCATAACATTTTTCAATTATTGAAATATAGTCGCATTAATAATGTCAAATCTAAGAAGCATATATCCAACATATTTATCAATATCACATATTGTTGTATTCTAAATCCTAATAAATCTAGTAACATGCTTCCAAATAAGAAGCACACGAGATTATTTAACCATCACTACATGAATGAAAGAAGATCATTTCAGAGTAGCAAGTGCTTTTCCTTTAATAAGAAGGAAAAAATAAATTTCTGATTAGAAAATCCTTAATTTGTTTTCGACATAATAATTGAAAGAAAAATATAATTCCAATTTACTTCAACTAAAAATTTCTATATAATTTGCAAGCGAGTAAATTATACGCAAAAACAGTAATAATTTCCATTAAATAGATAGCAATAATTCTCATATATTTATCATAGCCGCATTTCAAGGTTTCAAGATTTCATTTTCAAATTGAAAAACATGATTTTATGTTTAATAATTCATGCAAGATGATTTTTGTTATTTAAAATTTATCAATCATATATTTATCATGGTCACTCTTTAAACTCTTGAATAAGTTTTAAATGGCTGGAAATGAATATTTGTAATGTAAAATATCGAACCAAACGTAAAAATTGAAGAAAAATGAAATTGAGAGAAATTTGTGTGAGTATGGGGGTTGAGGGTGGGGTAGAAAAGAAAAATTAACGATTATAAATTTATGTTTAATAATTTAAGATAATTTTTATATTTAAACTTAATTGACAATATATTTATTATTATCACATTTTAAGTTTTTAAAAAAATTTGAAAGCAATCCAAATGGATGTTCATATCGTAAAATATCGAATCAAACGAAAAATTCTAGGAAAATAAAGTTCGAAAAAGGGATATTCGAATGTGGCTGAGATTGAAAAGAAATATAAACAATCACGACTTATGTTTCATAATTAATGTAAAATTATTTTGATATTTAAAATTTATCGATCATACATTTTTCATGGCCGCACTTCAATATTTTCAACAAATTTTAAATCGCTTAAAACTAATATTTGTAACTTAAAATATTGAATAAAATGAAAAAAAAAATGACTTAACCGAGTCGAGTCGTCAAACCATTTGGCTTGTAAACAGTAATCAAAACTAAACAAACGGAAAACCGAAAAAAAAAAAAAAATGGTCGAGCCGAGCCGAACCATAAAGTTATATGGCTTGGACAAATAAAAAAAAAAAAAAAATCCAAAAACAGGGAAAAAAAAGAGGCTTAGTTGAGTCGAGCCATAAAGCCTATGTAGCCATAAAGCCATATGGCTCAGACAAAAAACACAAAAATAAAAAACGGGGGAAAAAAAATATATCAAAAAAAGGCTTAGCCGAGCCGAGCCATTTGACTTGGCTCGGCTTATGAATAGTAACCTGAAATGTACGTAGGAAACAAGCCCCAAGCCCAAATTAGAAAAAGTAAAACCCTATTCAATTCCTCGAATCCAAACCTATTCGTCATCTCTGACGATTCTCATAGTCTCTGCACTCTCTTCTTCGCCCATACGAAAATACGGTATACCAGCCTCAATTTCTGGGAAGCTGCTGCTTCATTGTTCAAAGATAGGCTCTTGTAAGCTCTATTTCTTATCCATTGTTTTTTTTTTTTTTTCTTTTTTTGTGTGAACGTGGTTTTGAATTTTGAGTCTTTGATGAAAGGTTTGGGATGATGTACCGGAATTAAATTCCAGTATATGGTTGTTTCTGAATTATGTTCTACAGAATTTTAATTTCTTTTCTATTTATGTTTTCCTGTGTTCTAAATTTCTCATCTGCTATATGTAAATTATATGCTTCCTGAAATTATATTGACTATTTTGGAGTGGAAAGCTGAAGCTAACTAATGACATGTAGGTTATTCATTTTTGTATTGATATAACCTCGGACGGACAAACATCATATAAATGGTGAAATTGCATCCTTTTCCTTTGGAATTTGAAACTAAACTCTTGGACGAGCTTGTTTGTATTGTATATGCTTAGAACTCTCTTTCTATGTGAATTGGTTTATACTTTCCCAATATTTATGCTTGTGCACGCGGTTAAACAATAAAGTGAAACAGATTCTCTTAAAGTTCATCCCTTGCCTCCTTAATTCTCAGAGTTGCGATCAAAATAGAAGAAAATATGTATAATTATGACAAGTATGTTTTTTCAATTTTATTGGCAGTGCGAAGATGGTCATGTCGGATGAGGAAATTACACGGATCTTCAGAATCAGGAAGACAGTGATGCAGATTCTGAGGGATAGGGATTACACAGTAGGTGATTTTGAGATCGATATGTCGAAGCATCAGTTCCTTAGCAAGTATGGCGAGAACATGAAGAGAGAGGACCTCCTTATTATCAAAGAATTGCGCAGCAATCCCTCTGAAAAGGTCTACTTTTATGTGGATTTTTTCGCTTTTTCATTAAGTTTAGTTTGTCAGAGATTTGTTATCTTGAACTCAAATAGCTTTAAGTTGCATAAATTAACAGATTATTGTGAGTATGATTAGGTGTACTGTCAATATGCAATCTTCCACTTTCATCAGCTGAAAATAAGTTATCGTATTTATTATGCCACAAAAAGAAAAAGGAAGTGTGCAGCACCTACGTTATTTTCCTCATAAAATTAATCGATGTCATTTTTGTCTGTCCAAATTCCATCATGAGCTGCAAAGAGCAATGCTGTATGAAATCTTAGAACTGTTAAAAGGAAGAAGAAATTTTGGGTAGAAGTTCTAAATGTTTGAAAATGGTACACAATTGGAATGATAAAGAAATCAAAGATTTTCATGAAGCATACAGGAGAGTTAAGAGCCATATTCGAACAGTAATGAATGAAAAAACAAGAACAGAAACTTATATGAGGGAAGTATACTGGTCAGAAAGCTCAATGAATCCTACTGCAGTTAGAGGATTAGAAGTGGAGAGAGGGAGTATCAGTTGAAAGCATAGAATAAAGCCTTATCGAGAATCCATTGTCTTGACCTAAATGCACTTTCCAGAGTGCTCCACTTTAACTGGGCAGCGCACAATTCTGAAGTTGCAGGCTTCTAATTGAGAATATAACTGCAATAAAATATTTATATCACAAATGCGAATGTCTTTTTTGGTAAGAAGGGTTTTGTACTTTTGATATGTTGGTGCATTCTTAGATACTGTCTTTTTCTTGAACTTCTTTGATCGCTTAAAACTTCACCACGGTGATTGGTGTATTCTAAGGACTATTCCTTATGTGAATCAAATTAAGAGTAATCTGTTGTGTCATGTGTGATTTCGTGTTGTTTCTTTTTGGTATTTGGAATCTTGTGATAAAAGATGCTTTGTGCAACCTATTTACTATTTCACCTTTGCTTTTCTGTTTTGTCACCAGATATATGTGTTCTTTCCCGAGGAAGCGAAGGTTGGTGTTAAGACAATGAAGACTTATACCAATCGTATGAAAGATGATGATGTTCATCGAGCAATCTTAGTTGTTCAGCATAATTTAACTCCTTTTGCTCGGACCTGTATAAGTGAAATATCTACAAAATTTCACTTGGAGGTTTTCCAGGTGATTATTGATACTTTCTTCACATTAATATGTGAGGAAATTTTTTGAGTAGGATGGAGATATCATGTGCAAGTTTTCTTATAGTTATTGTACATATAGATTTATAGAAAACATAGTCCCTAACCAAGTCTTTTTGATAGAAGTCGTCCCCAACTATTTTTGTGTGACCTTAGTACCAATAGACATATTCTGTCCATTTGACCATTAAAGGTTCCAATTTTCTGCAGAAAAGATCACTGTATCCTTACTTTTAGTTAAGGGGAAAAGATTCATCAATCCCTCAAAATCAATCTAAATGTGAACATGGATTGAATAGAATTAATACAGAGTTTCACTCACATTATTATTTGACTATGATTTATCTGGCATAGCCTTTCTTGGGATATATCTCTTCGTTGGGGCGCGGGAATATGGGAGGCTGAAGGAAAGGCGACAAAATAGATTGAAGAAAATGGAGCCTGCGGGTCCTCGAGAAGAGGAAGCTGCCAGCAGTGGGTGGGGGCCGTTGATGGAGAGAATGAAAGTGAATTTGTTCTGTTTCTTTTTTTTTTTTTTTTTTTTGCCTGCAGAACTCTGACCATCTAATGGTCAAATAGATAGTTACTGGGACTGATGACTCACTGAAATAGATAGGTTGAGGATTACGATGCTACAAACACTATAGGTTGGGGACTGAAGCTGCAAACTGAGAATCCCTTCACTTGTTCTATTGATTGCTTTAATTATGCCCGAACTCACTCTTAAGTTATTGTTTTTAAACAACTCGCTGATTATTGTATAAGCACATTTTGAATTTCGGAGAGAATGTCAATGATGCTGATGCATACTTACTGCAATGATACAGGAGGCAGAGTTGTTGGTCAACATAAAAGAGCACGTTCTTGTTCCCGAGCACCAGCTGCTTACTCCTGAAGAAAAGAAGACTTTGCTAGAAAGATACACTGTGAAAGAAACACAGGTTTGTGAATGGCTCTCGTTCATTCTTCTCACATCTTTAATGTTTAGTTTTAGTTAGCCGAGAATTGGCCCAATTTATTTCGAGCTTTCATTGTGAATCTAGGCTTGTACTTACATATTTGGCTAAAGCTTAAAAAGTTTAGTTATGAGCAAATGAGCAAGTTTCAAATTAAGTTATTTTATTTTATTGGTCAAGAGAAGGAAATAACGGCCTGTTTGGCTAAGAGCATCTCTAAGAGATTATCTATTTTTAAAGAGTATATTCTATCATTTGGAAAGTATCTATAAATCTAGAGAGTTAAAATTTTGAAGTACTCCAACAAACTTTTTTTATTTAACACTTAATTTTACTACTTTTAAAAAATATTTATTATTTTTCTTTATCTTTTATTTTAATTAGCATTTCTTTAAATTATTTTATTGTTTTCCTACGTTGAAAATTGAAACTCTTTGAACGCATTTAATTATAAAGTAGGTTTGAGGAGCCAAAGCCACTCTCTAAATTAAAATGTTAATTTAAATAATCTCTTGGAGCATGATTTTAAATGATGACTCTTTAAAATAGAGAGCATCTCATGTTTAAAGAATCTCTTGGAGATGCTCTAAACTTTTAAGCAGCCTTTTACCTGCTTATTTGGGCAGGGCTTATGGCTTAAAAAAGCAAAAAAAGGAGTAACTTCAAAACTTAGCCAAATATGGTGCAAGTTACTTTATTTTGACAGTAAGATAAAAGTTACATTCAAATAAGTAACTTATTTACTTAAAAGAAAGTTATCCAACATGTTTGGATGCTATTAAATTCTACATTTTTTTTTAAAGATTAGCTAAACATGCTCTGTAATGGATAAGTCATTTAAAACTTGAGCATGTTGGCTAGGCTAAGCTTAAATAGTTTGCTTGTTCAAAATTGTTTATTTTTATAGTAATGTAAAGAGTTCCTTCCTGAAAAGAAAAAAGTAAGTTATCAAAACATGCTACTTATTTATAAGCTTAGCCAAACATGCTTCAATTGTCCATCAGTGTCCTATATTCAGGGTTTTTTCAGTATCCTAGCATTTTATTACACATTCACAATTTGGTTTCCCTTGCTATTGTATTGTGATGCTGACAAGTAGTTAATTTTGCTTTCAGCTACCCCGCATTCAGGTAACTGACCCAATTGCAAGATATTACGGTCTGAAGCGTGGACACGTTGTGAAAATTATCCGACCAAGTGAGACTGCTGGGCGTTATGTAACTTATCGATATGTGGTTTAAATCTTTTAGCATTGTAGTTTGTTAGTCGTTCCAAAGAATTAAGGGCATGCTTCATGGTGGAGTGCAAGTATTAAACGAAGGAAAAAAAAATGTTAAAATCTCATCTCTTGTACCATTTAGCATGATCCAAGACTACGTACCCCCAAAGAAGTCACGTTGTTGAAAAAGGTTTAACCTGATATTTTGAGACGTTTGGTGTTTTGAGAAGTAAGTTTCAATTAAAAGTAATATATTAAAATTATGAAATTATACTCATAATTAAGTATGAATAGTCTAAATATTAGTGATTGTAAGCCGAAATCCTTCGATGTAGTGAGAAATTCGGGCTCAGTCAAACCAAATGAACATTAACTAAAGCTGGTTCGATCCACAATTTATATGCCTGGTTGTCGTAAGTTTTTAACCCTCGAAGGATCCAACAATGGTGATTAACTTGCACCCACAAAGGAGGAGAAATAGAGTAAGCAATTGGAACCTCACGGAAGAACCAAAGACGGCCACACTTGTGTTTCTCTCTATGCCAAATGGTAAAAGGAATGGATAGATATGGGAAATTATAAAAATCAGGGGTTTAAAAATCTATTTTTGTTGTAAAATAATGAGATAATTATTGATGATTATTTAGTATTATCATGATACATGGATAAGTCTTATTTAATTCAGAAAATGTATTTCATTCCAACGGTAACTCTCCTTTTAGACCCTATAAATATAGAGCTTTGGTTTTCATAATAATACACAGAAAAGTCTATTGATTTTTATTCTCTTTTATAACACGTTATCAGCACGAAATTTTAATTTTTCAAAATTTTGTGAAGGTAATAATTTTTTTTCAAGCATAACCAATTTCCACGTATACCAAAATTAATTTGTTAATACGTGAATTTTATATATTCATTAGTTGATAAGAATCATATTTATGTGAAATAATGGTTTTGCCAGTACTTATATCTTTCCAGCACATGCTTCTATCATGTTCAATCCACAGCAGTTTGTTTCTAGTGCACCTTACTTTTCTAACTCAGACTCTTAATTATATACATTCTTTCAATATTTTCTGTGCAAGCATAAACTCTCTCTATCTACCTCTATCTCTCTCTAAGAATGTTAATATTATGTAATTAATAATTTGACTTTCATTGTTTAAAGCTTTAGTCAATTGCTTGTTAGTTTAGTTAATTCATTATCACAAAGTTTCTTGCAAAATTTTACTACGCAGTCGTTTTCATTCATAATGATTTTTTTTTGGTCTTATTTGTCCAGTAATTGATATTTTTAACTTGATTAAATATTTGTGATGTTCTATTTTTAAATTTTATTATATCATGTTGTTGCTTCTGAAGTAACACAACATTATAATTAATATTCCAGAAGAATATTACTTGCTCCTGAAAAGCATAAAATATATTTTTCAATATTCTAGAAGAATATAGACATATTGCTCTTGAAAAAATAATATTAAAATATATCGTGCTTTCGAAGTAGTACATGTTTCGAAGAACATACTATTTTGAATTAGTGTTTATCTCTGAAGGAAAACACGCAACTTATGTCATATTGATATTGACTATTGATATTTAAATCATATTCTTCGAAACTAATTGTATTTTCTTTTACTTTATTGTGTAGTTAATCAAATGGCAAACATTACAAAACTTGAGTTTGATGCACTTGACATATCTGGAAAAAATTATTTGTCATGAGTACTCGATGCTGATATCCATCTGGTCTCAAAAGGTTTGAGAGAGACAATTAAAGAAGGAAACAAAGAATCCCTGCAGAATCGTGTAAAAGCACTCATCTTCCTTCGCCATCACCTTCACGATGGATTGAAAATTGAATATCTCAATAAAAAAGATCCACAGGTTCTTTGGAAAGAATTAACCGAAAGATTTGACCATCAGAGGACTATAGTCCTCCCCAAAGCCCGCTATGAGTGGATGCATCTTCATTTGCAAGATTTCAAAACTGTTAGTGTGTACAATTCTGAACTATTCAGAATATGTTCAAAATTGACATTGTGTGGAGAAAAAATCATTGATGATGATATGTTGGAGAAAACTTTTTCTACCTTTCATGCCTCGAATGTGCTCCTGTAGCAGCAATATCGTGAGCGTGGTTTCAAAAAGTACTCCGAACTCATATCTTGCCTGCTTGTGGCTGAACAAAATAATGAACTATTGATGAAAAATCATGGGTTACGTCCAACTGGTTCTGCACCATTGCCTGAAGCAAATGGTACTGCATTATTTGAAGCAAATACAATATCAAGACAAGAATAGAGACATGGACGTGGACGCGGACGTGGAATAAATCATGGATGAAATAATCAACAAAATTATCAGCAACAAGACAATAATTTCAAAAGGTACAAAGCAAACGAAAGTAGCACATCCAAAAAGGAGCATGAAGAAAGTTGCTTTAGATGTGGTCATGTGGAATGAAAAAGCATTGGGCACGTACCTGTCGTACGGCCAAACACCTCGTGGATCTCTATCAAAAAACAATCAAGGGAAATGAGAAATTGGAGACAAATTTTGCTGATTATGATGGTCCAATTGATGTTACTCATTTGGATGTCTCTGATTTCTTTGCTGATCCAAATGAGAATATTAACTATTTGATTGGGGGTGGTGTAATGGAAGATATACATTAGTTTACTTTCTAGTATTTACTTTTGTTTTAGAAATTCAATTATATTCTTATTTTTCGCAAGAAACTTAAAACTTTAGTATGCATCTTTAATTTTGTAATAAATTATATTTACTCTTTTAAATTTAAATTTCAAATCTTTTTAAAATATATTTGTTTTCTTATAGATTCACGATGGATTGTCAAGATACTTGTTTGATTGATAGTGCAACTACATATATTATTCTTCAAGACAAAAAATATTTTTTGGACTTAACATTAATTGAAAATAATGTTAATACGATATCAGGTGCATCGAATATCGTTGAAAGCTCCCGAAGAACTTGTATTATTTTGCCAAATAATACAAAATTATATATTGACGATGCACTTTATTCAAACAAATCCAGAAGAAATTTGCTTAGTTTTAAAAATATCCGTTGCAATGGATATCACATTGAGACGATGCAAGAAAATAATGTTGAATATCTTTTGCATAACTTCTTTTGTTTCTGGCCATAAGCAGATAAAAGAAAAACTTTATGCACTCTCATCCGGTATGTATTATACATTTATAAAAATGGTTGAATCAAATATTATCACGAACCAGAAGTTCGTTGATCCAAAACATTTTATACTTTGACATGATCGACTTGGACATCCGGAGTTATAATGATGTGTCGAATAATAAATAACTCACATGGACATCCTTTAAAGAACCAGAAGATTCTTTTACCTAATGATTATCCATGTGTGGCTTGTTCGCAATGCAATTTAGTCATTAGACTTTTGGCTACAAATGTCAATATTGAATCTCCAACTTTCTTGTAAAGGATTCAAGGAGATATATGTGGACCAATACACCCACCATGTGGACCATTTCGTTATTTTATAGTATTAATTGATTCTTCTACTAGATGGTCACATGTTTGTCTACTTTCTACTAGGAATGTAGCCTTTGCTAGATTACTTGCTCAAATCATAAAATTACGTGCACAATTTCCCGATTACTCAATCAAAACTATTCGTCTTGACAATGCTGGTGAATTTAGATTACAAGCATTCGATGATTATTGCATGTCAATTGGGATTATTGTTGAACATTTGGTTGCGCATGTACATACACAAAATGGTTTGGCGGAATCATTTATCAAATGTCTTTGCTAGACCGTTACTTATGAAAACAAAACTCCCAGCTTCTGTTTGGGGTCATGCCATATTGCATGCTGCGTCATTGGTTCGTATCAAACCAACTACATATTATCAACATTCACCTTTGCAACTAGCATTTGGTCATGAACATAATATTTCTCACTTGCGAGTTTTTGGTTGTGCTGTTCAAGTCCCTATTTCACCCCACAACGGACTAAAATGGGTCCCCAACGAAGACTTGTGATTTATGTGGGTTTTGCTTCACCATCTATTATTAGGTATCTTGAACCTTTAATATGTGATTTATTTACTGCACGTTTTGCAGATTGTCATTTTGATGAAATGACTTTTTCAACTTTGGGAGGGGAAAAACTATATCCTGATAAACAAGGTAAAATTTCTTGGAATGAAATAACTCTATCTCATTTTGATTCCCGCAGCAATCAATGTGAGCAAGATGTTGAAAAAATCATTTATTTGCAAAATGTTGCAAATCAATTACCGGATGCATTTGTTGACACGAGAAAAGTGACAAATTCATATATATTAGCAGACAATATTCCAGCAAAAATTGATGTCCATGCAGGACAATTTGCTGTAGCAAATGAATTTCAAATACGCCATAACCGTAGTTGATCAGTTGGTTCAAAAAACTCTGTACCTTGAAAAAGAAAAGTACAAGAGAAAAACCAACAAAAAATTTCGGAAGAAGTAACATTGGAGAAAATTGATAAATCAAATATTGAAAATATGGTTATTGAAGAATCACAAGTGTCTGAAAATAATAAGATTTCAATAAATTATATGTTATCTCATAAATTATGAGAGCGAAATAATATTGTTATAGACAATATTTTCGCCTTTAATGTGACTCTTGATATTATGCAAAACGATGATCCTGAACCACTGTCTGTTAAAGATTGTCAAAATAGAAATGATTGGCCAAAGTGGAAAGAAGTCATACAGGCGGAATTGAATTCCTTAGAGAAACGGAAAGTGTTTGGACCTGTAGTTTGAACACCTGAAAATATAATCCCTGTTGGATACAAATGGGTTTTTGTGCGAAAGAGAAATGAAAACAATGAAATTACAAGATACAAGGCCCGACTCGTAGCTCAAGGTTTCTCACAAAGACCAGGAATTGATTATGAGGAAACATATTCTCCCGTAATGAACACCATCACTTTTAGATTCTTAATTAGTTTGGATGTGTCACAAAAGCTCGATATGCGCATTTTGGATGTAGTAACTGCCTATTTGTATGGTTCACTTGATAGTGACATATATATGAAAGTCCCTGAATGACTCAAAGTGCGTGAAACAAATGATACATGCCCGAGAACCATGTTCTCAATTAAACTGCAAAGATCATTGTATGGATTAAAACAATCCGAACGCATGTGGTATAATCGCCTTAGCGAATATTTGTTGAAGGAAGGCTATAAAAATGATGATGTCTGCCCATGTGTTTTTATAAAGAAAACGAATATTGGATTTGCAATTGTGGCGGTTTATGTTGATGACTTAAATTTAATTGGAACTCCTGAAGAACTCAACAAAACTGCGGATTATTTGAAAAATGAATTTGAGATGAAAGATTTGGGAAAAACAAAATTCTGTCTCGAGTTGCAAATTGAACATTTTTCAAAAGGATTATTTGTTCATCAGTTTACATATACAGAAAAAGTCTTAAAACGATTTTATATGGATAATGCACATCCATTGGTATCACATATGGTTGTTCGATTGCTTGATGTAAAAAATGATTATTTTCGTCCACCTGAAGATGGATAAAAGATTATTGGTCCTGAAGTACCATATTTTAGTGCAATTGGAGCATTAACTTATCTTGCAAATTGTACTCGACCCGACATCGCTTTTTCTATAAATCTCCTTGCAAGATATAGCTCTACACTAACACAAAGACATTGGAATAGTGTTAAACATATTTTTCGTTATCTAAATGGTACTATTGATTTGAGATTATTTTATTCTCAAAAGTTGGGATCTGCTTTAGTGAGATATGCAGATGCAGGTTATCTCTCTGACCTACATAAAGCTAAATCACAAACAGGTTATGTGTTTACACGTGGAGGAATAGCTATATTATGGAGATCTGTGAAGCAATCATTGACAGCAACGTCCTCAAATCATTATGAAATCATTGCAATCCATGAAGCAGGTCGAGAATGTGTATGGTTGAGGAACATGACTCATCATATCCAAGAGTTATGCAGATTAGTTTCAACAAAAGATAATCCAACAATTTTGTATGAAAATAATGTTGCTTGTATTGCACAACTCAAAGGAGGCTATATCAAAGGTGACCAGACGAAGCATATTTCTCCAAAATTCTTTCATACACACGAGTTTCAGAAAAATGGCGACATCAATATTCAACAAATTCGTTCAAGTGACAACGTGATCGATTTATTTACAAAAGAATTGCCAACATCTACATTCAAGAAATTAGTTCACGAGATTGGAATGCGTCGACTCAAAGATTTTCAGTGATCAATATCAAGGGGAGTATCTGTACTCTTTTTCCTTCGTTTAGGTTTTATCCCACTGAGTTTTCCTAACAAGGTTTTAATGAGGCATCATTTTTATGCTCTAAAATAACTGTACTTTTTTTCCTTCGTTTGATTTTTTTTGTACCATTGGATTTTTATCAGACAAGGTTTTAACGACAGTTATTGTACAAATAATCATCAAAGGGGGAGTGTTGTAAAATAATGAGATAATTATTGATGATTATTTAGTATTATCATGATACATGGATACGTCTTATCTAGTTCAGAAAATGTATTTCATTCCAACTGTAACTCTCCTTTTAGACCCTATAAATATAGGGCTTTGGTTCTCATAATAATACACATAAAAGTCTATTGGTATTTATTCTCTCTTCTCTTTTCTCTTTTTTATAACAATTTTAAAAAATCAGGTTCAAAGTTGAATTATTCAAAAAGCAGGTATTTTATTTTACATATAAAATCATAAATTTATCCAAACTCTTACATTCATTTCTCTCAACTCTCACCATTTCTCTCCACCGCCTCCAACTCTCCCCCTCCAGCTCTCTCCCTCTTCTCTTGCATCTTTTCTCCAATTAGAACATCCGTCCGTCACACAATTACCAGCAAGTTTACTTTCCCTGACGCCCCTATGCTCATGACACTCAATTATTTCACCATCGGTGTTTTCTGCCTTCACAAGTGAGCCATCAACTACTTGTTTTACACCCCCTTCTGAATCAGTGCAAATAACAACACCTTCATCACCAGAAGTGCCATTTGCTCAGCTTTTGACATCATCACTAGCACACAATCGTGGAAACAGTGGAACCAATATGAAATTCTCATTATGCTAGTTTGATTTTTAGCTTTATCAATGCCCAGGAAGCCCTCGAGGTCGTCTCAAATCACCAAGTTTAGCGTCGCTGTCGCCCTTCAAAGCAGCGTTGCACGACGCTGCCGTTCAGTGAGGGTGTGTGCGTGCTGCAGTTCAGTGGGTGGGGGTGTGTGTGGGTGTGTGGTGGTGGTATTTGCCGTTAGTGGGTGGGGGTGTGTGTGGGTGTGTGGTGGTGGTATTTGCCGTTCAGTGGGTGTGTGGGTGTTTTTTTAATTTTTGTCACGGTGGTGGTGTTTGCGTGGAGGTGTGGTGGTGGTGTTGATGTTTGTGGTGTAGATGTGGTATGGTGGTGATGTTTGTGGGCGTGGTGGTGATGACCGCGACGGGGTGAGGGTGGTCAAAAGTAGTTGGAGTTGTAGTGTTGGTTATCTGTGACCAAGTATGTGGTTATCTGTGACCAAATATTTAATCGTGACCTAAAAATTTGACAATGTGTGACTGAAAAATAATCCGTGACCAATAAATTTGAAGATATGTGACCAATGAAATTAACTGTGACTAAAATGAAAGCCCCAACTTACCAAATAAATGGGCTAACAATTCGAAGACTAAACCAACCACAACTTGGGTTAAAGTTCACATGGGCCATCCAAAAATATTGAGCCATGGAAAACTAATTAAACACTTGTTTGATACCCATTATTTTCAAAATATATTTTTCTCGCTAAAATAATATTACATGCTAATCCAAATTATTTTCTTATTTTTTAACCATACTAAACATTCTCCATTAATCTACTATTCCAAAATACATTCTTATCCAAAAAAATGGGCTCACACAAGCTCTAAGTTGCTTTAAATGGCCAAAGTTGTTTTCAGATTGAGCTAATCACTACGGTGTCAATATAATTATTTCTTTTATCGGTTGAAATCTATGAAATTTACCTCAAATTTTCTAACATCATTATCCAGATTTTATTGAGTATCAAAATCCAACAATAATAATACATTTTAACAAAATTAAAATTTGTAACTAGAAGCATAGCAACAATTCTATCTTGGTCTATCCTGTCCCCAACTTTTAATATTTACTGTTCCATATCTTTAAATTTAGCTCTTGTTTGAGCCTCATTTTGAAGAAAAAAAGTATTTTGGAATGGTGATTTTTCGGAGAATGTATGATTAAAAATGAATTTTGAAAAAAAATAATTTTTTTTAATAAGTAATATTAAACTAATACATAAGTAAATGAAAAAAAATGAGCAAGAAAATTTGAGGTATTGTCTCTCCTTCTACAAGTTCCTAGTTGGGCAATGAACGAGGAAGGCCACCCCTTTCCTTTGCCATCCCTAGAATTATAATTTTCGTATGATCAAATATTTGAACAATAAAAATATATGGCGAGTACATGATCGAATTAATCCAGTTTTGTAAGAATAAGTTTTCAATTCTATTGGCCTTTGAAGGTGCCTCAATTGCATACAATTCTGTACTTCATCGTGACTTTCAAAGTTGTTCAAGTGAAGTCAAAGACTTTAATTGTGAAAAGGATATTAGGAACCACTTAACGTCCATCCTATATACACGTGTCTATTTGATGTATAAGTGTTGATTTTTCAATATGCTCTCGGTTGGTAGAAATTAAAATTCAACAATTAATTTTAATTATATTTTATAGGACTCACAACTTTTCAACCAATCATTTCTTTAATTTTTATCAAAATATTATTGACTCTCTTACTCTATTTGTATAAACTCCCCCCGAAGTGTTTGTCCACCGCACGAGTTCTTACACTGTAAAAGAAAAATGAGACCATCACTAGCGGGAATTGGCTGTCGATCATATGATCATCAAGTTCACCACCCTCATCAAAAATCCATTTTCTTGCCAACTTTATGCAAAATATCCATCAAAGACGTTCAAACAAACCACACGAAAAATCCATCTTCGTCATTCTTGAATGACCCTTCATCCCCTAAAGTCACCTGCATAGGCCAAGTTAAGAGAAACAACAAAATCATTGCTTATCCCACCACCGCCGCCGCGGCCGCCAAGACCACTGCCAACCACCGTAACACCACCAAACACACCCAACTGAAAAGCTTCTTTTCTAATAAAAACCTCATGCCAGCCACCACTAGTGGAGGTACAAGAAGGCACAAGATCAAGGATGTCCATAAGAAAGTCAATATCAATGAACTTGACCCGCCGTTGCCGGTGGTGAAGAGGGTGCAGCCACCGGGTGGCAGCCGTGATACTGTGAGTCTATGGAAGAGAAGATTTGATGGAGTGGCACTAAAAAATTTACAGATTGAACAAATTCATTTGCATTTCAAGAATTTTCTTCCACCCACTGCTGTTTGATGATTGGATTTCTTTAATTCTACATGAGGTAGACTTCGAGTCTTTGGCATGATTTTCACTTTATTGTACTGTGAATGAATAAATTATAAGATTATATTTTTATTTCTTTTTTATGCCATTTTGATAGAAATTGCCAAGATTTGTGTTTTTGCTCACTATTTCTTTGGGAGTGTGAGTGTGAAAAAGAAGGGGGGGGGGGGGGGGGGGTGGACCACAAGTTAGGAGTCTTCTAATAGGACATGGAAGATATTACCTATTCCGTGTTTCGTGGGCTAAAATCGGATTAAAATTTGAAGTTAATTTTAATCACATTTTTTATGGGACTCATAATTTTTCAACTATACATTTTATCAACCTCACCAAAATATGATAAAAACCTGATTTTAATCTTTACCGAACAAGGGTATATACTTAATTTGGACAAATTAGTGCACACATATTGGCTATTTAGTGTAAAATTATCAACTTTTCAATTGGTTCAACTTTAATTTTTAACCAACATTTTTCTCATAATTCACAACTTTTTTTTCAATTTTTAATCGCACGTTATCTTCAACTTTTGTTAAAATTTGCTAATTTTATTTATTTATTTATTTATCAAAAGATTTGTCAATTAACCCCTGAGTATTGAAAATCCTCAAGCATCTTGCGAAAAAAAAATCTAAGTTCTATTCTCTAGATTGTGTTTTGTCAAGTCTGAAAATACTAGCACATGGGGTTCTATACTTTACATAATTTACTTTCGACAAATTTCGTCAAGATTTTAAGTCATTGGTTTGTCATTAGAAGTGACATGTTGTCACCATGGTCCCGATTTTGGAAAAGTCAATTATTTTGGCACCTCGCTAGACTTTGTGACTTGGTCTAGTATATAGGATAGTAGAAAATAATTGAATTTTGGAAAAGAAATTTACATTTTTCTATCATTATTGTGAGAATTCTACTATATTATTTTTAGGTATCATTAACTAACTTCTTATATGTTTGGATAATAATTCAACTATATGATATTACAAAAACCTTATGGTATGATTTTTTTTTAAAAATTAATTAACTATAAGTAACAGTAAAACCTTTCAGTTTTAAATTTAAATTGACACATATTCAATATTAAATTTAGTCATATTGGAATTTAACACTCCTCCTAGACCATCTAATATCAATAATGACAATTAAATAAATTGATTATAAGCATATAAAGTGCTAAATATTTGTACTTGATGTGGAACAATTAGAAGAGAAAATCGCAAACCAATTGGAAAAGAAAAATAAGAAAGATTTATGAAAATACACGTAACTTTCAGTTCAAGTGTCAGATTTACACAAGTACAATCAGCAAGTATTTTTCATTTCTGTTCATTTTGGCTTAATTATCTTAACGCAAATGTGCATGGTAAGACGTTTGCGTATAGGAGGAGAGAGAGGCTAAGCTTCTCTTGTGACGAGGCTAACATTGTCAAATTGTCGAGATCAAATTTCATCGTTCAGGAATTTGTTTTAACAATTTTTTTTTTTTTTTTGTTTTTATGTTTTGAGTCAGCTTAAGAATAATTTTGTCATTTTAGTAGTTATTGGGTTTTATTCTGATTTGTTTATCGAATTAGGGGTTTGATTTAATTATCATTCATTTTAACTCTTCAAATATATATTAAGTTCTTGAAAACCGTGCGGATGTTTTTTGATGAATAATATTACATTTAATCATTAATTGCTCGGATTTCAATATTTCTCACATCCGTTCAAGCAACATTTGTTCTTATGTTACAAATAAGATCTTTTTATTATTTTTCACGTTTCTGTTCTGAGTCCATATTGCGCGTCTATTCTATGAAGATAAATTACAACACAAAGTTTAAAATTTTAGTTTTACATAATAAACTTTTGAGATAGTCGTAGAATTCGAATTAGGCAGTGATGCTATCATATTTAATAGAGTATAATAATGAGCACGTAATCTATTAAACGCGACCCAACTCATTGAGTATTTAGTAGAGTATAACGACATGTGCATCATGATTGGTGAGAGGGTTTAAGGCCACTTCCTCAGGCCTCAGATTTTAAGAGGCCTCTTAAAAAAAGCCCAAAAACTGCCCCCAATACAAAACCCCTCAAATCCCTTAAAAAGAAAAAGCAAAAAAAAAAAAACCGGGCAGAGCCGCAAAGAAGAAAGAAACCAACCGTCGGAGACTCCAACCATCTCTCTCTTTATTTTGCTTCCATTCAACAAGAATCAGTCGAGCGAAGAGAAAATATGTATCCCATCAAGAGATTATTTTTCTACAAGTAATTTGAATGAAAAATCCAACCCTTTACAGAACTTAATATTAGAAAATGGTGGCATAGCTTTCGCGCAAAATTCTCATAGTCAAGGCCATCGCTTGACGCTTAGGATCCCTATCAGGCTATCCTCGTACGATATGACCAAAGGAACTCCATCTCCGAGGTAATTTATCATGTAAATTCATCGGTGTTATTAATCAGATTATGACACATTATATTTAATTAATTCAAAATTCAGAATTCCTTAATTCTAATGATTTATGTACTGTGTACATATATAGATATCATCACTAGTCTTCCATTATCTCAAAATCAGGCTTAATTTTTATACTCAATTATGACTCAATAGCATGTAGTCTCCGGAACTATTCACAGGTTCAAAATGTAATCATGAAAGTGTGAGTTAATAATGTGCGAAGTTGCTGTGAATGTCATTTTGTAATCATATTTCACACATGAAATTATAGGCTTTATGAAAGAAAGAAACGTCCTGTGTTTGCCGAGTTTGATGATCACAAATACATCGAGTATCAAACACTTTACAGGATCTTGCATGAATACTCTTGATTTGTAACTGATATGCTATGAGATATAGAAACATTGATTGAAATTGTAATCTGATTTCGAGCTTTGGTAGCATAATTATTATGAGTGACGGAACATTGATATTCATCCACCTGAACAGAAGCAAAAAAGAAAAAAAAATCCCTTAATTTCTGTAATATATATATATATAATAGAGACTTTGTTCTTATCATCTATAACTACGTATTTGCGGGTCATTTATCATTATTGAATCCTTTCTTTTTGGAGAAGTTTGAGATTTTTTAATTCAGACTCATCAATCAGGTTCTACTGCACTTTACTTATAACTATGTCTACAAGAAAATTTGAATCTAAATGTGCCAAAAGAAAAGGGAAGGAAAATGTTGAAAAATTGATTAAATCTCAAGAGGGAGAAGTTGACAAGTTTTTTAGTAGTAGTAAATGAACACATAACGAAGACGTAGACATTGAAGAAGAGTTTAATGAGAATGATTACATAAATAATATAATTGAAGAAAAAAAATCTTGTTTGATAACATAGATAATGAACCATTTTCCCTTGACCTTATTGATTTAGCAAATTGGGGAAGTATGAATACGAATTTAAGAAATTTAATTGTAATGATAGGTCTTGTAAGAGAAAATGATGTAATTTTTTCGAAAGATGTAGCAAATCTACACTTCTCATCTAAACATTACGTTTGACGAATACCTAATGGAGAGAAGTATGATGGAAAATGGTTGATATATGCACGAAGTAAGTTGTGGCCACATCAATAACATGAGTAGATGGATTGAAATGAAATTAAGATTTGAAAAGAGTAAGTTGTGTCCACATCAATAAATGTTGACGATTCTAAGACAAGAAGTGAGGCGGAGTGTTTGGCAACATATGAAATTGAGAATTTTGAATTCTTACTTGGAATGATTATTTGATATGAAATGTTGAATAATGTTAACAAAGTAAGGAAACATTTGCAAGTAGAAGACATGCATATTGATGTTGCTATAGACCATTTAAAATGGCTCATTTCATTTTTCAATAATTTTGGAGAATTTGAGTTTGAATCGGCCATGATTGATGCTAAAAAGATTGCAAGTGAATTAGAAATTGAATCGATATCTTGTGAAAAAATGGTTATACATAGAAAGAAACAGTTTGATGAGTCTTCTTATGAAAAGATAACACAAACACTTGAAGAGTCTCTTAAGATCAATTATTTCATATATATAGTAGATCAAACTCTATCATCACTTCAGAATAGATTTGAGCAATTTAAAAAATATGAAGATATTTTTGAATTTTTATTTGATTTGAAAATATTTAAATCTATTGATGATGATAGTTTGAAGTATTCTTGCATTAATATTGAAAATTATTTGAAGCACAATATGATTTCTGATATTGATGTGGTAGAATTATTCTTGAGTTGAAAGTTTTAAGGGAAGCAATACCTACAAAAATAATTGGAGAAATTGATGTATTGGATTACATTAATAGAATGAACTACAGTTTTGCAAATTCTTGGATTGCTTATAGAGTATTATTGACTATGCTTGTCACAGTTGTCTTTGCTGAAAAAAGTTTTTCAAAGTTGAAATTGATTAAGTCTTAAATTCGATCAACCATGTCACACGAGCGTTTGAATAGATTAGTTATGATTTCTATTGAAAAAAATATGTTAGAAAAACTTGATTTTAGTAGTTTGATTGCTGATTGTACATATCAAAATGTAAGAATGTTAAATCTTATGCTAGCCTAATCTCTCGGGCTGTTAGAAAAGTTTTAATTTAATGCTCTATCTTTTAAATTATATAAAGTCTTCTTTTTTATATAAAAATGTTAATTATTTAAATTTTGTTAAACTTGTGAAAAAAATGATTATGTTGAATGACCTCATAATAATTAGTTGACTAAGGCCTCTAAATTCTTAAGATCGATCTTGTTATAGTGAGGCAAGCACGATAACGCTATAGGATAAAGGTATGCATATGTATGATCTATGGAGCCTATAATCAATCATTCATTTGTTTAAGACTACATGTCATCGTCTAATGTCCAATGAGGGACTAATCGATAGAAAATGATGATCATCTGTTCTTAGAAAGATTAACTTAGCCATTTCCCTCCATTAATCGTGACTCCCACCGCAATTTACGGTAACCTTAGAACACTTGTCTCACATGATCATTAATGTTTCTTGTTATGTCATGTTGCCAAGATTTATATATATAGATAATGATGGCAAAAAAAAAATTCGTTCAACCTGATCCCGTAGCCCCACCTCGAATGGGACGAGGATTAACTGTCTAATCAGGTAAACGGGGCGGGGGCGGAGAGGGTTATTGCTCCAAAGCAAGTACGGGAAAACATAGTTCCTGTCTCATTTAAAATTAATTTAAAATTTAGATTTTTCTAAATCATAGTTACATTTAAAATTAGTTCTGTTAATGATTATGTAACCCCACAACGAATGGGGTGGGGTGGGGTGGGAAGGGGATGGAACGAGACGAGGTAGTGTCATTGCCTTGAAGTGGGCTCAAGAAATATAGTATCCGCTTCATTTAGAATTAATTTCAGTTTTTAGTTTTTAATCAAACAAAAATAAGAGATTTGTCATCATTTTTTAAAGAGAGTGTGAATTGTTCTTAATAAATCGGCAAAAAAAATTAATATTTATTAATTAAAGTCATAAAAATATAAAAGCAAAAAACAAAAAGACGATAAATGAGGCAGGAGACCTGCCCTACCCTGCCCCGACCCACCTCGTCTCGTTTTAACCGAGTATGGGGACGGTAGTGGTGGCAATGGGCCGAGCCGAGCCGGCTCGGCCCATGCCAGCACAAGCTCGGCTCGGCTCGTTTTTTTTATACACATAACACACTAGTTTAATTGTAAAAAATATATAAATATAAAGTGGCTATTAAACGGAATATGTTGGTTTAACGGAATTCCTTGATTTAACAGAAAAACTAACGGAATCTCTTGTTTTAACGAAAAATCTTTTTTCACCACCCCCTTACTTTCAAAATTATAATTAAATAATAATAAAAATAAATTAGCTTTTGATAATTCTTTCAAACTAAAATATCTTGGAGTTAACTTATCCGAATCGACTTTTTCTCGAATCTGATTTATGTATCTAATTACGATTTATCCAACGAGACCAATATTCATATATTTACGATAACTCCATCAATATCTAAATATTTGACACAAATAAAATATAATTTGATAAATGTATCATTTAGTCCTTAACTTTCAAAATATTAAAATATAGTATATAAAAATTGAATTATATTTTATGAAAATTTTCGGGGTATTACATTTTCACCCCCTTAAAATATTTTCGTTCTCGAAAATTTACCCGTCACTTACCAATACTAAGTCTAACACATGATATACATATATTATCGTAATACATATCATACTTTAGTGATAAAATGAATTACATTATTACTTAAAAAAGAGTAAAGACTTAAGCCATGCAAAAAATTTAAGCTTCCATTTGTTTCTCATTAAAAACTCATAAAAATGAAAAATATGACCGTTATCAATCACATCAATCTATCAATTTTGAATTTCTATATCTTGTGTGGGGTCCAATAACGACTATATTTTTCATTTTCATTCTATATTAATGAGAATCAAATGGAGCCTAAGTAAACTCATCTTCTTACCCCTTAACGTACCTTGAGTTTTCTGTTTGTGATTTTGGGTTGGAGATGACAGAGAGAAACACTTTATTTAATTATTTATCAATTACATAAATATTACATAATTAATTATTTAATTAACCAAAAAAATTACATCTTTATTAATAACAAATTAATTCTTAAACAAAACACCTAGTATGTATATGTATATATATATATGTTTTTTGTTTACCATTTTATACTTAAATTTAAAAAAAAATATATATGTAAAGTATAAACACATTTTATAAACCATTTTTTAAATATACATTTTTCAAAACATTTTTATTTTTTATAAATAAAAAAATAAAGATAGACCCTCCTCCTTTATCTGGGCTTGGGACCTGCTACTTCAATTTTTAGTAGGCGGAGTTAAAAATTGTACACAAACAACTTGTTACGTGTACAATTTTTAAAAAAATATTATAAATGTATGAAAATTAAATTTTGTGATGATTATGGTGAAATTAAATATCACTTACTTGGTTACAGGCAATTTCGGCATATTTATCTTGAATTCGATAATTAGCGTCTTCTCAATCTTTCATACACATTAACGCTTCCAAAATATCTTCTTTGAGTCGACTCCTAACCTCAGAGAGAACCATCTTCCCTGCACTAAAAGTAGACTCCAAAGCTACAGTGCTAACATGAGGTGTTAGTAGATCTTTTGCCATTGTAGAAACTACTGGCTATCGACGTTCATTATCTCGCCAAAATTTAATTACCTCTTCTGAATTTTTCTTAACTTCTTTATTAGTAGGCAAAGTATGACGAAAGTAATCGATTAATTTAGATGGCAACGCATTTGGACTATTACTCGAAATTTGAGTACATGCAGTGGATGACAAACTACTACTACTACCACCAGATGAACCACATACATATGCAAATGAATTAAATCTATATGAGTTCATGCTTTCGAATAAATCTAAAATTACATCGTTGTCATCCGTTTGATTGGTGGGAGGAGTAGATGTAGGTACACGAGTAATATGTGTACCCATTCGTAAAACATATAATTCGTACATTTCACGTAATGTTTCTTCCAAATTCCTATAAGTAATAGGTATACTAAAAGTTAAAGAATTTGAAATTTTATCAATTACAAATTTAGTACCCGATAAATTATATAGGGGGTCCATGATGCATGCTAAATGAAATAACATATGTAATTATTTCCAATATTTTCTGAATTTTAATTCCATGGAATATATAACTGCATGAAAATCGGGGTCATTTTGAAATCTTTTAAAAGTCCTAGCAATTGTGTAAAGACGTTCAAGAACCGTATAACTTGTAGGATAATAAACGCCAGACAATATATTTGTAGAATCATAAAATGTGGACAAATTTTTTATTTTATTTTAAGAACTATATTCCAATCGGTTTCATTCAAAATAGTTTTGTCTTCATCTCTAACATGCCTATTGTTATAAAATTCAGTAATTAAATGTTCGAAACCTTCACATGATTTTAATAATAAGTAAGTGGAATTCCATCTATGGCATACGTCAGTAATAAATGTTTTTGTATTTGTCATTCCATTTTCTGAACAAAATTCTTCAAATGCTTGTTTTTGACTAGGTGTAATCGTGATATATATAAGTGTACTCCTAATTCGGTCAATTTCATCCTTAACATATTTTAAACCGTCTTGTACTACTAAATTAAAAATATGACATACACATTGAATATAAAATAAATAACCACCAAAATCGGGTTGGAGTACTCTATGCAATTTATCGATAACAACTTTATTTACGGTAGCATTGTCGAACGTAAAAGAACGAATTTTGCTCTCGCATTTATACTCTTTAACTATATTCATGATAGGATTAAATATAGTTTGGGCGTTGTGCGGGTACTCAACAATTTTAAAAACAATAATTCTTTTATGCATAACCCAAAGTGGGTCTATATAGTGTGCAGTTATAGTAATGTAACATCTCTTGTTAATCCCTTCCCACATATCAGAAGTTAAAGATATCACACCCCCATATTTTTCTAAATCATTTATCAATAGTTGTTTTGTATGAAGAAAATATTTAATTGTATCAGCACGGAGAGTATTTCGACTTACCCCAACGTACCTCGGTTGAAGATATGTTTTGACGTAGTTCACGAAATGTTGGTTGTCCGCTATTGCTAGTGGCAACTCAGACGCGGCAACAAATTTCACCATTCCTGTTCGAGTTTCCTCCTCTGAATACATCCATGTAGAAAGTGGCGTTAGAACCAAACTGTAGTTGAGTTTGACCAGCTGAAAGAAATCTATGTTTGGTCACACATGTTTTGTAGTGACGATTGAGGTTGGTAGTTCCAATGCCTCTTTGTCATGCCAGTCGTTGTTGACAGTATTTACATACTGCTTTGGTTTCGGGGATTCCATTAACTAAACGACCGGTTTGAACCAATTTAAAAGGGTCTTAATATTTTGCCTTGTTCTTCACCTTTCTTTTCCCTCTTGCATCGAGAATATTTGACGTAGGCTCTTCATCTTGTTCCAAATCAATTGGAACACTAGGATCAACATCAACGTCATCCAAATCAATTAGATGACTACCTTCATGAACGTCGTAATCTTCAATATTTTCTGGAATTGGTAATTCATTGAGACCGGAGAATTCATTCCCAAATTGATTTTGGACAGGTGTTTGTGTTTCGTTCTCCATACCGAACAAATTTTCAACAAATGATCGTGAATCCATTTGTTATGAATAATAGAAATTGAATATAGAAATGTAGAAGATGATTATAGAATGAATGAATGATATTGTTGATAAATAAATGGAGATTGGAGAATGTAAATTGTATAGAGTAGATAATGAGAGAATAGAAATTGATATTGGTGGAAAAAAAGTTTGATTTAGGTGGGTACTTATAGAAAAAAAAAAAATTCGAGGACCAAAACGGTCACTGAATAAATTCAGTGACCGTTCTGGTCACTGAATAAATTCAGTGACCGTTCTGGTCACTGACCTTTTCAATTTTTTTTAATTATTGGCGAGCTTTTTTTAAATTACCCACGAGCCGGCTCGTCTACAGTGACGAGCCTAGCAGGCTTGGCTCGTCACCCGGTCAGCCAGCTCGGCTCGGGCTCGGGCTCGTTTTTTTACGAGCCCGAGCGGCTCGTGGGAGTGAACAGTACGAGCCGAGCGGGCGAGTCGACGAGCCGCTCGGCTCAATTGCCACATCTAGGGGACGGGGAACATGACAAAATACTTGACTAGACAAGGTGGGAATGACCGATTATTTTCCATACACGTCACATTGTCATCCCTATATATATGAATCTAAATAAAATACAAAAAGTATTTTTACAACCTTTCATATAAAGAAAGTCTTTACTCTCTTTATATTAATACATATTCTACTGTTTGTCATTCATTAAAATCAATTTTTTTTTCTCAAATTCAGTTACAACCACACATTCATGAAATAAAATATTTTGTATGTAACTTTTTTCTAATTTTTAAACACATTCTTCCAAAAAAAAAAAAAAAAAAAACTATTCAAAGTTTATTTTCCTACAAAAAAATCTTTTTGTAATTGCAACTAAACAGAGGCTTAGTTTATTTCAGAATCGGAAGGCAATTGGAGATGAGGTTCCCAACCTCTTCTTAGTGCAAATTGGTCGATCGAGTTGCGTACAAAATCGACCAACATTATCTTATTTTAGTCACGACCTAATTTTTGCAAATTTTACAATATTTTGATATTTCCCCAAATATATTCTTGAATATTGGCCGGTACCAATTTCCCTTCTACCAAATCGTTCTTGAGCCCAGTGGGCTGAAATGTGGGCCTCCATTAAGAAATTAATCATTGTTGGACCACAATTTTCAGCATGAACTATGGTGGAATCAGCCGGAGCCTTTATGATTCTGTAAGAAGCTTCAATTGAATATTAATTTATGGAAGGATAGATGAATGAAAAAAAAAATATTTAATTTCTTAGATGAAAATGAAATAGTATTTGAATGTTGGGAGAATAAAAATGGCACTTAAAGAATAGTATTTTAATAATATCACATTTTAATTGCATAAAGAATGCCAGAACTGTACTCATTATAACACTTATCTTCGACGTTTCATTAGTTAGCACATCCATCCAAAAAAATTGTTCAGATAGAGTAAAAGACTCATTTGCCACTTGTATTTGAAAATTAAATAAAAATGACAAATATAAAATTGCAACTAAATATTTATTCCTTATTTTCAAGTAAGCTAACAAAGTTTTTGGACGGAAAACATCATTAGGGAAAAGATGTTCTAATTACTGAAATGTTAGAGATAAGAATGCAATGAAAAAAGTTGAAGATATAAATGTGATAAAAAATAATCATTAATGAAATCAAAATATATTTAGCGTATATATAATAGATGCTAATGTTAAACTTATGGGCCCATTGGTACCGATTAAAATCCAATTAAAATTGAAAATATGACCGTTATTGGGTCTCACTTGTCTAATAAAAGTCAACAATAACGACTAATTTTTCAATTTTAATCCGATTTTAATCTCTCCCAAACGGGCTCTATGTAAAGATTTTATGTAACATTGAGGCATTTTCTTAATTCTTTATCATTATTATTATTATTATTTTAATAAAAAGACTCTTTCCATTGCCATAGAAAATATTATCAAGAAATTAACAACCCATTTTCTTAAACTTTTGTTTCTTTTTCAGCACTAACCTACTCAAGAAATCATAATGCTTTTGCTTTAGTGTGTGACCTTTTTTCTCAGGTGGTTATATAATTATGACAAATAAAGGTTTCAAATAATTTGTTATTTTATGAAGAAGTAAAAAAGAAGGTTCAACAAAAACGACAAAGTAAAAGAAATGGTTGGACATTGTTCCCTCAAAGTGAAACCTTATGTTTTAACTTGACATCGACCTTTCCAAGGTAAAGAGATGCACTTGAATACAATGTGAAGCTACCATGTTTCAAGTCAAAATTTCTTTGTCTTTTCTAATGAGTTTTACGGAATATTACATCCCTCGTCTTTAACTTATTGCTCAATAACAAGTTGGTATTCGACTTTTAAAAAGAAGTAAATTGTTTTAGAATACTTTATTCTAATCATGCAATCAATATTAATCATAAACCATTAAAACTTTTTTTTTTTAGACTTATCATCTGAGCGTCGTGATTATATACTTCACTACAAACTTCCACGTTAGACTGCAAAATGACAAAATCAAGTTAGTCGTTCGATGATCACACGATGATTTAAAAGAATTTTGGGCAGTTTCAATCACTTGAGACCGATATTGAAATGTTGGAGATCATTTTTACGTTTTTAAAGATTGAAGATTAGCTTACTTTGGGGCAATTCGATCGGGACCAAGAATTAAAATTTAAATTAAAAATGATTTTATGTATTGATTTTGTTTGATTT
The DNA here is from genome assembly GCA_019097785.1 of Fraxinus excelsior. NCBI lineage: Eukaryota > Viridiplantae > Streptophyta > Magnoliopsida > Lamiales > Oleaceae > Fraxinus > Fraxinus excelsior. The sequence goes on from CM032642.1 coordinate 1,769,768, forward strand.
GAATTTCGAACATTTCAAAGCATGTTTTGTATGCAATAAACAGTAATGTGAAGCATTGCACAATTTTAACTTTTTTTTTTCCTTTTAATTATATTTAATATTATTTAATGCATCATGAAAAACATGCAATTAGATCCTTCATAAGTTTTTGTCTATCCCAAGTGTATTTAATAGTGAACAAGTGGGTACTCCAAATTAATGTGCTTATTATCTTTGCCCAACCAATATTGAGACATGATGTCCCTTATATCATTCGCTCACCATTCCTATATGAGACACTAATAAAATAATTCGTATATTGAGACACTAAGGAATAAATGGTATGAAGTATATTTATTGAGTGGTCCAAGACCGTTAAAAAAATAAATTTCACATTGAATAAATATAGAAATATTAATAAAGTTCGAGTTACTATTTTTAATAAAATTGATATTTTAAAATAGAATCTCAAATCTTACTACGGTATCAGAGTCCATTAAATTTTAAATAACAATTCGATCTGACTAAGTGGGTGTTTGTTCATGATTAAAATTAGTTTTTTAGCGGATAGTGATAGAGATTTTTGAAATGTGCAGTTGAAAAACTGTGAAACCGATAAAAGATGTTGTTAATATTAATTGTTAGACTTTAACTTAGATTACAATTTGATTTTAATCCGAAACAAACAAGGCATAAGACTAAAGTATTAGTACACAAATTTCAAAATTAGTGTTGATCAAATAGTCACTAACTTGTGGGGGTATGTTAAAGGATAAATCCCAAAAATATTGACTAACTTATAAAAGTTTGAACAACTCATCTTACGAAAGCTGACATTTAAACGTGAAACCGATTAACTTAATTAAATCATTGTACAGTCTCATTAAAAACCAAGACAAATATGGCAATCCAAGTCACAAATATCATGACAGAATTAACTTTTTTTGATACTTGAAACAATCATGATATTTGGTTCTAACTTTTTGGAAGATTGATCACAAATTAACCCAATTAATTAAAGATCACCCCATTTGAAGCATTTATATATGCATTTTATTTTCTATAGTGTCAGTACTCATTGAGAGATCATATTTAAAAATAGGAGCATTGGGATCCTCAATGGAGCGTGATTAGTATAGAATCTCAAGTAGGCCACTTAGCCACTATTACTCTTAGAAGTATTTGAATTTTTGAGGGGTAGCCTTGTTCGTCTTTGCCCAACATTTGCCCTCACCTCATTCAAATTTAGTAGGGCTTCTTGCAAAATGAAAGATAACCCATTAAAATTTCTTAAGGCGTGTTTGGTCGTACTCAAAATTCAATTAAAATCGAAAAGTATAGTCATTATTGGATCTCACTCGTCTAATAAAAGTCAACAATAACGGCTAGCTTTTCAATTCTAATCCGATTTTAATATCTACTGAACACGCCATATTTTAATGTATCAATAAATTACACGAGGAAGATGAACATTGGTAACTTATTTTAGTAAGCTCGAACGTATAGTTTTAGATAAATTAAAGAAGAAAAAAACATTGGTGGATAGTAAACATTGGTAGCTTGTTTAGTAAGATCGAATTAATGTATAATATTAGATAAATTAAAGGAGAAAAAAGTTAAAATTTTATCATTTTTGTGTTTAATCTCATCCAATATTGTGTACTAAGCATACATGGAAAGTATACGTAGGAAGTGAAAATAACAATTTTATGTTGTGTAAGATTTTAAAGCTAGTTAAAGAAGAGAACGATTGAAAGAGAATTATATTTCAATGGAAGAATTTAGATAAAAAAAGAAAAAGAAATTATGATTGCTTTTAAAGCTTGTTAATATAAGCAATCAACTAAGAATTTAGTTTCCATTTAATTCCAATATGATTGTGGTTTTTTTATTTTTTTTTTTAAATTTAGGATTAAAAAAAGAAATGATGATTATGTTTATGAGTTGTTTTGTTCGTAATCTCGATTCTAATTCGATGTTAAATATATTAAAAATAAGACTATTCGTTGATTTAATCCAATTTTAAGATCGTGATTAAACAGAAAAAAAAAGCGTAGGTTTGTAATGACGATGGATTGATTCAGGGTTGCTTTAGCTTTTAAATTTTTTTTCGATTTTCTTGAAAGAGAAAACGGAGTTTGTCTAAGACTCAGTAATTGAATATACATATATTAAAAAAAAAAGGAATTTATTATCTCTTTAACAATATATATTTTTAAATAATAAAAACATAGAAAAATAATCAAATATTATGCAAGTATCCCATTAAAGCTATTAAAGTTGTGTCCAACGACTATAAAAGAAGAAAAATTGTCGTTTTCACATCATGTCGAAGAAAATAGTATGGAGAATCTCAGGGTAGGAATGACAAAGTTCTTTATTCTCGATTTGCCTCGTTTATCCTGCCTAGTATCTTTTTTTATTATTTGTTTTAAATTAATCATAATTAAAAATAAAAGATTATATTAAAAAGTAAATTAATTAAGATGACAATAAAATATTTTATTAGGGTGATTATATGGTCACTGCAATTTTTATTTGATACATCACATTTTAAATGCACTTAAATTCCTCAATTCATCGTAATGATTTTTTATTTTTGACAATTTTTTTGTCGAATTCTTAACGTCAACCTTTTATTAATTAGTGATTCTCATCTTTGATGATGATTTATATCAAAATATTTTATTTTCACGCTTTGAAATAAGGACATTTTTTTTTCTTACTTTATTTTCTAAAAAATATGATAATAAAATAAGTTGATTTATGCCATTTTAACGGATTTTTGGATATAAAACTATTATCAAGTACAAAAAGCATTAATTAATGAAAAGTTCGAGGTTAAAAATGATATGAAAAATCGTTAAGAATATGAGTTGTATAATGAGCAAAGTTTAAAAACCTTAAGTACAATTAAACTGTGGTGTAAGAAATAAAAATTGTGGTGTGAATATAATTACCCATTTTAATCCATCCCATACCTCTCTTATCCTGCCTCGCGAATATCCATGATAAGGAGAGTACTCTAACCGTCGCCCCCCATTGCAATCCCTACCTCAAGGGTGGAACTTAGGGTCCGTTTGATTGTAAGGGTGAAAAATGAGTGGAAAGAAAATAAATTTTAGGGGCGGACCTAGATTAAATTTGAGTGGGGGCGAAATTAGGGGCAAAGCCAGCTTGTCGAAGTAGAGGGGTCCAAAGTAGAAGGGGTGGGGGTCTACGGGGGTCGTTGCCCCCGAAATTTTTTTTTTGGGAGTTGTTGAATAGTTTAGATTTAGTTACATTTTCCCAACTAGTTCATGCTATATAGGTCATGAACGAAGCCTCTCACCCTGCATCAAACCCACAAATATATTCATTCTGACCATGCAACAGTTTTTGCAATCACAGATGGTCAAAATGAGATTTACATAACATACCAATTCTTGAGCAATATTAGCCACCTGAACTACTACGTGGCCAAAATACTTTCCTTTCGAATTGTGGACTTCAATTGTCAAATCATCTCCAAACTCTTCTGGCAAGCTGTATTCAAGTGGGAAAGAAATTTAACCATCCAACTCTATGAGATTGAAGAATATGTAACAAGATTAAAGAGAAAAAGATTACATACAAAACATGAGTTTCATTAGATCCTGGCTGCATTCGAGATATAAAGTAAGCTAAAAAAACTGTAATATATATATATTTTTTTTAGTGGGGGCGGCCGCCCCCGCTATGCCCTTCATGGGTCCGCCCCTGCTTGATGTGCAAATATCGAATACATGTTCATTTTGAGACAAGTATTCCGTACATGTGTAACACATTTGCTGCGTTAGATTAAAGATGCGAAAGCGTGTTAGGACATTCGAGTCAAGAAGCATGGAACAAGCCTTGTCATGAGCCAGACCTATTGTAGGGTCTCAATGGCATGCTTGGATCCAGATGGAAAACTTGAACGAGTTTATTAAAGATCGAATTTTAATGGCCCAACACGCTCCACACCATCTCAAAATTGGGTCATTCTACACCTCTTATTTGGAGTAGACACGTATCGATTCTTTTAATCAAATTGACAGTTTTTCACGCATTAAAACTAGGCGTGACAAAATTGAGACAACAAGTGCATGTGCGGGAATAATGTTGTTGACCAAGGAAGTGCATGTCACGTTACAAGACAATGGACTTGTCATTCTCAAATATGAGCATCATACAAAGTCAAATTCCAACTAAAATGACATTAATTAATTTGAATATTTGACATGCAAAAGGAATATTTAGTGTGTGTTTGACACCTAACCCTGTTTGACACCCATTAATTTCTATTTCTCATTCTTACTCTCATTCTCATTCTTCATTTCAACCACACATTCTCCAAATAAAATAATATTACACACAAATCAAAAACTTTTCATCACTTTTCCACCACACATTCTCACATCAATCACTATTCCAAAATTTCTATTTCTCCTAAAATGGGTTTCAAACAAGGTCATATTCTTTTGAAAAATAAGTTTTTGAATAGTGATTGATGTAAAGAATGTGTGATTAAAAAGTAAGAAGAAATTTTGGGTTTATGTGTAATATTATTTTATTTGGAGAACGTGTGGTTAGAAATGAGTACCGTAGAAAAATGAGAATGAAAATGAGATAAAAAATGGGTGTCAAACAGGGGCTTAATTTCATCAAATTTGTGAAAAATAAAATTACTTGACGTTCACAAACATTCTTAGTGCACAAGCATCTTGAGTCCATCATAATTGACATACAAAACAACAATATACCATCATTAATATATTCTGACACGTAGCAAACAATTTTTTTTTTTTTTTTATATTTTTCAACTAGGGTTGAATAATGACGAGGGACCAAATTTTAAGTCAATTGTCTCTACATTTGCGGACTGTTTGGTCAGATTAAAATCTGATTGTAATTTAAGTTAAAGTCAAAGTCAAATAATTAATATCAATCATATCTTTTATTGATCCCACATCTTTTCAACTATACATTTCAAAAATTTCTATCACAATTCAATTAAAATTTGATTTTGATCTGCACCAAACACTCTCTGCATGTTTCATGGATCTGAACAAATTTTCTTCAAAAGAAGAAAAATATACCTATTTCGTGTTATTTCCAAACCTTAGTAGAAAATCAGGTAGGAAAAAAAAAAAAAAAGCTAGGGTGGGGTGGAGTGTACCTTCACATAGATATTTGCTCTCTTCTTTAAATGACCACAACTTCGGAAAACTAAAATCTTGTTCAGTATATTTTCTAGTCGTGTCCATGTTCAGTATTGTGTACAAAATGCAAAATAAGATAGATCCCAAGATGGGGCCAGGGTACCATTATCGTGTATAAGTATGCTTTAAAACACACCCAGAAAACAAAATTAAAATTTCATCATCTTTCCAATCTTTTTTGTGTAAGCTGTACAATCAATTATTCAATTCCCCTCATACCCACTTTTCGAATCACTTTCTTTTTTTTGGAAACAGTTACTCCTATACCTATATTATTTTAAATCTTTACATACACCAAAAAATACTTGCTAGAAAAAAAGGAACACAAAAACCAATATTTTCCTTGCGCATCGGTCGTACAATGAACTTCCTCTGGTGAGGGCAGAACCAAAAAACTCAGCCATGAGCAAGCTTCGGTTCTTCTTGCAGCCAAAAAAACCCCGGCCAACCGAACATCATACATCAGTAATGACACGAGCTGGACAATGAAGGAGAATGGTTTCAATGTCTACATTAACGGACTTGTCTAATCCAAGCTGTCGAGCTCCATTGATCCGAGCATGCTTGCTTGTCTATTAGACCGGGCTTCAAGATTCACTTAAGGCCTCATTGGAATCATCTATCCTCTACGAAGATTTTCCTTGTGAAGTCTCGAAATCTTTTGGAATATAGTCTTGGATCAACAGCTGAGATTGAGGTAGGGTCGACCTGTAAAGATTTGTATGCATGTTCTAATTTCTTGCTGATATCGTAGTCTTGTAAAATGTCGATGATCCCAAAGTAGAGGACTACTTCGTAGACTTCACCACTACAAGAAGGAGACGAATTGATTAATCGACCAGGTGTGTACTGAACAAAATTACTCCTTCGAGCAATTCGCTCTGCTCTTGCAGGCATGTTGGCCCCTAGCCTGATCAATGGTTTCCTGATAAAAAAAAGGAACCATGTACAAATTCACACACGCAAACAATACTAGAAAAAATAAAATCAAGAACATTTCTCGAATGTTCAAATAATGAAGTAATGGAACTTTGATAACAGCAGAAATCACACACCTGCCAAATTTGTCCAGGATATTATCATTTCGGAAATGAAGACCAACTAAGAGACTATAATCCATGATTCTCTCTGCCTCTAAGAATTCACAGTCTAGATCAATTTGTCTGCCGAGATAATATCCAAAGTGAGAGAATGCCAAAACATGCTAAAACAGAACAATATACAAACAGGAGGAGAAGACCAGACTGACTTGATTAATTCTTGGTACCAATAGCTTTGGAGGCGGAACACAAAGTTTAGATCGAGGTCCTTAAGAGTTGTAGTTTCATCAATCTCTCTATCAGTCTTATCACTTGTTCGACCATGGGACGATCCTTTCAAGTCAAACCTTCTATGGATTTGATACTCAGAGCAGAACAAATTTCCCATCACAATGAATCGTGTCTGGTTTATAATAACAAACACTAATTAGTCATACAGCAGACACATTTTTCATAGCAGAAGAACTATACTTTCAACATCAACCACATACCTTGACGCCACCCACCGGTTTGACGCAATGGACACCATAGAACTTCGTGACAAGAGAATTTTTATAACGACAGAAGTGCTCGTAATAACTCGGAAGCATCTTAAGAAGAACCTGAAGAAAGCAGATGACCAAATTTTAAGTTGCATATTAATAAAGTTCAAGTGAAAGGCCTCTAACAAATATTTTGATTACTGCCAATTGTGCTGTGATCATGATCATAAATCACATCCTTTTTTTTTTTTAAAATACAAATTGAATAAATAGGTATCTAACCTTGACTTCGGATTTCTTTACTGTTTTGATCATAAACCTGTCGTCCTGAGTCAAGTAAAACGAACTTCCACTTTTCCCCGGGGATGAAAGCTCCCTCAAAGCATCGCTTCCACAAATGGCTAGCATATAATCAGCAGGATCTACTTGAAATAACTCCCTTAACTGTCTGATAACCCAATTGAGCAATCATCTTTTCAGAATGCAATCTATAAGGCAACTCTAAATGCTACTATAATTGTAAAGAACAACATATTCACATATATGAAACTAAAAGATTAACTATTGAAGATCAGCATTCTAATACACTCAGAGCCATATTTATGTGGAAAGTTTACCTAAACACCACAGGACAGTAATCCTTCCACCGGAACTCCAAGGATTGATGGGATGGTGTAATTTTCGAACCTTGAGGAGGAAACCTAGTCCAGAACTTCTCTTTAGGATCAAAATCGCTGAGCTTAAGATCCCGGGATATGGAAGCATGCTTCCCCACAGAATACCTAAACAAGAACAATTACCTTTACAATAGAAATCAAATTATACCAACACCAAAGCTTAAGAAATTACATTATGAACATGATCAAAACAAAATTAAATTTTACCTAATACCCAATTGGAGATTAAGCATCAAAGAATAATTCTTATGCTCTTTTGATATAGTCTGTCCTGGCTTCTTCACTTCGCCGCTAAAACTACAAGAATTCCTCCGTAATTGCCTCACCCCATCACGATCTCTATATAACAATGATGCCTCCACATTATCGATAATATCACAAGTTATATCCCCAGCCACACCCTCCGACTCCCAGATGCATATTCTTGGGAAGGTCCTCTCCATCAACCCCTCGTCCACTGACCACCTCTTCTTCGTACCACCACCTATCATTACATCCAAACTCTCCTCCTTTGCCACCAATAACTTATCATCAAAATACCTCTTAAATCTCTCCTCATTCTCATCATTTCCATTAACATTATTACATTTATGTGCAGGATAAAAAGTACCATTCAAGATTGTATCACTATTAATGTTTCTACACGAGTCTTTCGGCCAGCAGCCGATATAGCAACTCCCATCAGGCCATGTAAAAACCCCATCTCCCTTTGGAATCCCATTCCCCCAATTCCCATCATATCTATTCCCACTGTTCCAAATTAAAACACCTCTTCCATGAATCATCCCATTCTTCCACTCACCAACATACTCATTCCCATTCCTCCATGTATACCTCCCCTGCCCATCTTGCAAATTCTTCTTCCATTCGCCCTCGTAGTAATCCCCATTTCCATAATGCTTCACTCCATACCCGTGCTTACGATCACCGACCCATGATCCCTTATACATAACCCCATCAGAACCTATGTAAGTACCAATACCCTCCATTCGACCCAACTTGAATTCACCTTCAAATGTTGCGCCTGATGGCCACGAAAACTTCCCTTTGCCACAGGCCTTCCCCTTCTTCCATTCACCTTCATACATACACCCATCTTTCCATAGGTATTTACCCAATCCATGAGGTGTATTATTTGCAAATTTTCCAATATACAGATCCCCATTTGGAAGCAGCTTTTCTGTTATATCATCTGCTTTATTTGAAGGTGTAATTCTACGGCTGGCAGATTGAGATTTGTTTCTGGGCATAACGATAACTGATTTTGCTTCACTAATTGTAGCATTATTGGCTAACAAATCAATAGATTTTTCCGATTCTCCCTCAAATTTCTCTTCGTTTTCCTCTAGCCCATAATTTTTCTTATCGTTTCCCTCTTGCTGTGGCATTCTTCTCGGGAAAATGAGGTTTTTCAAGAAAAAGTAAGCATGATTTGTTCAGCTATTCCCAGGAATGTTTATGAACAGCTGGGAAATCCAGTTTCTGCATAATCTATCTATCTGTGTATAGCGTGTATACTGTATAGAATATGGAAGGTTTTGTAGAAAGAGAACACGGGAAACTGATAATGGGTGCGTGACTGTGTGAAAGAGAAAAGTGAGGAAAAATGTGAAAAGTGAAGCGGCATTACGATTGCAAAATATGTTTGAGCTATACAAATCGATACATGCAATTGTAGATACAATAAAGTGTAAGTAATTGTATGTATAATCCGACAGCTCTTTTTTTTTTCAACGAATATGCCCCTAGGAATAAGGGATGTGCCTCTAATCAGAGTGTCAAAATGAGCGAACCCATCAAATAGAGGGACATGTCATGTCTAGACACAACGAGGTTCGTGGTAAGCTATGTTGTCATCCACCTATATGTAACATTCTAGCCTCGCAAACTTGGTTGTTAGGATGCAATTCGAGCTCAATCCATGTCAAGTCTAGTCCAAATATTTTTAGATATATTAGGGTAGTACGTGTCCAACGAGCATGACACGACAAAATTGTTTTGCACTAATGAGCTGCAATCGATTTTTTAACTATAGTTTGTGCATACATGAATCAACCATCGGTTTATAAATGTGTCGAGTAAGTTGGATAATAAAATTTTAAGTACAACGTAGATTATTTATCAACAGACATAACTACATTTTTGGGCAAGTTAAACCTAATTTTTAATACGGGAATTTTGGTTTTTGTGCAACTCCAACTAATTCTAAGTCGGGTCAAATAATCTGAGTGAACCCAACACAATGCGATTTACGCTCTAATTTGACGAGTCTTTTACATCTAGAGGCTGTCTGGGAGTGATTTTCACTCCCAGAAAATTGATTTTCCTGTCGTTACCTGGAGGCCATGTGAGAGCAGATTTTGGTCAAATTGTTTGAATTTATACCGTTGAAGCCCATAACGGTAAAAAAGTTGCTGTTAATCAAGATTATAATCTCTCCAAGACAGCTTCCTAGTATGTACGGTTTATAATTTGGGGAGATTATGTACACCTCATTGAGTTAATAGTAGAATCTAAGTTTTGTCTATTTGGCCATTCCAGTCTAATAATAGTATCATTACCTAAAGCACATAATTTTTTTGCAATCTATTTATGAAATTAAGAAGTTGCTTATGAATAGTGCACAATTTTCTAAAAATACTTTGTTGAGCTAAAGAGTTATATAATACTATATTTACTTAATTATTTCTACTATTAGTCAATTGTACAATTTCAAGTTTTCGAAATGCAAAAATTAGAATATTTTTCATTATTTCAATTTTCAACTAGACATGTTCTAATTAATATATTTAAAGGAACACCATACTTGCTTTAGAAGTTCGTAACAAAATAACGAATTTCAAAATCATAATTATATAGTGTAAATAGCAGCATATCTTAAATTTTATTTAACTATTTAGATAAAATCATTTTTAACTTTCGTACATATAAAATCTTTTAAAAACTTGAAATTAAACTCTTAATGAAAAGTTTTTTAGAAAATAAAAAATAAAAAAAATTAATAAAGAGCGCATAGTAAAGACGAAAGAAAGGAAGGAAGAAATCTAGCCATTTAGGAATTGAAAAACAAAAGTGTCTAGACGTGAAGCGAGACGTTTTATTTGAATTTCGAGTCTAGACGGTGCCTAAAGTCCGACTAGACGAACCTTTTAGAATACTAATATATATACTTAAACTAGACTAAAAAGTTAAAAATATTGTATATACGTTAGATTCTATTAGTTAATATTTCATCATGTTTACTATCATCGTAAGCTATTTTATCTTTTCAATTTGAGTGTAGGACATAGTTTATTATAATTTGATTATTTAGTTGTTGGTTCTTCCATACCAATATTGTCATCAAAATTATTGGACATTATCACAAGTTTCAATTATTTGAAAATAAAATAATGTTTATATAATGATCATTAAATTGAACAAAAATCACTAAGAAGGAATATATTTTATCACATTTCACTACTCGCCAATCTTATCGAGTCAAATCTATAATATATTAAATATTACATCAAATCATTTTTTGAATAATTTTAACTCTATTACAATTCAATAATTTCCATAATATCTTACTTTTCTTTTTTCAATATGTAATAAATATTACAAAATCATTGTTTGAATTTCATGTTATTAATTCTTAATTAATTAATATTCACATTAATCTAAACTCAATGAATTTTGATCTATATGAATATAGAGTTATTATAAATAAATTTATTTCTATTAATCTATCTAGAAATTTTAATCGGCATTTAAATTCATGTATTAACAATTAATTTTTATGTACAAAATATAGTATAAAAATGTCGATCATTTATAATATTTCATCATCCCATAAAATTTGAATCATATAAATCGAGTTTTGAGAGTAAAATGTTCTTTTCTTAAATTTCAATATTAAAGTTTATTTTCTTTATTTCGTTTGAAACTCATCAAATCATTTCAATAAATTGGTATCAAACATTACTTTTGCAGAATTTATAAAGTATTTCAGAATAACGTGTAACGCACGTTCAACTTTGACTAGTATATTGAAATGAACCTAACTATTTCAAGTTTAATATTTTTTGATTGAATAAGTCAAATTGTTCTCTAAAGATCAATGTGCTAAAAAATTGAAAGATCAAAGACTTAGGGGCCGTTCTCTTCGTGTTTCAGTTTTCTGTTTTGAGTTTTGAATTCGTTTTGTGTTTTGAGTTTTGAGTTTCTGTTTTGAGATTTCTGAAAATGCGTTCTCTTTGCCATTCTGAAAAACTGTTTCCGAAAACAAAAACATAGAAAACGCGTTTACTTTGAAATTTTTGAGAATTGTTTTTAATAATATTTTATTCAAAAAAATGATTATTCAATAACTTGTAGTGGTTTAATGTTAATTTATTATTAAATAACATATAAATTATGAAATTGGTGAAACGTCAAATTCTTTTTCAAGATTTTAAAAACACAACCTAAATAACAAAATATGAAAAAGTTCAATCGATACAATTACAACTTTACATGTCGGAAAACCAATATCTTCTTACATGAGTCGGAATGTAATTCAGAGGAAAGCCAACATGAAGGTATTATGCACACTTTTCTCATTATTCAGCCTCAATAATGGTAACAATGGAGCAAAAAAATGATCAAATCTATGTTTGGATTCTACAAGTCAAAGTTCATTTTACATGACGATGTTGAGCTTTGACAAAAGCTTTCCGACTCGAGTTTATTCTCGGTGATTGTAATCATTCATCCAAAGCAATGGCATGTTCGGATTTAGTGAAGACCCTGCCTCACCATCTTCAGAGTTGATCCATCTATCTTGGCTGCTTTCCTCAAGTTTCCCAGGAGAAGAATGTCTCTCCACCAGTTGAGAAGCTTCATTAGGACATGAATTTATTGCATTCGCTACTGTGATGATTCTTTCTCCACACGCTGTGACCTCCGTACATGAAGCTTCATTAGGACATGGATTTATTGCATTCGCTACTGTTTTGAATTTTATCAACTTTGTTAGCTAAACCAAACGGGGGCTTAACAATACAAGTAACAAACCACCAATATATGCCAAAACAGGCAAACAATTCACTACAATAAAAAGCAAAACTTGATCAAAACAAACGGTCCCTCAATAGAATGGTAGACTTAAAAAGACACTTAAAAATAGATGAAAATTGCAACTAGTATTTGATACAGAAAATTGAAAAATCCCACCATAACAACATAGTCCACATTGCTCAAGCAGCCTCAACATCCTCCACCACATGGACAACCTTAGCAGTTGGCTTTCCCAAAAGATCATGTAGCATTTGAGTACATAGTCAAGAAAGAACTCTAACAGTATGCTTTCTCATCAACTTGCATAGTCAAGAAAGAACTCTAACAGTATACTTTCTCATCAACTTGCAAATGGAAATCACCATTAATAGGCAGAAAATGCATAATTAGACAACACCTAAGAGAAGCATAACATATCTAACAGTCTCCATTTAACATACATATTCATTCTATCACAAGTACAATATTTGAATGAGAAAAAATTGCAGCTCAGAGGTAGCTATTTTTATCATCACTCTCCATTTCTTCAGCATCCTCGAACCGCTGATCACTAATTTGAAGCTGCAAGAGACAATAACATCAATTCCAATATAGCAAGCAATAAAATATATTTTCCATCCAAGCAACAATCACAATTGCTGCAACAAAATAGCGGGAATGTAATAGGCTCATATTTGTTGGCGAATGTTATACTAGCTACCCAGAATGAACTTTTGAAGTGCAGATTGGGTTCTTTCCAGTTAAAAGACAAGAGTAAAGTATATCGAAGAAGGAAGAGAAAAGTTATGCAAAGAAAAATACAGTTTATTGGTTGGGGCTCTAAGCCGTTGATTGAATTTCTTCAATCAATTGGTGAGGATACTGGAAAAAAGTACTATAAGGTAGAGCTGGTTAAAACGATTACTCGATATGTTAAAAACAAATGCCTTAATAGCCCGGAAAAGAAGAAAAAAGTGATGGCCATAATTATGAATTATGAATTATTGTTCTTTACATGAAATATGGAAAGGCCAACATAAAAATCACATACTAGCATATAATGAACTGACACACCACAATTTAATTGAAGGGAAACTACTCAAACAGCAACAGGAAATCGATTAGGAACTTTACAAGTTTATATGCTAAATTCTTTTTTAGCATTTACTTAGTGGTGAAAAATGCACATCTCGTGTTTTAGCCAGTAATTTTGAAATCCCCTATTTACCCCAATATATTTCTCTTCTTTTTTCTTTTTCTTTTTTATTGTATAAATTATTCATTTCATTGTTGAACTTGAAAATTTGCTGGAATTATAAGTTAGAAATGGACCTTAAGGAGACAAGGACCATACAAGCTTTCCTCAACTCCAGAACTCCATGTCCAACGATATTGTTGTGTTTTCAAGGAGGCAAAATGCTAAAACCAAATACAAAGGGATGAGGATAAATCATAAAACTTATACAAAAGAGTATAATCAAAAGGATTAAGTGCGAATTCAATAAAACATATCAATGCAATCAATAATAAATTAATTAATGAAGCGAAATCTCCTCATTTCAACCAATACAAATCGATCAATCAAATTTGATGGAAAAATATATCTGATTCCGAATCCGAGGAACTCATCACTGATATGTAAAAGCACGAACACATTTTCCGTCACATTAGAGTAATATATAGATACAATGTTTGGTGAAATACTAACAGGATGGACAAAATATTAGCGTATTCACTATTGCACAAAAACAGAGCACCAGTGTATACAAAAACATGAAATAATAAAAGTTGGTGGTATGAAAATGTTATGATCAACAGATAATGCAAAATCCAGAAATAAATTGGAAACTTCGTCATATATAGATTCCTTGTAGCCTTTAATTTCAAGCCAAACAACACCGTCACCATCAGAAGGAAAACTCCAATTAAGATCATAAAACTATATAAACAAGCTCTCATTTTTCTTTCAAGATTCAATTGAAGCAGTGAAAAATAATCAGCAAAAATTTTAAATAATCACAGAATTCGAGACCTCAGAGACAGATTCAAGAAACTATAAATCCCTCTTGATCCTGCAGTTGAAAAGCCTTTTCTAACTACACACGTCCTGGTTGCTTATTACGGTTACATCCGGCACTAATCATAGCATTCAGAATTAACAAGTTAAAGTGTGAAATGTTGACAGATGCAAAAATTACTCACCTGAAACTCCAAGCGTTTGCACTCTGCTATGGTCAAAATAGAGCTCAACGTCCAATTTAATTAGAAATTTCCTTCTTCACAGAGACATTACGTACTAGTACGACCTGCTCGGAGCCGAAATCTGACATTCGGAGGTGTTTCCGGCGGTCTGATAGGCAGGCGATATTCGGAGGTTGAAGAGGAAGGTGAGGGGTGCGGTGGTAGGGGGTCCCGCGGCTTAGGTGGCTGATGGTGGAAGTTATTGATGAAGGAGGATGAGGAGGCGGCTCAAGCAAGAGGAAGAATTTGGGGAAAAACGAAAAGAGGATGTTTCCCGTGTTTTCAATCTGAGCTTGTTTTGGGCACAAAACACGCAAAACGGCTTTTTGGCCATTTTCCGTTTTATGTAGAAATTTTTTTTTCGTTTTCAAAAATTCATTTTCGAAAACGGGAAAGAGAACGCGTTTTCATTGTTTTGAAAAATTGAAAACAGAAAACGGTTTGAAAACGGCAAAGAGAACAGACCCTTAGCATTTGCGGTTGTATTTTTACGATTAAAATGTAATAACAAATAAAGAACAAAAAATAAATAAATAAACGTAAATTTGCACGACCAAATTCACCTTCCTAGGTAACCAACTTTCTAGATTAACTGATTTGAAAAACACAAGCCATATAAATATTCCTAGAATAGTCCACTCTTTCCCCTGCCCGGCCACCTGGTGGTGGCCGTGAGGGGCGGCGCCGCCGGATCATAAATGAACATTTCCCCCAACTCTTTCTTTATGACAGCCCTTATAATTAATACAATTGTCAGCCCTTTTAATGAAATTAATTATGAGGCAAAGTAATATATTTATTTCCAACTACCCATTCATACAATTCAGCCAAACTTCATTATGGTTTCTATTTAATTTGGTCATGCCCACGATGAATTATATAATTAAAGGCATATGTTGCACACTTACTGATTTTCAGAATAACGAATAAATCTTTTATTTTCTTCTTCTTTAATTTTATTCAAAATTTTGTTCGACTATATTTTTTTTTAATCTAAGAATACATTGTATCAAGAAGAATATACTGAAAATATCTTTTTCCATATCTTCTACTGGAACTCAAAAGGGTGCTATTGTTTTTTGTACCCAATGGACGTAAGCGCTCTTCGTAGTTTTAGTAGTATTTTTGGAAAATTTTTCCTATTTGCTCCTCATAAATGTCACACAACTAAATGTCTCATATATAGAATATGATTAGTCAAACATTATTGTTTCGCGCGGTTTTTTGGTTGCTAACAATTAAAAGGGGAAATCAGACGATTGTGTAAGGAACAAATCTCTTGAAACAAAGTCCCAAAAAATGGATGTTTTTATTGGCGAAAATTTACAATTGGAGATGAACAGAATGCTTTCAAGGGGCGCAAGCACACGAGTACTAAAAGAAGGAAATTAAAGTTACACTAAAAAACTAAAATTACATATTCTCTGTTGAGAGTTTTTGATTCGGGGTCTTTTTCTCTCCGTCTCTTCTTCCTTTTATACTGCTCTGATGATTTTCTTCATGATAAACCGTTTGGAAACTGTTTGACTAATCCATAACTACCCACATCTCTCATGGTGGCTGAGCAATCGTGGAACTGCCATGTCTAACTGCTGCCTCATGTTGTTCGACTTTTTTTTTTTAATCTAAGAATACATTGTATCAAGAAGAATACACTCAAAATATCTCTTTCCATATCTTCTATTGTTTTTTGTTCGACGTGAGCGCTCTTCGTAGTTTTAGTAGTATTTTTGGAAAAAATTTCCTATTTGCTCCTCATAAATGTCACAAAACTAAATGTCTCATATATAGAATATGATTAGTCAATATCGCTTGATATTTATACAGTTAAATCTAAAGTACAAGGACAAAATTTGAGCTTACATTTGATTCGAGTATGCACTAAAGATGATATATTTATTTGAAATCTCGTCAAATTAAACACTACTTGTAACTTGTAAGTCAAATTTGAAATATATGAAACTTTAATAACAAGAATTTAAATATAGTTGTAGCATTATACAATTTCAATTGTTTTATAAATTAGTATAGCTCTTCAACTAATACCTATTAAGCATTTTTATACCGATTATACTACGTGTACAAATTTTTTACCAAATCTTTGACCTAATTGACAAGTGGCGGCTCCGCCACTTGTCAATTCAGTCAAAAATTAGATAAATTTTTTTGTACAAATAGATTTTTCCTTCTTATACATAACATAGAAATTATATTTAAAAATAGTGGACAATTAGAGCAACGGTTGACTAAGTTTAGGAGGAGAAAAATCTTGAAAAATACTGGATAATAGTAAATGAAGAATATTGAGATGAACCAAATATTCCTTACTAAGGGAAAGTTTTTTAATATGTAAACCAAGTGACGAATAGTTACATCTAAAATATATTACTCTCCCAATAGAATAATTAAATTTTTCTAACACATTATTTTCAACAATTTTCACCTTCTTTCAACTAAAGACAGGAGTAGGTAAAAATATAGGAACTCAACAATTTTACAATATATACTTTTTTTATTTTTTTTGGGTTTTATTTATTGACTCCATTGATTTTGACTAGCTATAATTAATCAAAAATTAAATAAGCTTGGAAATAATTAGATGGTTGTGTACCTATAAAAAAAATTAATTGAATAAAATACTAAATTATGATCATGGACAGATTGATGTTATTGCCTCTTTGTCCCAAGTCAAAGTCAAATTAATTTAGACATGTTTGTCACTACTCTTAATTATTTTTTTAATACAAAGATTATGATTTAAATGGTAATGTTTTATTCGATTAAGTTTATTATAGTTGCATAATTCTTCAAAAGACTTGCCAATTTTTCTTATTTTTACTTTTTAAAATTGTCATGTAACTCTCGAGAAAATAAGTTCACAACTTCAAATTTTGACCCTATACAATGACCATTTTTCAAAACTCTTTTTTTTTTTTTTTGGTACAAAATCATTTTCAACTATACTTTAATGAAGCTCACAACTTTTATTAATTTTTCAATTATACATTTTATTAAAATTTTCTAAAAATATATTTTTTATTTAAATCAAATAGGGGCCTTGAACACTAATTCAAGTTGAGAAGCAAAACTTAATTTTATAAAGTTAGTGTTGTGGTGTGATCCAAATTCATGTATTTGAGTTTGGTAGAATAAAAGAAGTATAAGGAGTTTGGATTTTTAAGAGTCCAAATTAATGAAGATCAAATTTAATCAATGATTGAGATTTTGGATTGGAAAAGGACCTTGTGATGAAGAAAAACACTTTGGAGCGGGAAAGAAAAAAAGGAGAACAACATGCTCGGCGCTGCGCCGGCGCCCATGAACAAAACAAGAACCCAGCGCTGCAGCGCCGGGATCGTGAAAAAAGGATATCACTTATATGGTATGTATTTACTCTTGGAGGTTGTGCTATCAGGTGGAAAGCTACTTTGCAAAATACAGTAACTTTCTCTACAATAGAAGCATAATACATGGATATTACAGAGGCATGTAAGGAAACTATGTAGCTGAGAGGATTGATTGATGAAATTAGTGAAGACTTGCAAGTGTTTATAGTATACTGTGATAGTTAGAGTTCAATTTCCTTGACTAAAATCAGATGTTTCACGAGAGGACTAAACAAATTGATGTGATGTATCATTTTGTACGTGATATAATTGCTCGTGGTGATATTGTAGTGAGAAGGGTTGATACCAAGGATAATCTTGTTGATATGATGATAAAATCACTTCATATTGCTAAGTTTGAACATTGCTTGAATTTAGCGAGGGTTTGTCATTGATTTAGTCCATTGGGCTTATTTAGAAGAGGAGGAATGGTGTTTACTTGAAGATTTGTCTTGAATTTCTTGTGATGAAATTTGTTTAAAGGTGGAGATTTGTTGTGTGTGATCCGAATTCCATGTTATTTTGGTTTGATAGAATAAAAGAAGTTTAAAGAGTTTGGATTTTTAAGATTCCAAATTAATGAAGATCAAATTTCATCAAAAGTTAGGAGTTTGACTTGGAAAATGACTTTGAGATGAAGAAAAACACTTTGGAGTAGAAAAGAAAAAAGAGAGAACAGCATGCCCGGCGACGCGACGCCACGCTGTGCCCCTGGACAAAACAGGGAACTTGAGCTTGCCGAGCGCATCGGTGCCTTGAGAACATTGAGATCTTGATATTGTAAACACAATTACTATTGGTTATAGTGAATTTTTTTCCTCTACCCGTAGTTTTTTCTGGTATTGGATTTCCACGTAAATCTTGATGTTTATTTTCTTCATGTTTATTTCATTACGTCATTATCTTGCGATCTAAAATTCATAACACTTAGACATGCAATCATAGATAACTATAATTTAATAAATGATTTACATTATTATGATTAATTATACAACTATAATGAAAGCTCAAAAGATTGTACACTAATGTGGTTCGTTTTAAAGTTTGACAACCAAAAGCGCAATTTAATATGTATACAACATTTAAAAAGAAATTCATGACTTACAAACGTTCTACCTCCACACAACATCACTTTTTCGAAATCTCAAGACACCCTGCAGTTGGAACATACTATAACATATTCAGAGTCGATGTCTTTTAGTAAAGGTCGTGTGATCAAGGGCTTATACGACCATGATTGTTTATATCTCAGGCAGTAGAAAGACTAGTACATTTCTTTTTAATCATGTACTTCTTCCCAAAGAATAAATAAGAAATAATTCCAACATTAGCATATGAATTTGGAGTCGAGATAATTTGTGCGACCAGCCTACAAACTTGCAAGTTATATTGGACTGAACTGGAAATGACATGACAAAACAATGGACAAATTTTGTTATATATGTCTTATTTTTCTAAAGGGTAATTGGCGCAAAACGTCCCTACCTATGATGGTTATTGTGGAAAACATCCCTACGTTCGATTTTTTGGTGCAGAACGTCCTTACCTTTGCATTTTCTTGCGCAAAACGTCATTTTGACCAATTTTTAACATAAAATGACCATTATACCCTTTTACATAAATAAAACAAAAAAGAAAAGAAAAGAAAAATAAAGAATAAATTGCAATCTAGTCCAAAACATTTTTAAAAGTGCAAATCAATCCAAATAAATTATAAAAATAATCAAAAATCAAAAATAAAAACTTTTCTCTCCTATCCCCATTTCTCTCCTATCCCCATTTCTTGTCTCGCCCTTTCTTTCCCCGTCTCCTTTCCCACCTCGACGGAAAAGTTTTTATTTTTGATTTTTGATTATTTTTAATATTTTAATAATTTATTTGGATTGATTTGCACTTTTAAAAATATTTTGGACTAGATTGCAATTTATTCTTTATTTTTCTTTTCTTTTCTTTTTTGTTTTATTTATATAAGAGGGTATAATGGTCATTTTATGTTAAAAATTGGTCAAAAGGACGTTTTGCGCAAGAAAATGCAAAGGTAAGGACGTTCTGCACCAAAAAATCGAACGTAGGGACGTTTTCCACAACAACCGTCATAGGTAGGGACGTTTTGCGCAAATTACCCTTTTCTAAACTTTGCATTGAGCTATTCAATCTAGTCTAATGACTCAAGCAAGAGACCTTTGAACACGCACCTCTTCAATCTAGTCAAGTACTATTCAGATCACTCTAGTCTAAAGACTCAAGCAAGAGACCTTTGAACATGCACCTCTTCAATCCAGTCGAGTACTATTCAATTCAGTGACCTAAAATACGTACCTTTGGAACATGCCCGATAGGTTATGTTTTGGACGTCATTCCGTAATTTTTAAAGTGCTCCTACTTCTTCGCCTTGGAAGCGATGTAGGACGACCAACCAGAACTTCAAAATGGCAGAGTGGAAACTTAATAGGCAATTATTCTCAATTTAAAGTCTGATAAAAAGTTATTTCACCAAAAATATGAAGGCATGATTCCCTAATTTTATGTTCTCTTGCTTCCCAATACCCAACACTGTAGTGATATGTTTCATATATTCGTCCTTTGCAAAACCACCGGTTGGTTACCAACCTCTCTCTTGCATCTTGATGCCGATTATTGAAAACTATCAGATAATAATCAAGGGGCATTTTACATCAAACTAGTTTCACCGTGTATGGTTTGTTGAACTCCATGATATGGAGTGTCCAAGGAATGTTGGTGTTTGACTCGATATGAAAAGAGTTGGACACTAAAATTATACACATCACTAGACATTATCCTTTTATGCACAAACGATTAACTCAATATGATAAAGATTCTAATAGCATAATATAAACTAACAAGTTAGGATTATGCACAAATATTTTCATAGACATTAGAGCCTGTTTGGTACGGCTTAAAATCCAATTAAAATTGAAAATATGACCGTTATTGGATCCCACCCGTCTAATAAAAGTCAACAATAACGGCTATATTTTCAATTTTAATCTGATTTTAATCTCTACCACACACCCTCTATAAATTGCATAAAATAATTAACTTATCCAAACTAAATATGAGCATAATTTAAAAGTTTAAACGTCCTCGATTCCATATATTATTCAAAAAATGAATGATTAACATATGCAAAAATTAAATATGGTTATATAAGTAAATAAATTATTACCGAAGAATTAAACTGCATAATTGGCCCAACAATAAAATTGCATGTTTGAATTCTATAAGTTGGCTATAAGTAATTGCATAAATACTTAGCCAGCATTATATAATGGGAAAAATTCATAGGTCAGGGATTATCTTTCACACAATAAAAAATCAGGACAAAACTCGGAGTTTTCCATGAATTAATTAATTATATTTTAAATTAATCTATTAAATTAAATATTTAACTGTAATATAATATTTATATAATTGACCCACCCCACCCCAACCCCACCTCCACCACCACCACCACCTCCACTGCTCCGGTGATTATTTCGGTGACCGAGAATACTCCGACGATCGATGACTGTTCTCCGACGACTATTTTTCGACGATCATTGGCCACAGCTTAATTCCGATAACTGCTCTGATTCCAATGTCATATATATCTTATTAAGTAATTAAAAATTTGATTTTCGATCACAACTTATCAAATTAATTGGTCACAAATTATTTTGAGGTCACAATTGAAAAAATATATATGTCACAGATTTTTAATTGATCACAAATTAAGAAAATTTGTTGGTCACAGATTTCCAAATTTATTGATCACAAATTATAGTTAGCTACAAAAAACTATATAGTTGGTCACATACACCCAAACACATGTCCCCCAATCTCATTACACCACAAAAACTTGGTCACAGATCAATATAGTTGGTCACATACACCCAAACACCCCGTCCCCCAATCTCACTACCTTCGGCCATTGATGATGTTGCAAAAGCTCTCATTTCTACAGGTAATGGAACTTCCAAGCTTTCATCAATCTTAATTGATGGTGTATACTGTATTTTCGATGGTGACGCTCAGGGACCGAAACTAGGGGTGGGCGTGGGTTGGGTTGGGTCGGTTTTTGTCCCAACCCAAACCCAACCCAACATTGTCGGTTTGTTAGAAATTCAACCCAACCCAACCCATATAAATGTTGAAACCCAACCCAACCCAACCCAATTATGTGTCGGTCGGGTTGGGTTGGGTTGGTCGGTTTGAGAAAAATTTATTACACAAAAATTAAAATCATCCATTTTTTTGATGTAAAATAACATTAATATAACCGTTAGCCATCCAATGTTAATAAACTTGAAAAATAAAATAGTACAATCCAATGATATGTTCATTAGTAACTTTTACAAAAAAAATACTATCTCATTTTCAAAAAAATTTATTCACAAAGACGAGTTTGACTATTTATTCACGAGACGGGTTTGCTCAATATTGCACCCACAATTTGACGGCAATTATCTTTGAAAATATAGTTGTTGAATGAAAATTGATTCAAGTGATGACTTGAAAATAAAAAATTAAGATTTATCGGTTCACGCTCCTCCTTTTTCAATTCAACGTGCCAATATTAGATTACAGAATTCATTTTTAAGATTCGTGAAATTTTATTTCTGAATTATTTTCTCTATTCGAATTCTTTTCACTGGAGTAATTACACGGTTCATGTGAATTTTAGTATCTTCTTAATATTTTTGTCATGGAATTCAAGAAATTAACTTTCGTGTAGAGGACATATTTTTGTTAGTTGTATATCAACTTTCTTGACTTTGGGCCGTTCTCTATTTTTTGTCAATTTTTTGCGCTTGTGATTATATGTGTTCTTTTGTATTAACATTTTTTTAAATCCGTTAACATTTTTTTCTATTCGAGTTCTTTTGTGTATATAATTATATAGCCGTGTCGATTTTGGTATCTTAAGGATTGATTTTTTTTGTGTAGAGTTTTTTTTTTTGTCGGGTTGGGTTGGGTTGGGTCGGGTTTGGGTTGCTAACCCGCAACCCGACCCAACCCAACCCGATTACCCAACCCACAACCCGCAACCCGCCCAAAAATTTCAAAAAACCAACCCAACCCGGTCGGTTTGGGTCGGGTTGATCGGTTTTCTCGGGTTGGTTTGGGTTTTGCCCACCCCTAACCGAAACCCATCCATTTATATAGCCAAACACCCATCAAGTTATGGCTTAAGTTACCAATCAATTGATAGTTAAATTGAATTTCTATAAATGTTGTACCCCCATGAATGTTGGACCATCAATATGAGTGTTGAAGAAATGGGAAGAGATTTCAACGGGAATATGAAGAGATGAATCTGTTACAAGTTCCACTTTCTATATCTTTTGGCCAACCATTAGCCCTAGAAATGTAACTTTTCCATGCTCTTCTACGAAATCTAGCAATTGGTTGAAATCTTGCAAATGTCTTTTAATTTTTAATCATTTGGCCTCACTTTGATAATGTTCATTGATGATTTTAGGAATATCACAATTCTTCTCAATGTATTCCGAAACATCTTTATTCCATATTCTTATTGACTATTCTTATACCACTCAATTAAGATTTTGATGAATTTTAAAAAATTATAAATCCTAATAAATTTCGTGAATTTGAATATATTTTTACGAATTACATAAGAATCTTATCAAATATGGTGAAATTTCAAAATATTTGGTTATATGTATTTTTGAACTTGAAATTCATCTATAGCTTTTAAAATCTGCCATTAATTAAATCGTGATAAATCTACTAGACTACTAGTTATTGAAGATAGCTAAACTTTAAAGGATTTCATTGAATTTCATTAAAATCTTAATTGTGAACACCTAAATTTTAATGGAATTCATTGAAATACATTAAAATCTTAATTGGCGACATCTAAATTTAGAGAATTTTTAAAATCACCAATCTCAATACAGGACACACCCTTAGTTTTAATTGAAAAATAGTTCCACTTTCTATATCTTTTGGCCAACCATTGGCACAGGAACTTTAACTTTTCCATGCTTGTCTACGAAAATCCAGACTCGATTACAATAGAAAATTTTTACTACAAGCTTGCCTTTAGAAACAATAACAGTAGTCACCAATTGGTTTCATTTCTTGCCAAAGTTGATAGAAAATGAAATTTTCCCTTCGCTTTTACAAGGAATTAGATAAGGCATGGCATATGTTTGTACCATAGCAATACCTATGAAGAAGTGCTTCTTTTTTATTTTATTTTTGTTTGATGAGAACTTAATGGTTCCAATATAGACATTTTTATTACCACCACAGAACATGTAATAAGAATAATTTTAATTTTTCGCGCATTGTGAACATATTATTCAAATCAAACATACACATGAGATCAGAATTGGGTTTCTCCGTGAACAATTCTAATGTTGTTTACTATTGTTTGCTGCTTTGATATAACTGCGTTATTCAAAGATAACTAAATTGAAGTGTATGAATAATCATCTAGACATAATTAACATGTGACTTGTTAATTAAATTGATAATTCCGCATTTACACTTAATCACCTCCTCTAGGTGTAATTAGGTCGAATCTTGCATTTCTCAATTAGTATCAAAGCCTGATCTCATGTCCTGGCCCATATTTTGATTGTCTAGATGAGTAGCACTTTGTCTGTACCGCCATATTTTGATGGCAGTAACTATGCCTAATGGAAAGTTCGAATGAGAGCGTTTCTTAAGGCTTTGGATGAGCGTGTGTGGATTTCTATGCAAAATAGGTGGATTTCTTTATGGACTAAAACTAACTTGGATGAGTGTAGTTGGAATAGTAAAGGTTTGCATGCGTTATTTATGGCTGTGTCTTCTGAAGAGTTTAGGAGAGTGTCTATGTGTGAGACCGCTAAGGAGGTTTGTGATATTTTGGAGACAACTCATGAGGGTACTAAGATTGTGAAAAACTCCAAATTACAAATGTTGACTTCTAGGTTTGAAGAACTTAGGATGAATGATTATGAGAAGTTTGATGAGTTCTATGCTAACTGAACGATGTTGTGAACTCTAGTTTTAATCTAGGAGAAAAAATCACGGAGTCAAAAATTGTTTGAAATGTTCTTAGATCCATACTTTAAAGGTTTAGACCTAAGGTAACTGCGATTGAAGAAAGTAAGGACCTTGACTGTAGCGACCGAGAATTTTTAAATAATATAAAATTATATTTTTCGAAAAATGCGTCTCTAAATTTTAACCCAAATGTTAAATTAAAGTGTGTTCGTCTAGACGTTATAAAACAATTTAAACCTATTCAAGTCGAATCCAACCTCAGATAATTTTTAAATTATCAATTCCTGTTTATTTTATTTAAATCCAAATTTTAATCATTTCAAATACAATACTTTTTATTTAGGGTCCAAGTCTTGATCATTTTAGTCCAAATTCCCTTAAATCCAATTAGGAGATTCTTATGGCCCAAATTCTTGGCCCAATTAGTTTTCTAGAAATTTGTGCCCTAATTTTTTTCTACTGTTCATATAGCACACTCATTCCCCCATCATCCTCACAGTCTCAAGCAGCCAAACAGCCCCTGGGTAAGAAATTTCATTTTCTCAATTTTTCCCTCGTTTCAGTCCACTGTGAAAACTCACGTTGATGGTAAAATCGATTTTTAGCACCAACACCAATCCTTCAAGATGTGGAAACACTCAATGATGCTAGAACATCAATTTTTAGCATCATCACCATGATGTTTTTTACACAAAATAAACACTAGCCAAACCCAGTTACAAGCACGCACGAGCTGTAGCCACCAACACCAAGCTGCAACCATCCATGTCCCACACTCCAGCCACCCAATTTTCAGACCAAACCACCATCCCCTTCTCAAAACCGAAAACAATCAACACTACCAACACCACCCCTCACTCCAAACCAAAAACCACCAAACCACCACCTCAACAATCAAGCTCAAACCCGAGAACAACCACACCACACCACCAACACCAACACCAACACCTCTACCTCAAACCACCACTACCCAAACCACCACTGCTCAAAACCACCAAAGCTGAGACCACCAATCGACCCCAAAGTCGAGAAATCACGAACCCAGACCAACAACCATCATTTCACTTCCAAACCAACTCCAAACAACCACAACACCAAGAAATAAACTAACCCAAACACTTACCTTGATCCCCAACCCGCTTCTAGCTCGAATGCTACCATGAAACTCAAATCCAAACCTCCAAAGCCTCAGTCCGAGCGCCTAAAATCCCCAATCGTCGCTCCCACACTTACCGGCGCCACCGTTCGCCTGTGGTGGAAGCCGGAGGAGGAGGTTAAGCCTTCTTCCCCCCGTCGTCTCTCTCTCTGTAAATGAGAGAGAGAGAGAGAGAGAGAAATGAAATGGGATATTTTAATTATTTTGATTTTGAAAATTTCCTTTAAGCCTCAAGTTTTAAATCGACTTATTCCAATTCCAAAGTTTTAGGTGTTTTTAATTCCAGTCCTTAAATTTCTCATTTTTAATTTTAATGAATTTCAATTTAGTCCCCAAGTTTAGAAGTTATAATTTCAGTCCTTAATATTTTATTTTCAATTTTAATAGATTTTCAATTAAGTCCCTAAATTCTGAAAAGTTACTATTTCAGCATTTAAGTTTTATTTTCAGTTTTGATATATTTTCAATTAAGTCCCTAAATTCTGAAAAGTTACTATTTCAGCCTTTAAGTTTTATTTTCAGTTTTAATAGATTCTCAATTAAGTCCCTAAATTCTGAAAAGTTACTATTTCAGCCTTTAAGTTTTATTTTCAATTTTAATAGATTTTCCAATTGAGTCCCTAATTTCTAAAAGTTTAATTTCAGCCCTTAAACTTTTATTTTCAGTTTTAATAAACTTCCAATTTAGTCCCTAAACTATATTTTATCGTTTAAAAACTTTAAAAGTTCGAAATACTAATTCAAAACTTATTTTCTAATTTGGCTAGACGAAACGTACGGACGATTAAGAGCGTAAGGTTAATTTCCGCTCCACTTTTCACGTGACTAGAGATAAATTGAGGTAGACTCGCCACGATTAATTAGTTTAAATTATAATTGCATGTTTTATGATAATTTACGTGAATTATATGCTTTAATGCATGAGATGAAAATATGTCATATGAGATATATGATGTTATTATGCTTGCCATAACTTATATGCTTTAATGCATAAGAGGAGATGAGTATCTTTTATGAGATAAAATGAGAATGTTATGCATAACTTATGTGCTTAAATGCATGAGACGAGACTACTCACACCCTATGATTTTAAAGAGCCTATGATTTTTAAGAAAATGAGCCAATAATGATGATGATATCACTGTATATTTCGCATAATTATATGTTCAATTATTCTGTAAATTAATTATCGACGATAAGTCTACTGAGTATTTCTTTGAAATACACATTCCGTTATTTTAATAATATTTACAGATTTCGGAGATGGTCGAGTGTGATAGGCAGTGGTGGCATAAATTAATAGTTGAAATCATTTACTTTTGAAATTTACGCATTTCGAACATTATTAACGTACTTTGTTATTTGAGTTATTTCAAACTCGAATTTAAAGTTTAAAATATTATCTTAATTTATTTAAATGAGTTTTGTTGCCAACAAAATTTACAATTGCGAATGTGATGTTTTATTTTCAAAATTAGGTTATTTTTGCGAATTTGATTATTAAAAATTAGGGCAAAAGACGACAACGTGACAATCTGGGTTAACGGAACTCGGGGCATTAAAGCGACACTGTTAAGATAAAAGAATTTGTAGGATCTCTTCAAACATATGAACTGACCTTAGCACAGCCTAGGAAATTGAAATCCATTGTCATGAATATTGTTAGGAAAGATGAGAGCGAGTCCACTGACACTGAGACTCTTAGGGACGATGAAATTGCATATTTTGTAAATAAATTCCAGAAGGAGATGAGAAATAGGAGAAGGTCTCAGGATTGGAATAACTTTGTCCCTAATCAACTCTCGAGAGATAGACGTGAGAAGAACACCTCCAGGACTCCCACGAGGAAATATGAGTCTGTCCAATGCATTGAATGCAAGGGATTCAGTCACATTAGGAGTGAATGTTGTAATCTGAAGAAGAACTCAGGAAGAGAGAGGCGTAAGGTTTTAGCTGTGACTAAGGATGATGAGGAATCAGATTCCAGTTATCATGATGAGACATCTGAGGGTGAGGATGATCATGGTTATATGGTTATATAGGATTCACCTCAATTGCTGTGACCAAGATTGAGACAAGGAAAATGAAGGGTGAGAGTGAACGAACTAGAGATGGGTTGAATTGTCGTGTTGCTCATGGTTATATGGTTATATAGGATTCACCTCAATTGCTGTGACCAAGATTGAGACAAGGAAAATGAAGGGTGAGAGTGAACGAACTAGAGATGGGTTGAATTGTCGTGTTGCTCACCTTGCCTTTAAAGCTCAGAACTATTCCATGTAGTACCTTGATAGTGCATGCTCAAGACACATGTGTGGTGATAAAGCCCTTTTCTCGTCCCTTGATGAATGTAATGGTGGTGTAGTTACCTTTGGGGATGGAGCCACTGTACCGATTGTTGGCAAAAGAGTTGTGAGTATAGCTGGACTACATGTCATCTCAGACGTGCTGTACGTGAAAGGTTTAAAGTCCAACTTGTTGAACATCAGTCAAATTTGTGATGCTAATTTTGAGGTAATCTTTGTACAGAAAAGGTGTTCTGTGTATGACTCAACGGGTAACATTGTTCTTGAAGGTGTAAGAGCGTCTAAAAATTGTTACGGAGTCTTACCTAACTCAAACTATCTTTGTAGCAGTGCCAAGATAGACATCATTGAGTTGTGGCATCAAAGACTGGGTCATATGAATCATGCCAGTCTATCTAAACTGGCCAAGAAGGAGATTGTCAATGGTCTGCCTAAGCTGGACATTACTGATACCACTGTATGTGGTCGATGTCAACAAGGTAAGCAGCTTAGGGTACCTCACAAGTAGACTTCTAAGATCTTGATAGGCAAGCCCCTTGGATTGCTTCATATGGATCTTATGGGATCATCAAGGACTAAAAGTCTTGGTGGTAAAAGGTATATTTTGGTTGTGGTGGATGAATTTTCTCGCTTTACATGGATTGAGTTATTGAGAGATAAAACAGAAGTTGCCAGTCTTGTCATCTCGTTGTGTAAAAGACTTAGGAATGAGAAGGGTTATTCTGTTTCCAGAATTTGCAGTGATCATGGTGAAGAGTTTGAAAACTCGAATCTTGAATATTTTTGTCTGGAAGAGGAGATTCAGGAGTTCTCCTCACCGATCAGTCCATAACAAAATGGTGTAGTTGAGAGAAAAAATCGCGTGCTTCAAGAAATGGTGAGAGCTATGCTTCATAGTAAAGATCTAGCTATACATTTCTGGGGAGAAGCTGTCAATACCACATGTCACATTAACAATAGAGTTTATCTCAGACCTAAGACTGACATGACATCCTATGAGACCTGGAAAGGTAAACAGCCCACTGTCAAGTACTTTCGTGTGTTTGGCAGTAAGTGCTACATTCTGAGAGATAGGGATAATTGGGGAAAGTTTGATTCAAAGAGTGATGAAGGTATATTCTTAGGGTATTCCAAGAATAGCCGAGCTTATCAGGTGTACAATAATCGTACACAAGGTGTGATAGAATCTATGAATGTGGCGGTTGATGATGTTTGTCATGAAGGGGAGACCGCTGGAGATTGTGTTGAGCTGGAACAGTTGAATGTTGAACCAGCTGAGGTAACCGAACCTAAGGAAGCTTCAGTTCCTGATCCCCCACGGACATCTAATGAATTGGTAGTTTCTACTAAGGATACTACATCTAATAATGAGGCTAAATTACCTAAAGAGCTTTCGTCTAGAGTAAAATTGAATCATCCTAAGGACATTGTGATTGGAAAGATCGAAGAAGGTACGCAGAAGGGTTCTGAACAACCTGTCTTATGCAAGCTATGTGTCTCACATTGAACCAAAGAAGGTTAAGGAAGCCCTTAAGGATCAATGCTAGGTGAATGCAATGCATGAAGATTTAAACCAGTTTGTTATAAACAGAGTTTGGGATTTAGTGCCTAGGCCTGATAATTGTAATGTTATCGACACCAAGTGGATATTCAAGAATAAAATTGATGATCAATGTACCATTACAAGAAATAAGGCTAGGTTGGTTGCCCAGAGGTAAACTCAGGTTGAAAGTGTTGATTTTGATGAGACATTTGCCCCTGTAGCTAGGCTTGAATCCATTAGAATTCTTCTGGCAGTTAATCATAAATACGCGCACTATGTGTATAGGCTGAATAAAGCCTTGCATGGGCTGAAACAAGCTCTGAGAGCTTGGTATGATCGGCTTACTACATACCTCCTAGAACATGGCTTCATGAGAGGTGGTGTTGACAGAACTTTGTTCATAAGATGTGTTGAGGACACCATTACCATAGCTCAAATCTATGTGGATGCCATCGTCTTTAGTTCTCCTGTTGATTCCCTTGGTCATGAGTTTGCAGAATGTATAAAACAAGAATTTGAAATGAGCATGATTGGTGAATTAACATTCTTTCTTGGTCTTCAAGTCAAGCAGACTGATGATGGGTTATTCATTTCCCAATCAAAGTATGCCAAGAATCTTGTGAAGCGATTTGGATTGGATAGTAAGAAACACACTAGAATCCCTATAAGCACGAGTATCAGGTTAGGTCTGGATCCTACAGGTAAGAGTGTTGATCAAACACTTTACAGGAGCATGATAGGTAGTCTGCTTTATCTTACTGCTAGTAGACTAGACATTGCATTTAGTGTAGGTGTCTGTATGCATTTTCAGGTTGATCCTAAGGAGTCTCATCTGAGTGCTATACGACGTATGATTAGATATGTCAATAGTATTGTTGATTATGGTATTTTGTACTCTTGAGACTCTACTATTACTCTTGCTGGATATTCTTACACAGATTGGGCTAGAAATGTCTATGATAGAAAGAGTACCTCAGGTGGTTGTTTTTATATTGGTGCTAACCTCGTGGCTTGGATGAGTAAGAAACAAAATTCTATCTCACCGTCTACTGCCGAGGCTGAGTACATTGCTGCAGGTAGTTGTTGTACTCAACTACTTTGGATGAAGCAGATGTTGAGTGATTATGTGATTGAGCAGGTTACTGTAACTATGTTTTGTGATAATACTAGTGCTATTCTCGAACTAAACACATTGACATTAGGCATTATTTCATTCGAGAGCTTGTGGAAACTCAAATTGTGACTTTTGAGCATGTTTCCTCTGAAAACCAATTAGCTGATTTATTTACTAAACCGTTGGATGGTCTTCGGTTTGAGTATCTTCGTACAGCTATTGGTATTTCTGTTCCTAACTGATTAAGGTTATTTGATGCATGCAAGTATGCTACTACTAATTGTTATTGTTATATGCATGCATCATATTTTATTTAACTGTTCTCATGCATTTTATTTTTATTGATCTTGTGCTTTGTTTGATTTTTTTTTGTGTGCTTGTTGCATTCATGTTTCATATGCAAAAAAAAATGATTTGGAAATTAGTTTTACAGCCTGATACACACTACACTTAATATTGTTGGTTTTAATCAAGAATGTGATTATTTGGTGTGCTGTAACATAATTTTCACTGCTAGCTTAGGATGTTTGTGGAGTATTTAATATAGGTCTCTTCATATATCATCTGCACTACACACACTATGACTTTGATAGTGGGACTCTACCGCATGTGTGAGATTTGTGATGGCTGTCACATGTTAGTAGGGTGACTTTGAACACGAATTGACCATTTTTATTAGACCTAAGCTTGATATTATCCTTGCATGTTTAATGTATGACTGAAAAGTGATAATTTAGAGGGGCTCAATATCTTGATGCTACTTTTCGAAGCCTACTTGACTTGAGTGATTAAGCCTTCGGGGTTTCTCATAACTTGGTGCCTATGGTCATCTGACTTGGATTAACTGGCTTAAAGCTCGTTACAGGGGTCCTGTTAGTCACTTAATGG
This sequence comes from Fraxinus excelsior, assembly GCA_019097785.1. Classification (NCBI taxonomy): domain Eukaryota; kingdom Viridiplantae; phylum Streptophyta; class Magnoliopsida; order Lamiales; family Oleaceae; genus Fraxinus; species Fraxinus excelsior. The sequence goes on from CM032642.1 coordinate 1,801,838, forward strand.
AAAGCAGCCTGCACTTAAGATTGAGAAATATATGTGAGCATCCCTAGTGCACGTAATGCAAAATGAAAAGTCGTTTATGATGTAAGTCAATGGGAGAAAAATTTGTTTAAAATACGTTTTCATATGGAGGTCCTAATGTGCTTTCAGGTTTGACATTCAAAAGTAGAGGAATATACTTATTAGCAGTGATTTTTTTTGTCTGTCTTTTATCACAAAATTAAGGTTTGGAGTCCTACTACTAGAGGATTGGTGACACCTAACACATGAGTCACTTATATCATTTACTCCATGAGTCATTTAACGTGGTATTGTGGGAATGTTTACAGTTCACTACGTAGTCTTGTAATTGCTTAGACCTAAAATGTTGAGATGATGTGTGATTTTGCTCCATTCATTTGCCATTTGTGATAAAAGGGAGAGATATTTTTAGAGTTAGGGGGGGATATCAAACACATATCATCATACACACATTTGATTGTTTAGAGCAACTTGATACATATTGATACATATCATTATCTTTTTAGGGGTCGTTGGGGGTGAGACATAGATACTGTATAGACACATTATGCTTTTAACTCAGTTTGATCTTTTGCATATGTCTTTGTCTCGAGGGGTCATTGGGGAGAAACACAGATACAAGTTAACATTTGACTTGATTTACATTTGCACTGATATTATTGTTATGTCATATGTCTTGAGGGGTCGATGAGGTGAGATATAGGTACATTTCTTACTGCTTTAACACTTATTTGTTGTAGTGCCATTACACTTGCGTTGGATATCATGCACTGAGAGGGAGCTTGTGCATTACAATTGATTTGCATTTCATGTATAGCTGTTTGAGTTTTTCTCTTGATGTTTTGTGGTATTAATATGGTTATGGTGTCTTGGTTAACATTAATACTGTATCTCAAACTAGCTTGCTTATTTAACTGATTATGCTTCTAAGTACTTTATCATTTATTTCTTGCATCACACGTTTTTACACTAGTATGTGAGTTCTGATTTCAGGATACACGATTAACAAATTTGAAGCTCCATTCAATTGATTCAGTTGAACTTGTATAGTTTTGGATAGGTTGTTGTGTTTTGTATTTTGTCATAGAATGCCAAATGGGGAGTTTGTTAGTTTTATATTTTGTATTGGCGATTCTGTAAAGAAAATGACCAACTTGAACAATTATAAAGTTAAGGGACCGAATTGTAAAGTTTCATAGTTGGTAGGATAGCGTAGGGTTCGGGGTTCCATGTTTGGAACAAGAAGGATTCACGTCGATTTTTTGCTAGCTGCTTGTCGGAGTGCTGCTCGAGTTGAGGAATTAGAAACTGTCGCACTCGCCCTTCGCCCCACCGTCGCTCTAGCGACAGACCCTTTGCTCGAGCGACATGTTAGTCTCGCTTGAGTGACGTTTTTACGGCCATACCTAAGTTTCCTTTTTCGAGAATTCTACTTTGCCCATACAACCTATTTTCGTTCAACACATAAATACGGGCGCCGTGTCTTCTGCTGTTGAGAGAGTTTTGAACACATTATATTCTTGAGAGAATTCATGCTTCATCATATCAAAAGTTCAATTTCTCCATTGTTCATGCGCCATTTATTGTGAAAACATCAAATAGCCAAATCAAACACTGAATTGCTTTCTTCGCTTGGATCTGTTGCAAGATTATTTCGTCAACTGTGCCACATTAAGGATTAAGGAAGAACTGAAGAACAAGAAGTTCTTTGGGAAGATCTATAAGAGATAAACTGCATAAATAGTTAGGATTGGAGTTCATGTGCTCATTCCAGGATGACTGCTTTACAAAGAAGAGCCAGGATTGATGTTCGTATGCACATTTCAGGAGGACTACTTCGTACTTCAGACAGGAGATCAGAAAGCTTGTGTTGTCAACTTTGCTGGTGGTTTGTAAGTTAATTAACAGTTTATAGTGTATCTTTGACTGGCAAAGTGCCTAGAGTTTTTCCCATGTTGGGTTTCTCCGTGAACAATTTTGGTGTTGTTTATTGCTTTGATATAACTGTAGTATTCAAAGATAAGCTAAATTGAAGTGTATGAATAATCACCTAGACATTATTAACTTGTGACTTGTTGCTTGTTAATTAAATTGATAATTCTGCATTTACACCTAATCACCCCCTTCTAGGTGTAGTTGGGTCGAATCTTGCATTTCTCACATAGGTAATGGAACTTCCAAGCTTTCATCCATCTTAATTGATGGTGTATACTGTATTTTCGGTGGTGAAGCTCAGGGACCGAAACCCATCCATTTATATAGTCACATTCCGATCAAGTTATGGCTTAAGTTACCAATCAATTGATGGTTAAATTGAATTTCCATAAATGTTGTAACCCCCATGAATGTTGGACCATCAATATGAGTGTTGAAGAAATGGGAAGAGATTTCAACGGGAATATGAAGAGACGAATATGTTACAAGTTCCACTTTCTATATCTTTTGGCCAACCATTAGCCCTAGAAATGTAACTTTTCCATGCTCTTCTACGAAATCTAGCAATTGGTTGAAATCTTGCAAATGTCGTTTAATTTTTAATCATTTGACCTCACTTTGATAATATTGTTAATTGATGATTTTAGGAATATCACAATTCTTCTCAATGTATTCCGAAACATCTTTATTCCATATTCTTATTGACTATTCTTACATGGTGTACTCAATTAAGATTTTGATGGATTTTAAAAGACTATAAATCCTAATAAATTTCGTGAATTTGAATATATTTTTACAAATTACATAAGAATCTTATCAAATATGGTGCAATTTCAAAATATTTGGTTATATGTATTTTTAAACTTGAAATTCATCCATAGATTTTACAATCTGCCATTAATTAAATCGTGATAAATCCACTAGACTACTAGTTATTGAGGATAGCTAAATTTTAAAGGATTTCATTGAATTTCATTAAAATCTTAATTGTGAACACCTAAATTTTAATGGATTTCATTGAAATACATTAAAATCTCAATTGGTGACATCTAAATTTAGAAGAATTTTTAAAATCATCAATCTCAATTCCAGACACTCCCTTAGTTTTTATTGAAAAATAGTACCACTCTCTATATCTTTTGGCCAACCATTGGCACAGGAACTTTAACTTTTCCGTGCTTGTCTACGAAAATCCAAACTCGATTACAATAGAAATTTTCGACTATAAGTAGTCACCAATTGGTTTCATTTCTCGTCACAGTTGATAGAAAATGAAATTTTCTCTTCGCTTTTTACAAGGAATCAGATAAGGCATGATGACATATGTTTGTACCATAGAAGAAGTGCTTTTTTTTTTTTTTTTGATGAGAACTTAATGGCTCCAATATAGACATTTTTATTCCCACCACGGAACATGTAATAAGAATAATTTTGATTTTTCGCGTATTGTGAACATATTATTCAAATCAAACATACACAAATCTTCAGTTATTTTTATAGATATGTAAACAATAATGTGTATATTCGTAATCACTTTTAATCTATAGATGATGTTGTTTTTAGTTTCTTTTTTTGCTTTAGTGTCTATATAATATGTTACAAATAAATTTTTTTTATTTAATTTTAAATTAGCCTATTTCCTATTTGGTAGAATGACAAATTTGGAAATGCAATACACGTATCCAGAAATTTCAATTTCATGAACCAAAAGAAAGGAAACATCTTTATTCCATAATCTTATTGATTATTCTTAGCTTTTATTGAGAAAAAAGTTCCAGTTTTTATATCTTTTAGCCAATAATTGGCACATGAAATGCAACTTTTCCATGCTCATCTACGAAAACCCAGACTCGTTCACAATTGATATCATCAGTTATAGGCTCGCCTCTATGAACAATCTCAGCAGTCACCAATGGGTTCTCTTTCTCGATGATTCTCTTGGCTTGTTCTCCATCCATACCAAGTGTCTCAGGCCACATGAATTTATACCCTGTACAGAAATATTTTTAACTAAATTAAATTTATAAAGGGCAAAAAAAAAAAAAACGCTTAATACTCGAAAGAAACATAATCCTTGCGTTAAAATTTGAATTATATGGAAGTTTAAGCATCATAACTCACTTCCAGAATAGCACTTAAGTTTAGTGCAGAATCCATTCTCACAAATTGGATAAAGAGACATTTTTTTATACTTCAAAATAACTTTTTACTTTGTATTTATGGTTAGTGCCTATTTGCACCATTTATAAAAAAAATTCGTTCAATAACTAGAAAGTAATTACAGTTATCCTATTTTATTATAGTAATACTCTATAGATTTTATGAAAAGGTGGATGCTTTAAACTTTGAAGGATTTTCCAATTCCAAGTATGATTCAGTTGATTTATTCTTATAATCCAGATAAATTGTATGAATAATTTTTAAATTCTCTAAATATGTTATTGTAATCAAAGCGCCACGTCTCCCGTTATTGAAATCTTATAACAATATTATTGGGAGATTCACGATAGATAAAACACTGCATATTTAATACTCGGGCAATATGTATTAGGAATAGTATTTATGGCGTGTGCAATAGTGTATGATAATCTTGTGAATTAATGCACGTTTTTCATATGAATTCGAACAAGGAATATAAATGAGTCGTTTTAAACATAGGTTTAATATATTTTACAAAAGAATATTGAATAAAATTGGTTTATCGGTTGTCATTAACATTAGAAAAATACTACTTTTATATGGGTCATGAATTGGCAATAACATTAATAGATGAATTCTAAAATCCAATACATTAACTTCATTATTTGACAAAAACAAATCTTTATTGCTTTCATAGTTAAAATTAGTATAAAAATAATTCAATCGATCTCTTTTGTGTTACGGTACTTCGAATTTAGTAATACTAGTACACTAAAGTTAAAAATTATTCATCGTGAAATGATATTCTCAAGTCATTTAATCTATCAATTGTCAACGATTCAGTACGCTTGCGGGATTTTAATGAAAAAATATTTGGCGCCGTTGCGAGGAATAACGTTTTTAATTCTAGTTTATTAGTTAAATTTGATTCAATATTTTCTTTTATTTTAGGGTATATATTGTACTACCTAAGTTCCCTTTGTTTCACTTCTTTTAGATTGTCAATAGCTTATACAAGATTTTAACGAGATCAAACTAGCTTCACTAGATCCCAAGATCGAAAGAACATTCAGACTTGAGAATTTTACAGAACAAACTAATTTTGTAACTGTTCAATTGGATAATTGAAACTTTACAATATTGTAACAAATAATAAAGTGTACTGAAATACTACACTAACTTCATCTGAGCAATCCATTAAAAGTAATTTTTTGTTAAGCTAGAACTAATAATTACATTAAATTAAGGAAAAAGTTTGAAAAATCTGAAATTAGGTTATTACCAAGATATCACCATAAGTTTTCCAATTCAACCTCGCCTATCAAGTTTGGCTGTGTTGTGATCAACTTCCTGCCAATGTTTTGGTATGTTTTGTTCTTGCTTCTTTACTCATCATTTTCTTATCCTATCTCTCCGAGTTCGGGGTTATCCTTATATAAGGAAAATACGGGAAATCAATAGAAACTAGATCGACTTGGTATTCCTTCCAAAGTTACATGCAGTCCAAACTAGATCGACTTGGTACTCATGAAAACTTTTATTTATATTTTCTATTTGCAATTAAGGCCCTTTCACTTTTGACAATATTGATCAAAATCCCAACAATTAAATCAAAAGAAGAACGCATCAATTTGGGACTCTTCAAGAAAAGAGGAAAACAATTAACTATGTATTGTACTTACTTTTTGAAAGTTATTTTGTTATTTAAAATCTATGTTGTTAAGTAAGCATTTTAAGTCTCACTATTTCAAAATATATTGTTGGTTTCTTTTTTTTTTTTTCAATCATATCAATTAAAAGTTCAAAATTTTAGGCATGAGGCACATTTATTTATTAATTTGTCTTCAAGACGTGCAATCAAGTGCAAGTGAAATTCAGTTCTTCAATCAAATGCCCGACTGACGGACAAATGAGTGGTGGAGAAATTTGATTTCGACAACATTTTTCTATTTTGTTATCATGTAGTTAAGGCACTTCATATATTATATAAATTTAAGTTTAATTCTCTCTAAAAACGTAAATATATTGTGACTTATTTAAGTTATTGATGTGATGGAAAATATTATTTTATTGAATAATGAATTGTTGAAAATGACTAGAATAATGAAAATGAACCAAAGTAGTATATGGATGCGACCTTTTTTCAGTATATTAATGATATTTCATCAACCACTAGCACAAAATTGGACGCATAAAAACGTTTAACATATTGCAAAAAGGGTCACTCAACTTTATCTGAGTTGCATTAGGATCATTCATTTTAATTTGATGCAATTTAATCAATAGAACTTTCATTTACTTCCAAAAATATTTAGTTAGCTGTTATTTGGACTTCGAAACTAGTGAATAACTGCTGTTTAAAACATTTTGTATGTCAATAAGTTATTTTAAAAGTGTTTTTAAGATGGATGATGTTTATTATTCTGTAAAGTTAACATATATTACGTTAATTTTTAAACAAATCAACTTATTACGTTAATTAAACTGATGCGACAGTGAACAAAACGATCCTATTATGCTAAATTGAACAAAACTTATTCGTATGCAAGCAAGTTTAAGTTGTGTGACCTAATTATGCTAAATTGAAAACTATTGTTCGTGAGATTCCGTAAGTGTACGGATCGTGACAAGTAATAAAATGGATTTATTAAGTCTGAATATAGTCTCATAGAGACTATTATCTACTATAAAGTTTTAAATTAATCTAACTTCAATTAAAATTAAAATGGTAACTAATAATCTAATCAAGTTTTGTTTCTTAAGTGAAATCTAATAAATAAAATAAAATAACGAACTCAAATTAAAATTGCAAATAAAATTATGTGATGAAGTAGTTAGGATTTCCGATTTCACTAGGTTATTTATCATACATTTAATTTCAAATTATTCAGCAATTTTTCATATGTGCTAATGATCGAATTAATCTGTTGTATTTAGCGATTTCTCTCAAACAACATTAATTCTATTCATATGCCCGAATTTACTATATCTCTACGTAAATTCACACACATAAGAACACATTTATCTATAGGAATTCAACAATGACCGCATAGCTTATAATTATCTCTCGATCTGTTATAATATCTATGTCAATTATTGCACGAGTTAGAATTATACATCAACTCTCGGTCTCAGTATTATCCATAAATTAATTAATTATTGCACGGACAATTAAAGTATTAAACACACAATAATTAATTAACAAGTATTAAAATGACATGAAAAATTTGAAATTAAACATATAATAAAAACCTTAGTTACATCATCAATCCTAACATAAAAATATTTAGCAACTCATAATATTAAATTTAAACATGGGAAAATTGAAAGAAATCACCAAAAATTGACGAAACCTGATTAGTTTTGGCTAAATTTGAAGCTGCTGCCGCCCCCATGCGTGAATATATATATATCTATATTAATAAAATTCAGCCTTTGTTTTCTTCCTTGAAAGGCTGCCGGCCACCGCGTGAAATTATATGATTTCTGCCCTCCAATTTTTCTCCACGTTTCAGTCGCCTTTTTTTTCCTTTTCTCCTCAAAACTGCCGGCCTCCTTTCTGTTACATATATCTACTCTCCCTTGGTTGTGTTTTCTTAGGAGATTAAAAGAAAAAGAATTTCAATATCCTTTTTTAATCCATTCAACAATAATTCAATACCAACTGAATTTGAATCCTAGTGCAATTCCAATTTGAAGCTCATTAATGCTATATTTTTCTTTTAGTCCTCGATCTTTCAAAATAATAAATTCAGTCCGTGTACTTTGAATTTTGTCATTCCTCCGTTATTTTGCATCTTTTCTCCAATTCTTCATCAAATATAAAATTTTACCTGTAGATTAAAATTTAACATAAATTAGATAGAATTTTATTCAAAAGACAATAAACTATCATAATTTAGAGCATCGAATACGTATAAAACTACACTTATCAACTATTAACCAAATTAATAAGCAAATACAAGTCCGGTGATCCTATGGACCAAATATAGGATGACCGGCCTAGTTGAACATCTACTCAAAGTTGGAAGATCCGTAATACATTTATAATTTTTCTCTGTTATAAAATAATGGATGTGGAAAATGATATATTTAGATCTTAATTTTTTAAAAAATATATTCATTTCATTAATGAAAACAAAAGAGTTACGAGAAATTAACAATTTCACCTCAACAAGACACAACTAATATTATGCTAAATTAATCGTCGGAACCGGGGAGTAGTGTTGTTGAGAAGCCTTTCTTTTCCTCTTAATTTTATTTCAAGACAATTCCATTCTATTTTTGGACTTCATGATTTATATCGAGGAGTTAGTAGAAAAGGGGGGGCCTAGACAAAAGGATTTCTACCTCACAAGTTTTACTTCAATATCCATTCTCAAGTTGTGTCATGAGCTAATTTGATAAAAATTTCAGATTGAAGTTTAGAGATATGTGATGATGAGTTATATGGATAGTGTTCGATTGAAACCCGCAAGAGTATGGAATCATTCACAATTATTACAAATTAGTAAGTTTCGAATTCATCGTTCCAACGAGGAATAAGATTTAATATTTAGTTCAATAGCTTTTATCAAATTTCAAGTCATGTAACATCTTGATGCAGACATCGTCGAGACTTAATCTTATTGTTATTGGGCTCTATCATTTACATTTTTTTATTATTATGCTTGTAGTAGTGGGTTGGCCCAAACCTATCACTTAGCTAGGGATTTTTACTATTATATGGTTTTCATATTATAATTTAGACAGTTGATGAATTTGATGAATCGAACAACGGCTTGCAGCCTCTCCCCTATTCCTCCCCGTCTCATCTTCTTCTTCGTATTTTCTTATTCTGCATCTACTCTGCTTCTTCTACTAGTTACTCAATCTATGTTGTATCATAATTCGGTTATATGTTGAATGCTTTGAGTTGATCTTGCATCAAATTTGGTATCAGAGCTTAAAATCCTACACCCAAAAATCCACGCAATCATCTTCCACCCCCGTATTTTGCCAAAATCCTACACCAAAATCCATCGCAGTCATCTTCCACTGCCATAGGCAACCTCCATAGCAGCCCCTCCTACAAATACCGCCCTCAGCAAACCAACAAAAAGTTGTTTTCCATTGAAGCCACAATTTAGTTCAGCAACTCCATCGCCATAGTTGCCCACGGTAGTAAACTACAACGCCAGGAAAGAAAAAAAAAAAAAAAAAAAGAGGTCCATATCCACGGTTGCACAACATCGTAGCCAAAATCAACAATCGACCTCAACCTACTACCAATCAACACTTAACTCTCCTCCATCCTAATTTATTACGCACAACTATAAACAAATCCTCCATTGAAATCAACCCCAACATCCTATTATCCAAAGCCGGAACCTCAAATTGCACGAGCCCACACTCACTTGACTGTTACTTTACCAATCGGCCATCGCTTTCTCTCTCTCCCCCTCGCCGACTGCGGTTACAGTACTTAGCCCATAAGGGGTGTAATCGGTCCGATTTTACCGATTTTTGACAAATTTTCAAACCAAACCGTTTAAATCGATTTGAGAAAAATCCAAACCTAAATCAAACCATTTTGAACGGTTTGGAAAAAATTCAAACCTAAACCTAACGATTTGATCCGGTTTAAAACCACCAGTTTCACCGTATATTTTTTTGTCTTTCTACTTTTATGACATTAATTTATTGAATTCAATATATATTTATATCTTACTAGCAATAAATCTAAAACAAACTAAATATATTTACTACAAATTTAAATATCAATTAAATTAAAGTGAAATCACAATAAAATAAAATATAGTTTTTTGTTTGTCATTTTAGGCTAAGACGTTACAATAACGTTACAATACAAGTCTGCTAAACTAAATATAAAGTCCAAAAAACATAATGATCTTCAACAAGACCTCGTGATCATCATATCTGAAAAACAAAACTACTTATTAGACAAAGAGAATAACCAACCATAATAATAAATCAATTGTTTATAATTCTAAACATAACAATTACACAAGTTTACCGTTGTATATTGTTACGAATTCAGTTTCACATATACTCAAATATCAATTGTTGTCACACATGATTCATAGTCTCAATTTGTCAAACAAATGCATTTGTTACAACATCATAGTATTGAATAGTAGATAGATAAAAGAATCTTTAAAAATAGTTTAATAGAAAATATAAACTACCTTCCATAACTTTCATTGAGTCGTCAAATGCTTCAACTTCATCTAAATATTGGAATAATACTATAGGTTCATTTTTAATTTGCAACCAATTCTCTCCGCATATACAAGCCTCAACCATCCTTGCACCTAATAAACTCCTAAATGAATCAAGTATCCGATCTTTAGTTGAGAATGCAGACTCAGAAGCAACCATAGAAATTTGAATTCTAAAGAAAAAATGATTTTTGATAGATTATGTTAGTATTGAGATTATTAGATATAAATTAGGATTATTTGGTAATAATAATATATATGTAATAGAAAATTATAAATTGACAAAAATACATACAAATGACAAAATTATTGAATTTTACATATTTGTATGAATTTTCAAAAAAAAAATCTCATTATTTTTATATTTTTTTTTTGCTGGTTCGGTTTGGTTTTAAACCGCAATTAAAATTCTCAAACCTAAACCAAACCATTTTTGATCGGTTTGGTTTGGTTCAAAATCATTTCATTGATGGGTCCACGTGGCACCAAACCGATGGTTTCTAAAATATGGTTTCAGTTTGGCTTTCCAGTTTAACGATTTTTGCTACAGCCCTAGTGTCACGGGTTGCAGCTTTGCTTAAGCCCCGTGTTGTAAATATTCATTTAATTCATAAAATAGATGGAAAATAGAAAAGAAAAAGTATGATTCTAGAGCCAAATAACGTCTACCCCCGTTATTTGGATTTTTGTTCCGAAGTCTATTATAGGGGGTATTGGTCTTTCAAAACTATTTCAAGCTTACTAGTGTTTTCCCCCTGCACTAGCCATTTGTAATTTTCTGCTTTCGTCTCTTGTAATGTCTTGCTTTTTAGCAATCAATGAAGATGTTATTTCAATTGTGTTCAGTTTCATGTTGCTCGTTTTCTTAAAATTGTAATCAAAATTTACTTTCGTCCCGACGCGACCGAGGAATAGGCGGAAGGTAGTCTAGCGGAGCAGACTACTGCCGCACGGTGTCCCTTTCTGTGCTAAGAAAAGGTTACCCGTGAAAGTTGGTATCAGAGCTGCGGCTCAAGATCTCGTTAAGAAAGCGATGGAAACTGATCCCATTTCCTCGAACACCACGGAGGTGGTTGATGTTCAAAAGAGGAACACCCGACAGCGTTTGGAGGCGCTAGAGGTGACAAACACTAGGTTGTGTTTTGCCATGGAGAACCTCGAGGATAAGGCCGAGGCGACACAGACGGAAAATCGGGAATTACGCATCCAACTGGATGAATGCTAAGAGGCATGCGCAGCTATGACTGAAGCTGTTGCTATCATACCTGATTTGCAGGATGAGATGGGAGCGTTGAGAACTCAGTTACTAGTTCTTTAGCGCGCGATTGGCAACGGGCAAGCCATCGCACATGAGCCAGTGCATAGACTCAGAATTCCAGAACCGTGTGCATACGGAGGTGCACGCGATGCTAAAGAAGTTGAGAACTTCTTGTTCGACATGGAACAATACTTTCTTGCGGCGTCGATCAGGGACGAAGCGAGAAAGGTCACTACAGCTACCATGTATCTGAGTGGAGATGCAAAGCTATGGTGGCGAACGAAGTATGTTGACATTCAAGCCAACAGAATTCGAATTGATTCTTGGGATCTGCTCAAGGAAGCAATCAGATCTCAGTTCTTCCCAGAGAACGTGGAATATGAGGCACGTCGGGCCTTACGGGAACTGAGACACACAAGCTCCATCAGGGAGTATGTGAAGGCCTTCTCGGGGCATATGCTGAATATCAGAGATATGTCAGAGAAGAATAAGTTGTTCACCTTCATGGAAGGTTTGAAACCGTGGATGCGCACGGAACTTCAGAGACAGAAGGTCACTGATTTAAGCGCGGCTATGGGAGCTGCCGAATGTGCAAGCGACTATCAACCCGAGTCGAGAGAGGATCGACCTTCGGGAAATAGTCAGTCTGTTCAAGGTGGAAGGAGACCTTACAGACCCAGCTCGAACTCAAATGGGGGAGAGCGTTACTCTCAGAATAGGGGAGGACCCTATCAAGGCAACCGCCAGAGTAACTCACCGAGAAAATCTCACAACAGCCGTCAAGGAAACCATAACGGCAGTTCCAGTTCTGACTGGAATCATGGGAAAGCAAAGGAGGGCAGATCTGATGTCGCTCCTAGATTGAAATGCTTTCTATGTGAAGGACCTCACCGGGTGGCTGAGTGTCCTCAGAAACGGATGTTGAATGCATACTGTCAACTAGCAATTGGGGGCTCAAGTTCGAAGCAAAATACCCCACAAGTTAGCTGCCGTAGTGCCACTGACTCCGAAGGAGACGAGGATGTAATTGGTGCACTCTCGTATTCGTGCAATACACTATTGCACCGAACTACCAATAGGGACGTCGGTCCCTCAAGAGAGCCGAAGATTGAAGAATCGAAGGCTCGCACTTGCAAGGCTAAAGGCCTAATGTACATTGATGTGAGGATCAATGGGAAGCCAATCAGGGCTATGGTGGACACTGGTGCCACGCACAACTACCTCGCAAGTTCCGAAGTAGAGCGGCTCGGACTTGCTTTGGAGAGAGGTAAGGGAAGAGTCAAAGCGATCAACTCTGTTGCTCAACCGATAGCGGGAATAGCACAATCTGTGCCGATCAAAGTAGGTCCATTCGAAGGAAGGACAAATTTGTCGGTAGTTCAGATGGATGACTTCAAGCTGATTCTCGGATTGGAGTATCTGCGGGATACAAAGACAGCAGTGTTGCCGCATTCTGACTCACTAATAATGATGGGGAGCAAACCATTCATTATTCCTACACAGTTTGGGAAAACTGGCGAGAAAGGGGTCTCAGCCATGCAACACGGTAAGGGTTTCAAGAGGAATGAACCCTTACTCTTATGTTCTCTTCGAACAGAGGATATCGAAGAAACAACTGGCTCACTGGAGCCCCATTCCATCCTGAATGAATCAGTCGAAAGTGGATCGACGAACTACATCAGTGGATTGCCAGAGTTGAAGACTTTGGCACTATCATCATCGGGATGGATTGTTTATCTAAAGATACGACGGTCAACACAGCGCCCAAGTATGTATCAGCCGAAGAGACATCTCAACTCTTCTTCAAGCCTATTGTCAAATACAAGGGATCGCCTATCGTCAATGATCGAGATTCTCGATTCATTGGCACACTTTGGACCAAGTTGTTCAAACTTCTTGGTTCAACTTTGAGCATAAATGCTACTATTCACCGAAGATCAGACGGACAGACAGAGCAGTTCAATTCTATGCTGGGAGACTATTTTCAGCACTTTACCTCTGCTTCGCATGAAATTCGGGTGAAACTCTCGGATGTGGCTCAGATGTGTTTCAATGTTCAAAAGAGCTCTTCTCCAGACAAGAGTCCTTTTGAAATTTCTACTGGCCAACAACCGTTACTACTCCATACTGCAGATACCGATCAGAAACAGTACTTGAAGTCTGCAGATTTGAAGCAACCAGTTCTTACAGTGAATCTACCAGAGAAGAAGGTTGCTGAAAAGATTCTTGGCTACTAAACTACTCAAGCTTCAAGGAAACATCTTCAAGAGTACTTGGTCAAATGGAGCGGATGCAACAGCGAGAAGAATGCTCAATGGCTCCGAGGACATCGCCAAATCAAATGGGGGAGAATGTCACGGGCTGCAGCTGTGCTTAAGCCCCGTGTTGTAAATATTCATTTAATTCGTAAAATAGATAGAAAATAGAAAAGAAAAAGTATGATTCTGGAGCCAAATAACGTCTACTCCCGTTATTTGGGTTTTTGTCCCGAAGTCTATTATAGGGGGTATTGGTCTTTCAAAACTATTTCAAGCTTACTAGTGTTTTCCCCCTGCACTAGCCATTTGTAATTTCCTGCTTTCGTCTATTGTAATGTCTTGTTTTCTAACAATCAATGAAGATGTTATTTCAATTGTGTTCAGTTTCATGTTGCAAGCTTTCTTAAATTTGTAATCAAAATTTACTTTCGTCCCGACGCGACCGAGAAATAGGCGGAAGGTAGTCTAGCGGAGCAGACTACTGCCGCACGGTGTCCCTTTCTGTGCTAAGAAAAGGTTACCCGTGAAACCTGGTCTGGAAACTCAATGCAGAAATAACGGAAGCGACTCATTCCAAATAATATTAATTCTACCATTTAGCACTCGCCATCCATTACAACAGCATATCTAAAAGGTAAATGGAGATGAAATGTTGCGTAGCAGCTTCTTGAACAATATGGAAGGCATTCTCTCTAAGAATTAGATAGTAACCAGTGAATGTTTAAATGCAAGTACTTTATAACAATGGCAACTTTGAAAGATTGTCAAAATATTCTGGAATAGTGGAAACTGCTTACCTCCTCTTTCAGCCAATGCATGCGAGGGACAAATCCCACCATTGTGAGTGGAGCGGTTTGCCATACAGTGAATGCAAAATCCAATGTAGGGCATGGAACAATTACATCATCATCCACTGAGAAAATTGCATCAGTTCTGAGATCCTCAATCGGCTTAAATCTATTGTTTAGGTTATCTTCCTCGTTTAGGTCAAATCTGAAGTTGGGCTTTTGAGCCGTCTGCGACTTCTTCAACACTACATTCTTAAGATAATCTTTTAGCTTATCTGAAGGAGGATCACTTTCACTCCACACGACACGTATTGCATCAGTTCCATGGCAGGATGCATAATGAGCAACAGACTGCTTAAGTAGAGAATTCCTCTTCCATGTGTTGATAAGCACTGTGTATCCACCCCTGTCCATTTAAAAGTCGATTAAATATCAAGGAAACAGAATTTAGGTAACTACACAATGACAATGAAGCCAATGCGTTTACAAAACACCCAGTACAGTTGCTAAAATCAAAATACATAATATTCTTTACCACACTCAATTTCACTACAAAATGAAACTTTTGCTTACATTGTTACTCTATATCACAAATCTGAATACTTCAAGAGGACTGCTACTCGATCCTCAAGGAAAATTATCGAACGGATGTCGCAGATGCAAAGTTGCTTTCAATTCTGGGGTCTGAGAAACGTTATAGTTGAGTAAAGAAATCTTTCCCCAAATTTTGATAAACTTGTGGCAATTAACAAATTCCAAGATTAGTCATTTAATTCTGAGTTTAGCAGTGCTTATACTGCCTATGTCTAATTATATTGTGAATGATTCCTAAATTAGGGCGGCATCATGCATCACTTAGAGTTACATGAAATGTAAAAATTTATAAATCTTTAATCAAAATGTCCACATAATCACAAACTTCCATTGTAACGGATAAATTAATCCACTATTAACAGCACAAAATTAATCATTTTCACCCAGATCAAGGAAGACCACATAAGAAGATGATACAGATACCTCGGAGTAGAAGAAATGGAAGAAGAATACTGCGGCTTCCAGCCCATGAAGGAGCTGAGCAAATAGAGGACGCTTAAGAGACATAATAAGAGAAGTAGCTTGTACTTTGCGCTGCCAAATAACAACCGCAAGCGGAGGTGGAGGAGCGGCAATCCGCCGTTGTATACGCCTCTATTCGAAGCTTTCTCCTTCGCCGGGGAGTATTCTCCATCGTTGCCGTTCAGGGCGGCGTCTCTGATCGCGATGAGAGTTGACATTTTCAGAAGTCCATGTAATTAAGCGTCCTGGATCTGATACTGGATCAAATGATCTAACCAAATAGGACAGAAAGGGGTTCCTTTGTTACAGCTTTCCCTTTCTCTTTACCACACCCTTTTGGCTTTTACTTTGAAGCCGGCATTGAAGCTTCAATTACATTTCCATAAAAAGACAATCTCGAAAATTATTTTAAGTTCAATTTATTTTAGTTTAGTTAGTTTCAATCAAGATCTGGCTAATATAATGTCACGTGTCACTTTATTATTTGTCAGTTTAAATGCAAAAGAGTTAGTTGTAAAATATTTTGATAATTTATTTTAACATAAATCTGACCTCCTTGGGAAAATAAGTAATTTATTTCAAATTTAGCCGTAGTTTGATCCACGTTAAAATTTTCATTTTCATTCTTCTACTCGTTTTCAACCACACATTCTTCAATAAAACAATATTTTCAATCACATCAATAATTTTTCTTTCTTTTTAAACCACACATTCTCCACAAATTTACTATTCTAAAATATATTTTTTCAAAATAATGTCTCAAACACACCCTTAGTCCTTGTTTGATCTTAATTATTTTCAAAATATATTTTTTCTCTATTATTTTCAACGACACATTCTTCAATATAATAATATTATATACAAACTCAAAATTTTTTCTTATTTTTTTTATTCTTAATATTAGAATCGAGAATCGGATCGAAAACTTTAGCCCACCACAAACATTTCCTCTTCTCTACATCAGCTCTATGCCTCTATCCTGCCTTTTTGCATTTCACCTTAACCCCATTTTCCCTTTGTTTTTGTTTAGCAAGACCATAAGAAATGGAGGTTCATTTTGCCTAAGATATAGTTGATTTTGATTAAGGTCAACAAGATTATTTTAAAAGCAACGTTGTTTACAACATCTATAATATGTAATATCACATCAAGTCAGAATTATTTCTTGAACGATTTTAACCTTACTACAATTCAATTATTTCAATAATACATTACTTTTCATTTTTTAAAATGTAATAAATACTATAAAGTTATTATCATGTATGAATTCCATATTATAAATTCTCAATTAACTTTTACATTAATGTAGTCTCAATAAATCTTGACTTGATGAATATTGATCTACATGAATCTAGAGTTATTATAAATGAATTTATTTCTATTCATGTATCTAGAACTTTTAACAAGTGTTTAAATTTATGTATCATCTATTAAGTCTTATGTACCAAATGTGGTATAAAAGGATTGTTTATTTATAGTATTTCATTATTACAAAAAATTGAATAGTAGAAGTTGAATTTTGATAGTAATTTTCTTCTTTTAAATTCATATCCTAAATTTGATTTTCTTTAGTTCGTTTGAAACTCATTAAATCCTCCCAATAAATTGGTATCAAATATTATTTTTACAGCACTTATAAATTATTTAAAGATTAACGTGCAATGCACGTTCAACTATGATCAGTTCATTCCTTCTCGCTCTTCCTTCAGCAACTTCTGATTTTTAGGGTCAATGGCAAGACACATCATCCAATCTATTGATTAGAGAGACCACTGAGCCCGGGACCAAGTTGACACTTTAGTTTAGACGGTATTTGAGAACCCATCGTCTCTCAAAATAGTACGTCATAAACTGCAGTCCAAGCATTGAAAATGAACTGGAGAAGAGCGTTCCAAAATAATATAATCATGCAAACCAAACATGCCACAAGACTAAATCCTGCATAGAATTAACCATGAGATGGCAACGCACGAGAAGCACTAAATCTAGCACAATCTTGAATTTTTATACCCTAAAGGAAGATGACTACAGATGCAAAGGTGGCACATAAAGGAGAAATGATACACAAACTTGTGCAGAAAAGACTTGCATACACAAAATGCACCAGTGAATTCATTCCTGCTCAATGCAATTTCTACATGAACTGTTCATAACAATTCTCATTATATTACTTATTTCACATTGTTAGTTTACATTGGTTTCAGTTAGTTTGTAATTAACCATCATCTAGATCTTTCCATTTTCTGTTTTAATCTCAGCTAGTTTGTTAATATTACAACTAGAGATTCATTTTGTATAGTCTATTTATAGGTTCATTTACTGATGGAAAAATCATAGAGTTGGAATGAAAATTTTCCTTCCCGCCTTTTCTGTAAACTCAATATGGTATCAGAGCTATCGCTAGCTGCGTTTGTTTTTTTTCATTTCTTCAATCAAATTGATTTCTACTGTTGAACTCTGATATTCAACAAATATGGAACCAATTCCTTCATTAGATGCATCAAACATGAGATCTTCTTCCAGCAGATCAGCGTATGATGATCCTTCAAGTCCTTTTTTCTTACATCATTCAGATAGTCCGGGACTGATATTGGTCTCTCAGCAATTAATAGGAGATAACTACGCCTCTTGGAGTAGAGCCATGCTGATAGCTTTATCTGTGAAGAATAAAGTTGGTTTTATCGATGGAACCATAAGCAAACCTGAAGAAGATGATCATGATCTCCTCAATTCATGGATAAGGAATAACAATATTGTTATATCCTGGATTTTGAATTCAGTCTCCAAGGAGATTTCTGCAAGTGTGATCTATGCTACAATTGCAGATGAAATTTGGAACGACTTGAAAGATAGGTTCGAACAAAAAAATGGTCCACGCATTTTTCAGCTGAGGAAAGAACTGATGAACTTGAATCAAGATCAGAACTCTGTTAGTATCTACTTTACTAAACTCAAAACCATTTGGGAAGAGCTGAGCAATTACCGACCAAATTGCAATTGTGGAAAATGCACATGTGGTGGTGTGAAGGAATTAAATGCTTATCATCAAATGGAGTACATAATATCTTTCCTCATGGGGCTAAATGATTGTTTTTCCCAAGTGAGAGGACAACTTCTCCTCATGGATCCTCTGCTGGCCATCAACAAAGTTTTTGCACTAGTTTCTCAGGAAAAGCATCAAAAGAAAATAGGTACAAAAATTGCATCAGAATCTAATCACAATGGAGCTATGGCTTTTGCTTTCAGATCTGAAAATAGCAAAGGAAGTGATGGATATAATGTTGTCTCAAAGGCCAGATCTACTGAAAATTATAAGAAGAAAGAAAGACCATTTTGTACCTATTGCAATTACCATGGTCATTCAAATGATAAATGTTATACGATACATGGTTATCCACCAGGTTACAAGGTCAGAATGAAGGAGCACACCTATTCTGGTTCAACTAAAGTGAATCAAGTGTCTACTTCTGTCATTCCTCATACTGAAATCAAATAGCAAACTGAAGCTTCACATGATTTTGGGAACTTTGTCCAGAATCTCAGCTCAACTCAGTATCAGCAATTGATGTCGATGTTTTCAACTCACCTGACTTCAGATGTCAATTCTTCTAATAAAAAAGGGAATAAATCTGAATCATACACTACATGTACATGTTATTTAGTATTCATGCATCCCATATTGTCTTCAAACACTATTTGGATAGTGGATTCAGGTGCAACCAGGCACATTTGTTCTTATGCAGTTGCATTCACATCTATGAAAGTTATTGAAAATTCAAATGTGACCTTGCCAAATCACACACAAATTCCAGTCAAATTGTATGGTGAAGTTCGATTAAGCTCAAATCTGGTGCTTCGTGATGTTCTGTTTGTGCCACAATTCAAATGTAATAAGTTATCTGTTAGTGCCCTTCGTTTGACTCACAGCTCAACATCAATTTCTATCCTAATCATTTCACTATCCAGGAAATCAACAACAAGAGGATGATTGACAGGGGTGATCAAGTGCAAAATCTTTATGTTCTAGATACAAGGTTGTTAAATCATGATTCAAATGTTTCTGTAAACATCATTTCAGTTCAAGTTTGGCACAATAGACTTGGCCATCCTTCTTTTAAGAGGTTGGATAGTTTGAAATCATACTTGTTTTGTGACAAGATAAATTTGAATAAAAGCAGTCCATGTTATGTATGTCCTCTTGCCAAACAAAGAAGATTATCTTTTGAGTGTAATAATCATTTTGCTAGTAATCCTTTTGACTTGGTGTATTGTGATATTTGGGGCCCCTACCATGTCGAATCTTACTCAGGACACAAATATTTTCTAACCTTAGTGGATGATTGTTCTAGATTCACCTAGGTTTACTTACTTAAGCATAAATCTGATGCAACTTTGGTCATTCCAAGATTCCTTAATATGACAGAAACCCAATTCCAAACAAGGGTAAAGGCGTTTAGGACTGATAATGCACCAGAGTTAGCATTCACTGATCTGTTTGCTGATAAAGGTATCCTACATCAATTCAGCTGTATAGAAAGGCCTCAATAGAACTCAGTTGTAGAACGCAAACATCAACATCTCCTGAATGTAGCAAGGGCTCTATATTTTCAATCTATAATACCTATCAAATTTTGGATTGATTGTGTTTTGACAGCTACATGTCTGATCAACAGGACACCATCCCCTCTCTTGAAAAATAAGTCCCCATATGAAGCTCTATATAACAAGCCAGCAGATTATTTCACTCTCCGAGTATTTGGTTGTCTAGCTTTTGCATCAACTCTACCTGCACATCGAACAAAGTTTCAGCCTCGTACTTCAATTTGTGTATTCTTGGGGTATCCTGCTGGAGTAAAGGGGGTACAAGTTGTTTGACATCAAGACAAAACAAATCTTCATTTCCAGAGATGTTATTTTTCATGAGGACATTTTTCCTTTCCATAAAGTTGTAGAGACAAATAAAATGATTGATCATTTTCCAGATTTAGTGCTGCCATCACTATCTATAGATCAAACTATTGGCCTGGATCAACATAAAGATAGGTCAGATTTGAATGCTCATCAACCAACACCTACCTCAACTGATTTTGGTCAGGCAGATTCTTTATTTTCTGAAAGGCAAACAGTGGAATCAAGAGGAGCTTCTCTTATGGTTAACAGTCAGCCTAACTTCATCAATTCTGATGATGTTCCTCGAAGATCACAAAGGATCATCAAACCCCCTGCATACCTACAAGATTTTCATTGCAACATGACAGCAAAGAAGTCCCATCATCCCATTGAAAACTTCATTTCATATGCAGCGTTATCTCCATCTCATAGAAACTTTATATTAAATGTTTCAGCTAATTGAAAGCCACATTTTTTTCATCAGGCTGTAAAAATTCCTCAGTGGTAAGAAGCTATGAAACTGAAGTTAAAAGCTATGGAGAACAATAACACATGGTCTATTGTTCAATTACCACCAGTGAAGCACTCCATTGGCTGCCGATGGATTCATAAGACAAAATATAAATTTGATGGTACTGTCGAAAGACACAAAGCACACCTTGTAGCAAAAGGCTATACTCAGCAAGAGGGCCTCGACTATTTTGACACATTTTCTCCTGTGGAGAAAATAGTGACTGTTAAAATCCTTTTGGCACTTACTTCTCATCAACATTGGCACCTAGTACAACTTGATGTCAATAACGCATTTCTTAATGGAGACTTGTTTGAAGAAGTTTACATGGACATTCTCCTTGGATATAAGATAAACAACCAATCAAGCAACAATGGAGTAAAGCTCGTCTGCAAATTGCATAAGTCCATTTATGGACTCAAGCAGGCTTCACGACAGTGGAATTCAAAATTTACCCAAGCTCTCATCCATTTTGGTTTCACACAATCTAAGGCTGATTATTCTTTATTCGTCAAAGGTTCTGGCAATCAGTTTGTAGCCTTACAGGTGTATGTTGATGACATTGTCATCACTGGTCCAAATCTTCAGGCTATTGATTCTTTAAAGAAGTTTTTGCACTCTCAGTTCAAGATAAAAGACTTGGGAACCCTCAAATATTTTTTGGGACTTGAAATTGCTCGATCAAAAACAGGTATTGTGTTGTCTTAGAGACAATACACAATGCAGCTTCTTAAAGACACGGGCTATATGGATTATGGACTGCAAACCATTGGCTACACCTATGGACTCAAAGTTGTCCTTAAGTATTGCTGAAGGGGACTTACTACCTGATGCTTCTATATATAGAAGACTTATTGGTAGATTAATCTACTTGACAATATCCCGTCCTGATATAACCTTCGCAGTCCACAAATTGAGCCAATATCTTTCACAGCCTCGGTCGCCACATTTAAAGGCTGCACACCATCTTCTTCGCTATATAAAGCAAAATACTGGCCAAGGGGTTTTCTTTTCAACTGATCCAGTGATTCCTATGAAACTCCAAGCATTTTCAGATGCTGATTGGGGCTCTTGTATAGACACAAGGAAGTCTACCACTGGTTTTTGCATTTTTATTGGAAGTTCTTTAGTTTCCTGGAAAGCAAAGAGACGAACCACTGTCTCTCGTTCTTCAGCTGAAGCAGAGTATCGTGCTCTTGCTGCAACGGCTAGTGAAATTCTTTGGATTCAACAGTAGTTGCTGAAGGATTTTCAATTTCATGTTTCACAACCTGCCATTCTCTTCTGTGATAATCAAGCGACAGTCCAATTGGCCTCCAATCCCGTATTACATGAAAGAACTAAGCATATCGAGGTGACTGCCATTTCATTCGAGACAAGGTTGCATCAGGAAATATGAAGCTTCTACCGATTCGTTCTCAGCATCAACTTGCTAATATACTTACTAAGCCACTTCCCTCTTCAATTCTAGCTCTATTATTGGCCAAGATGAACGTTAAAAATATTTACCATTCATCTTGAGGGGGCGTATTAAATATTTCACATTGTTAGTTTATGTTGGTTTCGGGTAGTTTGTAATTAGTTTAACCATCATCTAGATCTTTCCATTTTCTGTTTTAATCTCAGCTAGTTTGTTAATATTACAGCTGGAGATTCCTTTTGTATAGCCTATTTATAGGTTCATTTACTGATGGAAAAATCATTGAGTTGGAATGAAAATTTTCCTTCCCGCCTTTTCTGTAAACTCAATACATTACAAACTCAAAAGGTGATTCATTGCTCTTCGATAGATTTGTGCAGCGTCAGTGCATGTTTAGTGCTTGTTTGTCGTATAGTATTTGGACAGAACTAAACCGTATAATGAACAAAATTATAACTTTCTTTTCTTTCTTAAAATTGTTTATCTAGTATTGTTCAATCATTCTCACCGAACATCAAATTAGTGGCAGAAGTATATGCTTTCCTACTTTGAGGTTATGACGTAGATCAACAATAGTAGAGAATTAATCATTTTTCATCCTACATTCATGATCCCTAAATAGATTCATCAATCAGGAACACAATTCAAATCGGAATTAATTGAAAGAATCAGAAATTAGAATTTTATATACAAAATAACCAGCCAAATCTGTTTTCATTTAAAATAGATAATAGGTTCCTTGAACCGTTCATCTCAAGTCTTTAGATTACTTGCTCTACGAAGATAACAAGACCTGATTTCTTATTCGTCCACAGCTGCTTACAATCTCCAAACTCTCATGCCGGCACAGTCCCTTCAAATCAACAACTACGTTACGAGAGTATTATTGTCGGCACTTCCCCTGCAGCCAAAGCACATTGGGATGGGAATAATCAATGCCCTTTATTTTGTCCAGTTATTTCTTCTCTTACTCACCCTCTGAGGACATGACAGGTCATCTCGTTAGACATGACATCCCACAGGCCATCACCAGCAAGAATATAAAATGCTTGTACCTCAGTCCTCGTGAAAGTTATTTCAGGCACCAGTGTCACAAAATGCGCCAGAGTTTATGACTAAGCATTTTAACATTTCGTTTCGAAACATATTTGGATAACTCTCTTTTCTTACTTGGAAGTTGAAAATGTTGCTTATTTTGAAAGCGGTTTTTGCCTTACCATCAAAATTGTAACTTATTTATGTCCAACTTCGACAAGTAAAAAATTATTTATTTTTAAATTTAATTACTTTTTTGATTAAATTTAAGCTTAGCCAAACATGCTCTCAAGCTAAAGCTTTTTTTTGGTGAGTTTGAGAAATAAGACAAGTATACGCACAGATCAAAAAACAATTAGTAAACAGGAAAAGGACTTGTATTACTATCTGATACAGCAAATTGCAGAAGGATTTATATTTGAATCTGATCCAGCAAAAAGTAAACAATTGTCAAATTTGCCTACAAACATTTATAATATAAGGTGAACATCACGAATTCACATGTTCAAACATGCTCGTCTTCCATAGAATTAAAAATTGACAACATGGACAAAATAATAGCACCTAGTGAATGCAGACAGATTGCAAGGAAAAGGGAAAAAGAAAACAAGAAATCACCTATTGCTCGAGACAGCCAGAATCCCTCCTACACGTGGTGCACCATCCAAAACCAAAACAAATCCTCCACTTGCCTCTATCCTAGCAAGTTCATCTGATTTATTAAATCATGGGCTACTTACAGAGTAGTTACACGAATGGATACTTTGATAGCATGATATTGATAGAAATAATGTCAACATTTGCAATCCCAAGTAATAAAAAAAAAAAATTGAATCTCAACTCACATTTCAAGATATGTTAAAATTATGCAAATCACTATTAGAATCAAACTTATAATCCCAGGGAGCTTGTGGTTACCCTACTATCTACCACATCCCAAGATGTATAACACACATACGCACGTCTCCATGTGTCTGACCATGTATATACACACCCATTAGCTTATATGCACACTATATGGGTGTATGGTGTAGGCCAGTCACATGTTAATCACAAACCTAGCTGTGTGCTATCTTTCCACTTTCTGCTTCTTACTTTTCTTAGGGAAAATAAAAACAATTAAACGTTCAATGTATCAAGGACCAAAAATGGCTATTACATTTGGAACCCAAAATCAGCAGGGTAAATGGTCCATGTGTGGACCCTGCAATATCTAAGCTACTGAGGTCAGTTCTACGAATCCATGATTGAAGAAACATGCATGCATGCGGATGTAGGATAATTCAACTTACTGTCACAATATACATGCTAGTTAGCTTGTGGTCAACAGAGAGTGGGATCACACTCCCACTGCAGCAGAGGATAGTGCCATTGTTTGCCACCACAATGTATTCATCAGTCAAAAACACCACCGCCGCTGCAGACCCCGAGCAGACCAACCCATTTTGCAGCTGCATGAACCCCACAAGCCCCCATCCACACTTATTCATTGTCAACTCCTCTGTTCTTGTGAAACACCTTTTGAATACCTCTGTCCATGCCTCTTTAAGAATACTTTCAACATCAGGTTGTCCTAGTGCTGGTGCCCTCAGGCTGCTAGCCCCGCTTGAACTTGGTAGTACGGGTCACTCCAAGCGCATCACATGCATCCAGTCCCTGCACATTATGGCCACCTGAAAAATATAGTCAATTAGATAAAATATTACTTTTAACAGGTAGAGAAAAAAAGCTTCAAGTGAAATTATTACAAAATATTTAGTATACAGATAATATTTTTCTAACAGAAATACCCCAACCATGTCGTCGTTTTCAGCGATCATAAAAGATTGTCTCTGATTTTTCACTTTAAAAATTCTAGGTCTTGTATAGATTTTGTTCTCCAGAAAATGAAAACTATAGCAAGAGGAGATTAGCAGTGGTGGAATTTTACACAAGCTCCTCCACGTCCATAAAAAAACACCAAAGAAGTGCACTGGATGGCGCTGATTAATGTGTGGCGAGCATAGATTGGTCTCAATAGTCACAGTGTCCTCCATTCAATGTAGCATCCCAGCGACTGCTACTGCTCCAACCACAGGAATCACGTCAGGTACGTGATTCAAGTTTCTCTCTGCCGCCTCATCTGAATCCTCTGAAAAACCCATCATTGACAAAGGATAAGCCCAGGCAGTGGAACCACCCTGCTGTTCGTTCTGAGGGATAACAACCCGCAGCTTCGCTGAATGCGATGAACACCGGTATAAGGATCATCTCTGGCTGGGGAACCACCCTGATGTGGGTCCTGGTGAGTAACAGTGTAAGTAACAACACTGGCTTCCCTGCCCGGGATGAACACCAGGAGAAAAGGAAAATGACTAACAAATAAATTTTGACATACTTGGATAGGTAATGCTTAACATCCGTTAGTTTTCCCATAGAGAAACCAAGAATAAAGGTATCCTCCATTGGTGAGAGCCTTGTTGCAACCAAATACACAAAAATGTTTTTCCTCACCTTTTCATTACATTTCTTTTCTTCCTCCAAATTTCAAACCCTAGTTTTATATTTAATTTAGTTAGCAAATTCCTTTTTTCAAAAAAAAAAAAAAAAAGAAAATGTATACATTGAATTGACATCATTATAAACTCTCATATGCAGACTCCAGAATACGTTCACAAATAAACTTCCCTTTCATGTATGTAAAAGACAAGACAAGAATAAAAAATACTAATGAGCCAAAAGAACAAACCAGTTCACAACCATTCTCATTATAAACTCAAAAGGCAAGCTGCTGCTCTTTGATTGATTTGTGCTTAGTGCAAGTATTGGACACAGCTGGATAGTTAAATGAACAAAATTGTAAATTCATTTTCTTTCTTAGCCACTGTTTGACAACCATTATCCAAAACTCTTTTTTCTAGTCATTTTCAACCATACAATCATACAATAAAAATATTCTGCACGTAAATTCAAAAAAATTCCTTATTTTTTAACCACACATTCTTCAAAAATTTACTATTCAAAACTTTGTTTTTGGATTTTAAAGGCCATCAAACAGGGTTTAATATTTTCTACCCAGTACTACTCAACCATCCCCTCCAAACACCACATTAGTGGTAGATATATAAGCTTTCCTACATTGAGGTTATGGCCTACATCAACTATAGTAGAGAACTAATCACTTTTCATCCTACATTTCATCATCTCTTATCAGGTTCATCAATCAGGAACACGATTTAGATTGAAATTAAGTGAAAGGAAAGGGAAATTAAAATTTCATCCACAAAATAACCAACCAAATCCATTCTATTTAAAATAGATAATAAGCTATTGAACCGTTCATTGCAAAGTCTTCAGACTACTTGCTCTAAAAGCTTAAAAACCTACTTTCCTATATAGTGAATAGTGCTTACGATCTCCGAACTCTCATGCCGTCACCATCCTCTTCAAATCAACGACTACAACAGTAATATTGTCGGCACTTCCTCGGGCAATGGCAAGGTTAGTCAGTAACCCTGCAGCTGAAGCACATAGGGATGGGAGTAATCCATGCCCTTTATTTCGTCCAGAATTTTCATCTCTTAGGCACTGCCTGACGACATGGCATGTCATCTCGTTGGACATTACATCCCACAGGCCATCACTCGCGATAATAAAAAATTCTTGTTCCTCAGTCCGCCTTATGAAAGTGATTTCAGGCACCGATATCACATAAGGTTTTAGATAACCGTCTCCTGCTTGAAAAACCAAAGAAAGTAAAGCACAAGAATGTATGACTAGAGCATTTTAAGTAACTTTTTGTTTCAAAACACATTTGAATAACTTACTTTTCTTGTACTTTTAATTGAAAGAAGTTACTTATTTTGAAATTAATTCTTAACTTACCATCAAATTATAACTTATTTAGGTCTAACTTTGACCAATAAATAATTATTTATTTTAAAACTTATTGACTTTTTGAATAAGTTTACTTGTAAGTAAAATGTTTAAGCTTAGCCAAACATGGTCTAAAGCTAAACCTTTTTCTTTAGGCTTGACAAATAGATAAGTATACGCCCACAAATCAATTATTAAACAGCAAAATGACTTCTATTAATTAGAATCTGGTCCAGCAAAAATATTAATAATTGTCAAAGACGACAACAAATATTTATTTCGATATTGATGAGAATAAGTAGAACATCACGAATTCTCAAGGTTCATATTAAAACATGCTAGGCTTTCATAGAATTAAAAAGCGACACATGGCCAAAATAGTAGCATCCAGTTAATGCAAGCAGAATGTAAAGAAAAAGAAAAAAAATCACCTATTGCTCGTGACATAGCCAGAATCCCTCCAACACGTGGGGCACCATCCAAAACAAAAACACATCCTCCGCTTGCCTCTATCCTAGCAAGTTCATCTGGTCTATTAGGCTGCACGAACAATAAAAATATTAGAACTAGACATTAAGAAAGATTAAATCAATGAACAACCGATAGAATTATAGAGTAGCTACAGAAAATACTTCCATAGCATGATTATTGATAGAATTCCTACCTATGATGCACCGACACAGACGTGTGTCCGACGATATGTGTCGGAAACGCCGACATGAGATTTTAAAAAAAAGTAAAGACACAACACGTCATCGACATGTTGATTAAATTCTTAAAAATTCTTCATTTATATAATATAAATTTAGTTTTATACTGTTATTAATTATTCTTGTTGAAATCTTTTAAACATGAGTACTTATTTGTTACTTGCTAATAATTTTAAATTAACAATATATAATATTTCTAATATAAAAAGAAAAATGATTACGGTTAAGTGTCCGAGAAGTGTCGATATCGACTTGTGTCTGACACGGACACCTACCCTAATTGAAGTGTACGTGCTACAGAGATTCCTACCTATCCCAATTAGCTCGGTTTAAATAGCAAGTAATAATAGAAATATTAATTTCATCTCACATTTCAAGATATGTTAAACTTGTGCAATTCACCATTAGAATCAAAATTATAATCCCTTGGAACTCATGGTTACCCAATTTTCTACCACAATCCAAGATGTTTAACACATGCACGTCTCCATGTGTCTAAGCATGTATATGCATCCACAAGCATATATGCACAAATTTATTTGTGTATGGTATAGGCCAGTCACGTGTTAATCACAAACCTAGCTCTGTTCTATCTTTCCACTTTCTGATTCTGTCTTTTCTTAGGGAAAATAAAAACAATTTTAAACATTCAATGTGCTCGAGGACCAAAACTGGCTATTACATTTGGAACCAGAAATCAGCTGGATAAATGGTCCCTCCACATATGGACCCTGCAATATCTAAGCTACTGAGGTTAGTTCTATGAATGTCATGATTGAAAACACATTAATGCATGCTGGATAATGCAGCTTGCTATCACAATATACCTTGTGATCAACAGAGAGTGGGATAACGCTCCCACTGCAGCAGAGGATGGCACGTGAATCACCACAGTTTGCAGCCACAATGTATTCATCAGTCAAAACCACCGCCGCCGCCGCAGACCCCGAGTAGACCAACCAATTTTGGTTGCAGCTGCACTCGAACCCCACACGCCCACATTGACACGTATTCATTGCCAGCTCCTCTGTTCTTGAGAAACACCTTTGGAACACCTGTGTCCATGCCTCTTTAAGAATACATTCAACATCGGGTTGTCCTAGTGCTGGTGCCCTTGAGCTGCTAGTGCCACTCGAACTTGGTAGTATGGGGCACTCCAAGCGCATCAGTTCTTCCTCCAATATCACATGCATCCAGTCCCTGCACATTATGGCCACCTGAAAATTATAGTCAATTAGATAACATGTTACTTTTTAACAGGTAAAGAACAAAAAGAGCTTCAAAGGAAATTATTACATAATTATTTAGTTTTCAGATAATATTTTTCTAAAATTTTCTAAAAGAAACATCCCAATCATGCTGTCATTTTCAGTGATCATAAATTTCACTTTAAAATTTGTAGCTCTTCTTTATAGTTTTTTGTTTTCTAGGAAATGGAAACTGTGGCAAGAGGAGATTAGCGATGGTGAATTTTACATGAGCTCCTCCATGTCCATCAAAAACACCAAAGAAATGCACTGGATGGCAATGATTAATGGTTGGCGAGCATAAGTTGGTCTGAACAGTCACTGCATCCTCCATTCTCTGTAGCATCCCAGCGACTGCTACTGCTCCAACCACAGGAATCACAACTCCAGGCACATGATTCAAGTTTCTCTCTGCTGCCTCATATGGATCCTCCTCTGAAGAACCTGTCATAGCCAAAGGATAAGCCCGGGCGGTGGAATCACCCTGCTGTCGGTTCTGGTGGATAACAACACCCTGGCTTCCCTGCCAGTGATGAACAATGGGAGAAGGATCAGCTCTTTCCATGGAACCGCCCTGATGTGGATCCTGGTGAGTAACAACACTCGGCCCTCCCTGCCTGAGATGAACACCTGGAGTAAAGGACAGTGACTCACCACTGGCTGCTGTGACTGCAGCATTCCGCCTTATCTCAAACCTTCTCCGCCTTCTCTCCTGGCATGTCTCACGTGAACGATCACCATTAGCTCTCAGCATTCTGCTATACCTAGGATCTACCTCCACTATGTTCGCTTAACTTACCAAAACCTGATTGATATAGCCCCAACTACCTACCTCATATACAAGCAAAAATCTTAACACACCATCCGCTCGCATGTAACTGTATATAAATGTAACTGATGTATCTATAGATAGATAATTTTTGGAGCGCTGATGCGTTGAAACATAGGAGGGCAAACAAAAACGTGTTAGGTTTGATGCTCCATCTGTATTTAGCGTGGAAGATGCCAAGGCTAGCCAATTCTAAAGGTAGCCTGACCGTGCTGCCCAAGCTGCCCGCAAGAGAAGTCTGAACTGTTCTTTCTACATGTGTACTCAGTAATACTTCTATGCATTAAATGTTCTCTACCAAATTTTTCAGCTTTTCCTGCCTAATCAATTTATCATATCAAGAGATTTACAGAATCTCATCAAAATTTATGCTGGCATGTGCAAAGCTAATTCTGATTCTGCAGTAAACGTGGACTAATGACATTCTTCCAGTCCAACCAGATGTCTACAAATATACAGATGGCCCAACTCACCAAATAATGCCTTCAACCTACATCTAATGCAGTAGTTAGAAGGAAAAGGCAGTTGTTCTTGGCTGGTGTTAATAACAGGTTGGAAAGGGCTGAGCTAAATTTATGACTCTGACGTGATCAAAGGCGGGCAACCACTGGGTTCGAGAAACAGAAAAAGATTTACTCTGTCATATCAGATGGAACTCAAGGGTCAGGGAAGGGAAGCAGGGAGGAGTAAAATTGGGAAGGTCACATTGTGATCAAGGTGGGGTGATGAATGAGTCTACTTTTTTTCAATCCAGTGACTCGAAACACATCAAGAACTATATTGAATTATGAAGTATAAAAGATGTATGGCTTTTTGGAGAATGAATGTGCGTAGCCGAAACCATCAATCAGTCCAACTGTCTACTGGTAAAGCAAATTAATGCTTATTTACTAAATATATAATCCATCAATTTTCTCTGGAATTTAGTTTAGGATATTGACCATTTAAGAGGAATCATGTTGGTTGTTTTAATTCATAACTATTTATCTACTAGCAATTCCTTAAACCAAGAAAAAAAAATCCTAATAAAATATGCAACTTAGTACCCTCCAGATACATTTCTAATCCATCAAAAGTTGCTTGCCAATTATTTCCTGTCCATTAATTGATATAAATCAATTATACTTGTGTGTTAAAAAAAAAAATCACTTAAACTTGTAGAGATTATATGAAGCAAAAATTCCCTAAACAGAAGGAAGGTAGTGGTAATGCAAAATAATAAATTCCTAAACATACAATAACTCTACATTTGTACCTATAGGTTGATTTAGAAGCTAACACATGAGGATTTCATTTCATTAAATAGAATTGTTGAACAGTTTACCAAATTGACCTAGCATAAGTAAACTTAGTAGCCTCATTTATTTTTTATTTTCCACTAGCAGGGGCTCTTACACGATCGGCAACACTTCCATGAATAGCCACTGGTATGAAATGTTCGTATTGTTAATTGAGTATCCTCTAGATTTTCTACTCAATCTGAATCAAAATTTTACAAACATGTAACAATGCTGTTACTTTTTAATATATTTCCATGCTAAGCATGGCACTGCCTTAATCAGTTCAGAGCACAGATGAAACTGAATTGTTCAATCTCATTTAGAGAGAACTAGCTCAAATCCGTACAAGGCACTCACATGTAAAAAAAAGTAGAACCAAGAGTTCATTTTATTTAAAAAAAAAAAAGGAAATAAATAAGAAGGAAGATACAATTAGGTTCTAGAGCTTTCGTAAATTAAACATATAGAAAGGATGCAATATCGAGATGAGTACAGCAGTATATTTATTAGCTATAAAATCCACCCATACATATCAACAAAGAGCTAAAAAATAAGCATTACTTCCAGTAAATTTGAGGTTTAGTTAATGAATCATCCATTAGATCCATCATAAACATCTACGGGATATGCAATAAAATCCTCAGCAATCACTTTAAACAATGCTAGTTCTAGTTTATCTCTTTATCTTCTAACATGTTCTACTGCATTGCTCTTGTGAAGGAGATCTTTTTTAAGTCTATTCAAAACACGTCTCCACCACCTAAGTCGCATTCCTTAATATGTCCTCAACTAGTGACACTTCCACTATTGTTATATTTTTTTCACTTCTAATCTTATTCGCTTTAGTGTAGCAGCACATCCATCTTAAACAATTCATTTATGCTACATTCATCTTATGAGCATTTGGTTATTTTATATTAATTCATATCGATGAGTAAAGGATTTCACTCCAACATATTTGTTTAAATAAACCTTTTTCAAAGAAAAATGGTAAATACTCAAGAAAATATTCCTACTCCAAATTCCTATAATTGTAAGGCATTGTTCCCATAAAAATGTCATCCAAAATACCAACAAAATGCTTGAAAATACCTTTTATCACCCGTCAATTCTCTATGAATTCCAGTTTAGGTATGCAAAGAAAGAGAAGAAAATAGTGAAAGAATATTGGTATGTGAAGTTTTTGAAATATGATGCTATATATAGAAAATAAGAATGGTAAACATATATCATGTAGCTTGAAAAGAAAGTAAAATCTTTTAAGAGGTCGATGTTAATACAAGTAATAAATGCCGGTAACCGTTGATGATGAGAACAGGAAAATGGTTGACATGTATTGGAAGGCAAATGCTTATTTTGTGCAGATCTGACCAAATGATTGACCAATAGAAGATATTCTATTTTAGATTACGACGCAATGTGCTAGAATTTTGGTCATTCAATTTTTTCTATATATAGCATCCCCTATCTCGCGCAATTCAATAGCAATTTCACGTGATAAATCTCATCTATTTCAATAATAATTGCACAAGCTTTTTCCTTCTCTAAAATCGATCATTATTTTCTACATCACAACCTGTTAATTTCCAGGCTTACACTTCTCTTTATTCTTAAACATAATATCGGCAAACATATATTATGTTATTACATCTCAATACAACAAAGCATCCACAATTGTTTTTCATGTTCTACAGATCCAGATAGTGGGATCTTTTTTACGCCATTAACCAATGCTAATTCTTTTCTTTATTCTCATTGCAATTTTTGTACCCACTCTTGCATGTTCAATTTATCTTCAATGTGAATATTATGGGTACCCTGTGAATTGTTATCATAATTTCCATTGTTTAAAAAAACTAACCGAGACTTATGCCTTGAGTCCCA
Organism: Fraxinus excelsior; assembly: GCA_019097785.1. NCBI lineage: Eukaryota > Viridiplantae > Streptophyta > Magnoliopsida > Lamiales > Oleaceae > Fraxinus > Fraxinus excelsior. The sequence continues at coordinate 1,835,172 of CM032642.1, forward strand.
TCCATGTAAGGCTTACGCCTCCACTTGGGTGTTCGCCCGCTTGTCAAGCATTTTCTGTTCATTTAATTGCCGTTCTTATTTTAAGACTTATTTCCTTATAACCTAAAATGTCTACGAGATTTTTACTCTCGTTCTTATTTTTAGATTTATCTCTTTATAACCTAAAATGTCTACGGGTTTTTTACTTTCTTTTTTCCTAGACACATGGAAGTAAAACATGAAGCAGAATACTGATGAAATATTAGAAAAATTATATTTAATATAGTTACTAATTTTAAGGCTTATGTTAGGAAACTTGATCATGTTTGATTTAATATCTTTTATTAGGCCCTTGTTTGATTCTCATTTTTCTAAAATACATTTTCTCTCTTTTCTTTTCAACCACACATTCTTCAATAAAATAATATTACACGCAAATTCAAAATTTTTCCTTATTTTTCAATTACACATTCTCCATCAATCTATTCCAAAATGCATTCTTAGAAAAAAAAAAAAAAAAATGGAACTCAAACAACCTATAGATATTTGCTACTTAGAATAGGATCTTTGAAACCCTGTATAAATGTGGTTTTTGCATTGTAATATAATAAGACAACCTTTGAATGAATAAAGATTGATTTTCTCTCTTCCTATTCTTCTCTCTTTGCCCTCCTATATCTTCTTCTCTTCCTTTTCCCCTTCTCTTATAATTGTTCTTAGCATACTGTGTCAATTTGATATCAGGGCTTAAATTGTTTTCTTTGACCAACAATTTGACCTACCCACTCCGACCAACCATTTCAACCTTCAACAACCAAACCATAACCACCAACAAATCCCATTTTATCCAAACAGCCAAAACCCACTTTAATCCACAAAAAAAGGAGGCAGCAGCAACCAAAAGTTGTCTCAGTAGTAACGGTCTTTTTTTTGTTTAGTAGTTTATAACAGTTGAAAAAAAAAGAAAAAAATGAATAGCTGGAATTGTTCACCGGCATATCAGTAGTAAATTTCGTTTTCTGTTATTTTCATTCAAAAAAAAGTGAGTCCGGACACCGTCAAAGATTTCTTCTGCTTATGTTTTCTAAACTTGGATCTACTGTTCATATCCCATAATAACCATACATAGCCTATACATAGCCATATAGTCCACTTTTATTAGCTATTGCGTTTTTTCTATCGCAAGTGTACGATATCGTAACAAGAAATATAGTGGACATTTGAGTCCGGATTATCGTTCCCACGAGGACTTTAGATCTTAATTAGATTTTTCTAACTCCTATTTGATGGAAGTAAACAAAGATCTATGCGTTGATGTGAATTTTTAATTTAAACAGTTTAACTTAATTAAAATGCACACAAAGATTGATTGAGATTTCAAATAATAGATGGAAATTAGGGACGAACAATTTCACCTATTGATCACCTTGAAATCCTAATTCAAGATTCAAGAGCCTAATGTAGTGTTCGATCGAATTCTTCTATGGTATTCAATTTACCCCTCTCGAGTTCTCATTGAGCCTATTTAACCATTTCAATCACATATCTCTATACGAATCTACCTTAGTTAAACGAAATATTAGTTCTAAGAATTCATGTATGATCGCAATATTTAGTATAAGTATCTTAAAACGTTATACTAAATTACCAGATTTTACTATATGGCGTAAATCTCAAACTCACCTCTCGATTCATAAAAGATCCACAAAGTCATCAAATTAGTGATCGAGTAATTTAATGCATTAAACTCGTAGTAAAATCAACAAATGAACGATAAAATACCATGAATATTGAATAAAAGACAAAAGATTTCAGTAGATTATATCGTTCGCCCTAATATAAAGTTTAGCTATTCATACTAAATGAAGAATAAAAACTAAAAGTTGTTATTGAATACATCACGGGATTTTGAATATTGAATAAAAGACAAAAGATTTCAGTAGATTATATCGTTCGCCCTAATATAAAGTTTAGCTATTCATACTAAATGAAGAATAAAAACTAAAAGTTGTTATTGAATACATCACCGGATTTTGAATATAGACGTAGAAAAAAAAAAAAAAAAGCTTGCACCAAGATATTCTTCTTCCAATCAATGCTTCAAAACTTGAATTACTTGATGTTTTCCTCCTTTGAATTGTGCTCTTCAATCTCTAATTGTATCTTTGTTTTCTCAATGTGCAGAACCCCTAAAATTTCCTCATTTCTTCTCTTTATACTCCCCTACATGTTCTCCCCACATTTGGAGTTTTTCCTGGGCTTTTCGCGGCCCAAAACAGCATAACCCTAAAATTTGCGGCGCATCGCCTAAGCGCTAGGAGGCAGCGCCTAGGCGCCCGTTTCCTTCCTGTGTAGCGCCAGGCGCTATGGATGCGCCTGAGAGCTGAGTCGTCGTTCTAAACTCTACGTTTGCTTTAGTATTTTTGTCATAACTCGTTCTCTTGATATTCAATTAAGACGATTCAAAATGCATTGGAAAGATAACTCAAAAGATTATAACTTTACTAGAAATGGCTCTTTTTCAATTCGAATGTTTACTGGGCCAAAAATAGGTCTCAATCTCCAACTAAAAATATGGACATTCTTGTGCAGTTGAAAATTGATTTGTGAAAATATTTTGGTCATATTTTCCCTCATTTAGACTTTTAATTGTATCAAATTGACCCCTAACATTCTCGAATCTTCATCGTGAGCTCCGACACAACTTTTTAGTATTAGCACTTTAACCCCTAAACTTTGGATCTTGCCCTTTTTAACCAATTTTCGCTTATTTCTTTCAATTTCACTTCCATTCATCGAATTTCACCTAATAACACATTATATAATAAATTAGGCTATAATTCTATTAAAAAAATTACGAAATGTCAATATTTTAGAACCCGAACTAGCCCTATAACCCAACACGCACTACATATACCCAGCCCGCATTCACCAAAACAACACCCCGAAACAACCCAAAACACCCAGCCCAACTATCCCTAATACCCTAAGCCCACTACACACATATATACACCCCAAACCTGCCAAACACGCCCACATGTACCAAAATTGTTATCCATAAGCCCACTTATAACATAGCCCATCACAGTCGAGCCCAATACTTTAGATAAACACCACTCAGATTTCCTGATCAAGTCCAAAACTTGATCAAGTCCAAAACTTAATCATGTATAATTTAAGATCTTTTATTAGATATTTGCTACTTAGAATAGGATCTTTGAAACCCTATATAACGGGGGCTTTTACATTGTAATAAGACAACCTTTGAATGAATAAAAATTGATTCTCTCTTCCTATTATTCTCTCATTGCCCTCCATCGTCTTCTTCTCTTCCTTTCCTCTTCTCCTATAATTGTTCTTAGCATACTGCGTCTAGGGCTGGACAAAAGTACCTGAACCGAACCGAACCAAACTGTTCTTCATAAATTAAATACCCAAACGGGTATCTGAATCGAAAATCGATGGGTTTTGTTCGATTCTCGATTTTAGACCAGAACTGAATAAGAACCGAATCTAAATAATTTTTTAAGTTTTTTATATTGAATTAATTAAATTATTTTAATTTTCTCTGAACCTATTGGTTGCTTGAAACAAATGAATTATTGATATGGATCATCGATATTTTAATATTAATATCCACTTTTTGGTATTTGTATATATTGAATTAATCTTATTGGACAGCTTGTTATTTATATGTTTTTAAATTGGGCTACGTTAATTTGTTTTAATTACGAATGAACATGTTATTAGTTATATTTATGTAGTCTTGTTGTAAATGTTAAAAAAATTTAATTATGGTACGGAACCAAACATAACCGAACCCGAACAGTTACATAATTATATTTGGACCTGACGGTTCCATTTATTAAATACCCGAAAATTTTGGGTCGGTTCGGTTCTCTTCCTGAGGAGAATCGAACCGAACCGGACCATGTCCAACCCTAACTACGTCAAATACACTATTGCATGTGGAGGGTGATGATAAGAATGAGAAGAAACTTAAAAGTGAAGAGGGTTATGTTAATAATTCACTTAAAGATCATACAAATAGCGATATAAGAGATTTTTTAGATTTTTCTATTTCTGGTAAATTGATGATAAGTTCGTTATATCATTACTAATTCGATAATTCATTATTTTCTATTTTATGTTTGTTTGCCCAATATATTTGATCTCTACCATAGGTGCCAAAGAAGAATGAGAAGCAGAAAAAAAAATGCAGAAAAGAACATAACCTCCTACATAATAAAAAGAATAAAACCATATCGATGTCCTAATTGTACGACTTTGGTATGATGTCCTTCCAACGTGGTTTTGCGTAAAACATCGTACCACCATATGAATATGGTATATAGAAAAAATATGGTGCCCAAATTCATAAGTATAGCACACCATTGAAATAAGGGCATGTACATCGCACCTCTTTTTGTTGTTGCCAAAGTTTCGAGTAAACCCGAAATTGGTCTTGGAATTAGATCTACCAAATTATAAGGATGCCTATGAGATTTCATTCGTATACTACTTTTGCAAAGACATATCTTCCCTGAGCGAACAGTATTTAAGATAATAGCTGAACAAAAGGCTCGAGTCATTACAAACCTACCTAGAATGGAGTACCTGAAAAGATACGAGGCATGAATGTGAAAACCAAAATACAAGTAGCAATGATTGGGGACGTAGGAGTGGTTTGGAAAATTCCCAGACTGAAGTACTGAGAAACTTTGACATACTTGGATAGTTTATGTCTAAGGTTCGTTAGTTTTCCCGAAGTGAAATCAAGTCCAAAGTATTCTCCACTGTGTAGAGCCTTACTGCAACCAAATACACAAATATGTTTTTCCACACCTTTTTTTGGTTACATTTCTTTTCTTTTTTACTCCAAATTTCAAAAATTGTATACGATGAAATGGCATCATTTAAACTCTCAGATGCGCACTCCAGGATACCTTAACAAATAAACTTCCCTTTCTTGTATGTAAAGACAAGACAAGAAACAAAATACTAAATGAGCCAAAGAACATACCAGATCTAGACTTCAAGAAACTTCGGTCCAAACTTGGCCCCGGAATGTGTCAGCATCATTTTTCTGAATACTTGTTTATGTCAACAGAACCAAGTTTACAGTGAAAGAATTAATATTCTTAAGTGAAACGCAAAAGAAATGGGTAAAAAAAAAAAAAACGCAAAATGTATATGCAAATGCCGAGAAAGGAAGTATAAATATGACAGTTAGGATATGTTCAGTGCCCAGAAGAGTTCTCATTTACTTGCGTGTAGTCGTGTAGACCAAAAAATGGGTATGCAGGATGGTAAAGTTTCAGTTAAATATTCAATATCTCAGAGCTGTGCATAAATATCCAGTGCTGATAATCCAGACATCGAATTGTTTTGGACTTTCGGCAAAATTTCCAAAAGTGATAATAATCACTGAGGACTGAGGAGTGCTGTTGAATTAACATATCACCTGTTCGACAAATCATGGAGTTGTCTCTGACCCTCGCCTGCACTACCCCTCCTTTTGCTGTGCTCAATTCTCTGCACGAAGCATTCTTGTCCTGCTGCTTCCTCTGTCAACGGCTGTTTCACTAAAGTCGACTGGTCTTCTTGATCTCACAAGGTCCTGACCGGTTTTCCCTTGAGAGCTGGTAATGCTAAACCAGTTGCAGTATTGCAAACTTACCCCTTTTTAGCATTTTTCTGTAACCTCATGGGCATCAATTTTCTTAGTCCACGCACAAGCCAAGTCTCTTTGTTGTGGGGTCTCTTACCTCTTTTTAACATTTTTCTGTAATAGACCCCAGAGACTTGGCTTGGAAAATTGATAAGGTTATGTCTCGTTGGGGCATTTCGTCGAACGGTTGGAGGTTGTTGTTTCGATGACCACATGCTGCCAAAGGCATGGTGGCATTTCCTCGAACACCTGGAGACTAGAGAGTAACTTTGCAGTCGAACGGTGTCGTGTGGTTTTGTGGGCAGCGGCTAATGGGTTGCCCTTCAGTAGGGTGTAATGGTCTCTCAATCTTTGGTAATTTGGCTTGTTTTGCGAAGTTGAAGCTTAAATACAGGGAAAATTACATGTGTTTAAACTACAAGCAAAAATCAGGTGCCAAGATTTTTTTAATCAAAATTCGGGTATTGAATTAATAATTAAATAATATACCTAATCCAAACTCTAATTTTATTTAGCCCCCGTTTAACACCCATTTTTTATCTCATTCTCATTCTCATTTTTCTACAGTACTCATTTCTAACCACACATTCTCCAAATAAAATAATATTACACATAAACCCAAAAATTCTTCTTACTTTTTAACCACACATTCTTTACATCAATCACTATTCAAAAACTCATTCTTAAAAAAAAGGGTGTCAAACACCCACTTAATTTCTCTCCCTCCTGCCTCTCCGACGACCCATTCAAACTTCGGCAATAGCTTCGCACAATTGCAGCGTCGGTGCCTCTGAGTGCGGATACGTCATTTCGTTGATACACAGATCATGGAGATCTGTAGTTTTTCCCAGTCACAGATCGTGGCGTTCCAATGGTTTCTCCCAAAGTTGCATTTGCCTAGCTTCTGTGGCAGGATTACAGTTTTACTGCCCTTCTCTGACGTTTTGCAGCTATTTTGGTTGTGATTTTGCAGTGGTTTTCTCGATGGTGGTGCAACGATGTTAGTATGCGGTGGTGGCGGCGACGAGTTTTATGGATTTTTTGGTAGTGATGGTGGTTGTGGTGGGTATGAATAGAAATAATGATGGTTGTGGAGGTGGTGGAGGGTGTGTTGTGTGCGCGATGGTGGTGTGAGCGCCGCCGTAGGGCGGAGTTGTGGTGGTGATGGAAGGGCACCGCAATTGCAATCTGGTGGACTCCTAGACGCTGATGCTGTGTGGTGGATTTGTGTGATTTGTGGCGGTGGCGGATGTTATTTGGTGTATGTGACCAACTATTTGATTTATTGTAACTAACCATTAAACTATGACATTAAAATTCGATAAATTGTGACCAACAAATTTGAAAATATATGACCAATACATAAATTGTGATCTATAATTTTTTTAATCTGTGATCAATAAAATAAACTGTAATGTATAAAAAAAATTATTTATGACCTCGAAATAATATGTGACATATAATTAATTATGTACGTGTGACCATTAATTGTATAATTTGTGAATTTATTATATTTAAATAATTATTATTTTTAATTATGTAAGTAAATACCTAATTTTTGTAATTGTGAAACTTAATGTCTGATTTGTGAACTCTTCCCTTAAATATATCATCAGGCCCAAGCCTAGTAGAGCCATTTCACGAACTTCTGCATGGCTATTAATGGGTCGAGCTAGCCCGCCTTTGGGCTCAACTTGGCCTATTGGACGAGCTGACTCGTGCTCGCTTTGGGGCAATCCAAACAAAAGTCGGATCATTCCAAAAACATCGACTCGTATGTGCCTCTTCATGGGGACAAACTGAGCCAACTCATCCACCCAATTTTTTAATATTATAAAACTAAAAATTCTAAGGGTATGTTTGAGTCACATTATTTTGAAAGAATGTATTTTGAAATAGTAAATTGATGGAGAATGTGTTATTGAAAAAGAAGAAAAAGTTATTGATGTGATGAAAAATATTATTTTATTGAATGATGTGTGATTGAAAATGAGAAGAATAATGAAAATGAAAATTTTAATATGTACCAAACATGGGTTAAAAGTATAATAAAATAAATTTGAGGTTTTAAAATTCATCTTTCCTTTATCCGGACTTAGGGATGGCTACATGATAAGTAAACAACGTTAAAATTGTACCCAAATGAAAACTTGAATCAATTTTGGTTGTGTTTTTAACCTTGCTATGATTGTGCTTTTAACCTTGCATAGCAAGGTTGTCACAATTTGACTCCCGAGCCAACTTATCTAAGCCAGCAAGTGGCTCACATGAGAATAATCTAGCTTGACTCATCTCACAACTCACTTTTGGACGAGCAATTCATCCCAGTTGACACCCATAAAACTCTTATAGCAAACAATGCTAGCTAGGGTCGGGAGCGGCCCTCCCCATTTTCTTGACTCATTTGGGATTTTTGGGAGGTGTCCGCCTTATTTACTTATTTGTTTCTATAATTTTACATTTTTTAAACAAAATGTAAATTCAGAAAAAAAATAAAATATTGGGATAGGGACCATGATACGTTTTTATCATCCTAACTCTCTAGTGACCTAGTATACTGGCTCCACAACTTGTGGCTGCCTTGAGGTTTAGACATTTAGTGCATGTTTGGTTAAACATAGAAAATTGAGTGATAAGCAAATTTTTATATCCTTATTACCAACTTGAACGGGTGGATTAACGTTTACAAGTGGACTGGACATAAGCATTGAATGTCGGCTAAATCTATTTTGACACATTTTATACAGTTAAAAAAAAATGAGTAAATGTTGTAAGGTAAAAGAAAAGAAAAAATGATCAGTCCGAAAATACATAGACTATAACTGCATTTTTTTTTTTTTGGCTATTGACGTGTCCACAATGACATCATAGGACTTGACAAGTAGTGGTGTTGCTAGATATTCATTTATGTCGATAATTTATTAATATTCTACTTGTCATTAATACTCAATATCCAAGAATCCAACTTAAGTTTTAGTAACGTTATTATATGGAGGGATGACTTATGTATCAGAGTAATGACATTCATCCCCGTTGGATTTACAAATACAATATATGTGGTCTTTAATGTGACATTAAATGATATGTGAAATTAAATAAGTCATTTCATTTCACATTTCATTTAACCTCTCATTTAGAGCTACCTAAAACCCCACTGGAGATGAATAACATTACTCTATATATCAAAGGAGTAAATCAAAGCACCAACCTCGTGACCGCGTGGCATTGGCCCTTGCGACCGCACAAAATCGATTGGAAACCAATTATTGCAATTTGGTCCCTGAAATTTTTCGCAATGAATTTTGATCATTTACACTTGTAATTTCTGTTCTTTTATCTTCCACTTGTATACCATTGAGCCTGTAGCATCTTCAATCAATCTCTTGGGGTCCGATTCCATTATTGGAATGTTGCACTTTAGTCCACATAATTTGGATTTCACCTTTTTTTTTTTTTTTCCCATTGTTCTTCATCCAATCATTGAGTTATACCTACTAAACACAATATACAACAAATTATGCTATATTTCATCAAAAAAACTATGAAATGTCGTTGTTTTAGAACCTAAATAAGTACACACACTTATCACATAGAATTCTCCTAGAGCTTGGACATGTATTCAGATATACCATGTTTGAGAATTTTCTTTAGTATATTCAATACATGAAATTTAATATACAGATGAGAGAGAGATTCTGTAGGATGGAATTCAGACATTCCTATTTACATATAAGTTGGTGGAAAGGTTCTAGAAAACTTTCTTCAAGCATTAGATTAAATGAATTTCCACCATCCATTTGAGGTGGAAGCTACAAATGGCAGCAAAGGCCCTAATTTTCAAAGCAAGGAAGGGACTGTTGTAAACAAGACGAAGGAGAAAGAGGCACGTTTCTTCCAAACTCTCTTGTGCACTTTCTTTAGTTAATTACTTGGTTACCTTTTAGCTATCTAGTTGGGCAATGCACGCAGATTGGTTACATGGTCTGTTGTGGAGGTTGTGAAAGATTTGATTGCATTAGATCTTCACTTAAATGTAGCAATGGACTGAATGGAGCGACGAAGTAAACTGCCAACTCCAAATTATTTGGAGTGGGACTTCTGCTGCTTCTGTTTTAGTTAGGTAGCCTGTCTTAGGTTAGTACATTGGTTGTGGGGTTTGCTGAACATGAGGTTGGTCGTAGTTTTATGCTTTCAGTATGCATTAGAGGAGCTAAGTTGGCGAGTGTACTTGGAAAGGGCCAATTTCTAAGTCTGAGAATGTTAGGCAATTTGTTGTCAAACGACCTCCCTGGGCGATGATGAAAGTCTCGTTACTTTAATCAGTCGGCATCGGCCAATTGATTGAATATATATCAACACCACAGCTGCCTGAACTTTCCACGTAACTCACTTGGGCCATTTGAAGCAACCTAATCTAATTAGGGTTGCTCATGGCCCAACCCGAATTAGGACGGCTCTTACGGTTTGCTAGCCCACTATTACCTTATTGGGCCTAATCTACTGTTAAACCTAAAAGCCCACATTGTCCTATTATATACTACCCGTTCCTCGTTATTCTTGTGTGTGAAATTAATAGAGCAGCCTCTAGTCTCTTGAGAAAACCGTCTTGGCTTTGTGCTTTGTGAACCCGTTTTTCTCTCTTCTACAATTAGTCTTTGTGGCTAATTCACTTGGCTGTAATTTCCCATCTCTAGCTCTTTGTGGGCTGTGCAAGTGTTGGAGCAACCATTTGGGTAGTGCCGGTTGTAGTTTGGATTGTTCATTCGACTGTGGTGTTTGATTAGAGACTGAGCCCGGTTTCTTGGTGTACTGTTGAAGTGTTTCTTCCTCACATATGGTATCAGAGCTTTGTGGGTGAGGAGAAACTCGGTGAAACCGGTCAGAGAAGGAGGAACGAGGAACGGGCGCACGCGGTCATCGCATTCGGGCTCCTCGTTTTTCCGTTTGGTTTTGATTCGACCAAACCATCGACTGGCCAGTAAGAGCTGAGTACAGATTTGAGCTCTACAGGTATTGGGCTTGGTGAAAATCGAAGAGGGGCAGAGAGAGAGAAGAGCACGACCGCAAGTGCTCGAGTTTCTCAAATTTTCAGCCACCTTCTTTTTCAAATTCCGGCCAATCCGCAAACCGGATCGTGAAATTGAGGGCGGACCCACCTCCAGCAGACCGGGGCGCACCTTGTGACGGTGGCGGTTTCACTTCGGCGGCGGCGGCTTTCCGGCCAGAAATTTTTTTTTCTTCAGTTTATTCACCCTAATTTCCTGAACGTACTAATGTGTTTAGTTTAGTGTTTCAGGTTATTTGCAGAAAAGATTGGACGATTCTGCCCTTTGGTGATTAATACAGATTCGAGGCCGTGACTGCTCAACACATTTACTGAATTACTTTAGGCCATAAATTGCGGCCTAAGGCAGTAAATTCGCAACTCTCGATAATTACGGACTCAGACAAGTCCGCTCTGGTAAATTGACTGATCCTCTCGTTAATTTTCAGCACTAGCGCGTCATCGTGTGGGGTGACATTAGGATTGGGGTTACCGTGAAGGGGTAACCATTGCTTGTGCTAGAAATTAGGAAGTAATTGCTCTGTTCGTTCGTTACGTGATTGAAACTTGTTCTTTTTTGATTAATTGCAGCATATTATCGGTTTTCTGATATACTGTGAGTGAAACTGTTTTGTTGTTATCTCTCTGGTTGTTTTTGATAAGTCTCTAGAATACCTAGACCTTACCCGTTTGAAAATTCCCTTGATCTAAGATCGTGAGTCTTACGAAACCCTGGGAATCTAAAACGGTGTATATTTGTGAACCTAGGTTTGCTTTGTGTGGCTTAATTGTGACTTTGTGTTTCCTGTTTGAAAAATGACAACGAGCAATTTTGATTTGGGGACTTTTACTGGAAAAGGTGATTTTTCTATTTGGCAACAGAAAATGAGGGGTATTTTGGTTCAACAAAAAGTTTCAAAAGCCATTGATGGCAGCTTTCCCGCTGATTTTTCAAAAGAACAAAAAGAAGAGGCTGATGAGCTCGCTTACACCTCTATTATTTTACACTTGGCTGACGCTGTTTTAAGAAAAGTGGGTAAACTGAAAACCACTGAAGAACTTTGGAAAAAGTTGGAAGATCTGTATTTGCTAAAATCTACTCCCAATAAGCTTTACTTACTTGAGCGTTTTTTCAGTTTTAAAATGGATTCTTCAAAAGAATTGGATGACAATTTGGATGTGTTTAACAAACTTGTTCAAGATATTGTTAACTGTGGTGAGTCAGTGTCTGAAACATACAAGGCTATCATTTTGCTAAATGCTATACCTGATACTTATCGTGAAGTCAAAAATGCTATTAAGTATGGTAGAGACACGTTGACACCCGAAATTGTCGTTGACTCCCTTAGAAGTAAGGAGATGGAGATGAGAGCTGAAAAACATGATAAGAAAAGCGGTGAGATTCACATGATGAGGGGTAGAACTCAGTTTAGGCAAAACAGTCATGATGGTTACCAAAGTAGTGGCGAGTCGAGTAGTAATGGACATAGGAAGAAGGGCAAGGGTAAACCTAGGTCCAAATCTAGGACTAAGGAAAGAAAATGCTATGGCTGTGGGAATACGGGGCATTTTATAAAGGATTGTTATAAAGAGAAAAACAAGAAAAAGGGGGGAGATCGAGATGAGGTGAATGTGTTATCTTCTGTTTCTGATGATTGTGATGGTGAAGTCTATTTGGTTACAAGTCCTGATATTTCTCCTGCTGAATTGAACTTAACTGCCAATTCCCGTTTTCATGAGTGGATTCTTGATTCTGGTGCATCTTCTCATGTGACATCGCATAAAGATTGGTTTGAAAATTTGCATGAATCGAATGATGGGCATGTTGTGTTGTGTGACAATTCTGCTTACAGTGTCGTTGGCATGGGTGATATTACTTTAAAGTTTGAT